>OY482670.1:152060661-152398219 GCA_960531455.1 Urophora cardui
GGGTTTCGGGACAATTTTTTTTTACACCACGAAATACCGCGAAAAAAAATTTTTTTTTTTAACTTTTTTATTTGACATCCGATTTGTAAAATTTATATGTCATTATTTTAGTCTGGTGGAGTTCTATATATCGCTCTAATGTCCTTTTGAGCTATGAAGTCGTTTTCACATAGTTGGGTCACCTAACCAAGTTTTTCGTCTATAAAATATCCTTTTCGTTTCACCTGAAAAAAATCGCTAAAAATAAAATACTAATGGGATCTTGGTAACATTACGCTTAAAGTGTTTGCAATTTAATAGACTAATTTTTAAAAATAAATCTTTTGCTGATTTTCCCAACTTCTTATAAAAAACCTATTTTCAAAATCAAAATTAAAAAAAAATTGCAAAAAATCCACAAAATTTTGAATTTGACCAGCTATGGCTCAGTGACTTTTTACTCAACCACCACAAGTTGTATGTCGTTAAAAGCGTATTTTAATTACGTTTAGAACGAGGTACTGTTAGCTGTTATCGCACATCTAACTTTAGCGAAAAATATTTTTGAATGAAGTGATAACCAAAAAACACAAAATTACCGTTATCTCAAAAGCCTAACCGTGCAAAAAATAAAACTAAATAGTTTTGAGCTCACGGGGCCCATGCCAATTTTCCCCTATACCCCGATTTCTTGGTATTTTTTGCTGTAAACTAGTGTTAATGTTATAGTGGTTTACATTTGCCAGATTTGGAAGTTCAATGAAAATATAAATATAGGTTTCTTCACTTAATCTCTTATAACTTTGCCATTTTTCCACAGATTATAATCCGGAAAGTGCCAAAATGTTCACTAAGAAATAGGTTATTGACTCAAAATGTGAAACCAGGAGGATATTTAATATTTCTTAAAAAAAATTACAAAATAGAAGATGAATTTCGAAAAAAACCTGAAAATTTTCATAAAAAAAAATCTTTTGTTCACCATAACTCCGTCACTTTAACGGCGATTTTAATTATTTTTGCTTTGCTGGAAAGGGTATTTCATCCTCTCAAAACAAAATTAAATAACGTAAAAATCGAGACGGTAATGGCGGAGATATTGGCAGATGAGTAATCATACTTTTTTTTCTTAGCTTAAAAACAGAAATTTCAAAATATCTCGAAAACTGTTCTACTTTTGAACCATCTGATTACATATTTGGAATCAGCAGAAAATTCTACATCATGTATCAACTGTCGAGGATATTTCTTTTGTCGGGTAGTGTAATTGAAGCTATCAACAAGGGTTATGCTTGACATTGTTGTTATTGTTGCGGTTGTTGTTGTTGTTGTCACCAACTCTACAATTTATGCATGTGATATAATGGCAAAAGTTGCTGAGTTTTCTTTTCTTTAGTTAGTTTATACCGTCATACTGGCATTGGATTGTTTAAAAAAGTACAACAAAGAATTCTAAATACAAAAATGAGAGAAAGAATGAATTGAGTTGCAGCTCTTCTTCAAATACTTCGAATAACTTTCTGTTTACAAATTTATACAGTGGGCTGAAATTGGCACTAGCAGTACTAAGAACTTTTAGCGTTCATGCTTGTTGGTATATTTTTGGCCTGCAATTCTAGCAAGTCGCTCATCTCGTATAACTCAATTTATTGGCTTTAATTTTCTTATCTAAGCCAAAGAATTTCTTCTTAATGTATAACTAGTTTTTTTTCAAAAGTGAGACACACTTTATGGTAAATTTCTCCTTTCTTAGGGATTCTTCAAAACGCAGCTCGACTTCTTTTTCCGCTTATGAATCTATGATCCTATTGCTCAACTATATCGTAGCTATTATCGAATTTACCACTTTTATCTGTAACTTAGTTTTCTTTATTGTATCCAATGGTTCCATAAAAGCATTAATAACATATTAATTTTGTATTTTCCTCGATTCAACTTTTCCTGCAAATTAATTTCTGGTATTCCTTAAGAGTAGCATGAAATTTTTCTTTTTTTATTATTAATTGCAATAAAAATATAAAAAAACTGCAAAACAACTTTTTATACAACAAATTTACCACTTCTTCTTATTACCTACTAACACAGTTTTTTTTTTTGTTTATTGCGTACAACTAAATAATGCGGCAATATCAATCAATTTTAGCACACACTTTTCAATTGCGTAATAACTACAACCGACAGAGCAAAAAGAGGCAAGTAAAAATAAAATAAAAAGTGTAAATACTTAACACAGCGAAATATTGTCATATTGCTGGCAAGAGAAATGAAATGCAGGAAATAATTAAGTATGTATTTAGTTACGTAGTTACATACATATTTATTTACTTGGATGAAAGTGAAATGTTGCGTATACGCCAGCGCGACCAGTCGGCAAAACAACGCGCCTCTGTAACATGTCTCACGTACATACGTACAAACAAAAAACAATGCCATTATGTTATGTCAACAAACGGAAAGCGAAAAGAAAAGCTATGCATCATCTTCATTTAATATTTACAAGCAAACAACAAACACAAAACAATGACTCAATCAGCCATAAATATTTAATGTGTTTGTGAGTAGCATGCATGATGGTATGCACATGCATTTGATGTAAAAAAGAAAGAGAAAAACACACAAAACAGAAATGGAATATGTGGGTAAATAAAAAAAACACTCTTTTTTAATAGTGTGTACGCAATTGTCCACCATTTTTGGCTTCCTGAACAATTTGAAGAGGCGCCGTGTGACCAAAGCGTTTTTGCTATGTAACGCTTGACATGTAATGTAGATGCGGCAACAATCATACGAGACAGCAATAATCAACAGCAAGAACAACAACAACAACAACAACAACAACAACAACAACAACAACAACAACAACAACAACAACAAAAACAACAACAAGACGGCCAGACGAAACGCTGTTGTCTATCAATTACTGTCACTTAGGCGAAATGGCGGTGTTGGCCGCTTGCTTGTTGCCGTTTTAGGAGACAGAAAATCGTTGTTTGTTTGCGGTTTGTGCTGTTGAAAGCTGTTGCCCAGAAGCACATAAATACAGATATTTGTTGAGTGCAGGTGGATCATTAAGTAAGCCATTAAGTTAGTAGTGAGATGTGTCAGACACACACACACACATGCTTACATGCAAAATACAGCTCATATACATACAAACATACATACGTGCAGCTGTATATATATTTTGAGGAAATACCATATGACACGCATGTACCTAACTTTTCAACCAAATGCAGCTGCTAAAACATTAGACTTAAGCAACGAACTCGATTTTTTGTTTTACTGCGCGAAGTGCAATGCAAAGCAGATTCGAGTGTATTTGTATAATTAATTAACAGGGAAACAAGTGTGAGAATATTTTGTGTTGCTATTAAGCCTTAATGCAATAAAAGAAGCAATGATGCGGAAAAATAATTATAATTAATATTAGGAAATATTTAGACAGATGTACATATCGACGTTTCCAAACAAAACTGTACTAAGTCTGAAAACTCTGTTGTGCAGGAGAAGCTCTCAAAGTTTAAACTCGATATGAAACTTCGATTGTATGCTAAGCATATTTTCACTTGTAACTTCTGTTTGGATTGAACGATCAACACCAAAACTCGACAATATCAAAGTTAGGCTACGCTTTATATAAAGCCGTAAGAAAAAATTTGCTACGTGGTCTTTCATGGCAAGCTCTCAAAGTTTTTATTCTGAAAAAATCACGAGTTGTATTATATGTACACTTTTGCTTATAACTTTTGATTGGATTGTCTGATTGATACCAAAATTTGACAGCATCTAAATTAAGACACGTAATACTTGAAAACGCCAAGTCGACTTAGTACCGTATTGTTTGGAAGCGTCGATATGAGGTATAATGGCAACTTAATTGCTTGGGTGCTTTTATTTGCTAAGATAAACAATTTTATAATACGGTAGACTTTAAAGTTAGCAAAGCATTTAGATATGCATACACATATCGTCGGTCTCCTGCCAGAAACACGAATGTGAAATTTTTTCTAAGTGCGATGTCTGCTCTTTATCGGGTATATATTGATATAATAACAATTAATATTTGTATATATGCTTACGTACATACAAGTATATATTATATATGTATGTTTACACGAGAATTTATACCAATATTAATTGTTATTACATCAATATATACCCGATAAAGAGCAGATATCGTACTTAGAAAAAATTTCACATTCGTGTTTCTGGCAGGAGACCGACGATATCTAATATCTGTATATCAGCATGCTCAGCATGTGATAGAAAGTGTCATGGTTATCTTTTCCTTGGTTATGCTCGTTTACCCATCCATATGCCATATGCGATTACTTAAAGCATAATTTATACACTTTTATCGCAAAAAGCACAAGAGGGTGTATATAAATCTATATTATAAATGCGAAGTCTGTTTATTTAACTCTCATCACGGGGGAACCGCAGAACGGAACAACACGAGAAACTTAATTATTTTCATCCCGGGAAGGTTATAGGCATAATTTTAATCTTATTGAAAAGCAGACATGGGCACCTCCCATACAAAATTTACCGTTTTTTCTTAATATCTCTTGAAATATTTGTAGTAGAGTACTGAAGATTGGTGTGAGGACATATGAGCTAATTATATACTCAACGGATAAAAATGGTAGGTATTGGTAAAGCAGGGATGGGCATCTCCCATACAAACTAAAACTGGTAAAATATAAAAATGGTAATTTTATAGGGAAAGTATCATAATATAAATACTTTTCGGTCGCTGCTATGCTGGACTGGATTTGCTAGTATTGCATATAACTCAGAGTCTACATATCATTTCTTTTTTCAATTCCGTGACGTGGGAGTAACGAAGCGCAAAAGAAAATGCTTATAAAAAAACTAATCATGGATCTAAAATAAAAGCAAATAATTATACAAATTGTTTACGTTTCTTGAAAGAGTTTTTTAGTGCTTAGCACGAAATTTATTTTAATTCAATTTTTAATTGTTGGGGTAAGTGGAAAAACATTTAACAACTATTTACAGCGAAGGTTGAGTGTATAGCTAATTCACGAAAAACCATATTCGATCATCAGCACTCTTTTCGGAAGTTGATGCCACTGGGAATTGAACCCGAGTACATTCGTGAAATAGCTATACACTCAACCTGCGCTGTAAATAGTTTACGTTTCATTTATCACTTATACATTTTTCACACGCTTTGACGGATAAGGCTGTTTTGAAAGTCAACGGCCAGCTTTACTCATCTGTCTTACTGCCGTTTGCTACCTGCTTAGGCTAGACCTACTAATATGGCTTGTCAACATGTATCTAAGCGCTTAACCATTGTTTGCGTAAGTTTTTTCAAAGTGTCTCTCCGCATTTATCAGCTTCGTTTTCATTGCGCAGCAAAAAAGTTCTATTTACTGTTGTTACGTCACATAGGTAATTTACGTGTGCAAATAAAAACAATTAAATATATAAATATAGTAGTAAATATATACACTACACTTACTTACATACGTACATATACAAAATGTAGTATATACTGGTATTTATGTACATATCACTTACAACAGTTACTTCATTCTAACTGAGTTGTTTTTTACAACTATTTTATATATTTACTACTTAAGTAAAGAATGAGGCAAGTGAATTAAAAACAACAACAACAACAATACTAACAACAACAAAAAATAATAAGCATAATAGCACGTGGTAATTAACTTTAACTAACACTTGACAATTAAATAATTTTAGTGAGTGTAAATTGTTACAACACAATTTTATTGTTGGCTTTTGAAAATGCGCAAAATTTATTGTCTCACAAGGCCATTTACATACATATGCATTTATGTATGTGCGTTCTTTAAACAATTGAAAGGTAAACTTTGTTTTGTTTAATTAAAAATAAAAAAAAACTTTTTAGTTGCTAAGTGAGAAATTATTAACAAGGTACAAGTAACCTCACGGTAACATCACTAAATTAACTTATTTATTAACAGACTGTTGGCAATACCTTAGACTTAAGCAACGAACTCGATTTACTGTTCTGTACCAAGTCTTATTTATTTATGCAATTCGTGGCAACTTTGGAAGACCTACAAAAGCATATTATGCATTCTAAAAAAACTAAAACCTTAAACTTAAATCACGCAAATTAAGAAAAAACAAAATTAACTAAAAAAAAGAACACGTCTAACTTGTGCCCACCTGCCGCCGACGGCGTTGCTGACAGTTGACAAGCGGCGCGCTGCCAAAAGATTAGAAGATATCAACGAACAAGAGCGATTACACAATACGCATTGCTGCCAAAAATTAAAAAAAAAAAAAAATTAGCAGCGTTGCTAAGCAACACAGCTAAGCGTATAAAACTAATAAATATATGTAACTTGCACGCTTTATGTATTTAATTAGATTTTGCGATAGCATTTGTCAGTTCAGCGTTCTAAGCGTTGCAATTTTGGCATTTTTGTTAAGCCGCTCAAACCGCATTTGTTTTTGATTTTCTGCTAAATTTTGGTGGATTAAAAAATAATTTAAAGATTTGTAAAATTTTGGCGAAAAATGCACGTTAAAATATTTTGACATTTCAACTTGTTTTGGTTTTTGTTTTTTGTTTTTGTTTTAGCACTAAGTATTACAAGCGTATTTTTAAAGTCATACAAAACGCATGTTTTAACGGCTTTTCATTTCTTAAGATTAATTAAACTAAGTAAGTTGCTGATTTAGAACTAGAACTAGCAAATGAAGGTGTAGGTTTGGCTAAAACGTAAATAATTTATAACCAAGTGCGCATAAGATTTGATACATACATTAATGGTTTTATAGTAAAAGTAATATAAGAGTATAGATGAGTTATAAGAGCGGTGTTGTGTCATATTTAGGAAAATGATTAGGCGATTAAGAGCCTTCACTCAATTCAGACTATTGAAAGAAATATTTTATTGAAATTAAAGAAAACTTGAAAGGTTTAGTCTTGTTCTTTTTTTGTTTTTAGTCTTCGGCGAACTTTACTTTGTATGTCGAAAGTGCATACCTCAAACATTTTTCAATTTCCAATAAATTTTTTATATGCTCAACTGGGTATATTTAACAAGGCATGTGCACTTATGCATATATAAGTAAATACCTATATGCAATAGATAATAATAATAAAATTCAGTTAATCGGTCAGTCAGCCAACACGTCATCCGGTTGGTTAGTTTAGTTAATTTTAATCAGCCACACACATGGCCACCAACAAACGCACATACATACACACCCATTTGAAGCTCAGACAGAGGAAAGGCAATTAACCATTAATTTATCGTCGCAAAAAAATCGAGCAAAAAAAAAACAACAAAACAAATATTTGTGTGAACGTATCCCAGCTCCATTCACTCATTGCTTTTTATGTAGCGACTTGCCGCTTATTTTTGAGCTCAACCAAAATTTAATGGCTTTACACCCGCCCGCGTACGCATTAGAGAAGCTGCCGATTTGTTTGTTGCGTTGATTTCTCTTTTTTTGTGCTTGTTTTTTTTTGGCTCTGCTGATTTTATAAGATTTACACTAAAAATCAGTCTTTACTTATCTGCCACGCTTGTCGTAATCACCCCTGTCATACAAAGTGGCTTACACGCTACTGAACAGGGCGTGGCTAAGTAAAATTTTCTGCGCTTTTTTGTTTGTCAGTATTTCTACTGTCTATCTGGCTGCTGTCCCACAGCCTATGTTTAGTTTTAAGTGATTACGTCAAGTAGTCATTAAGGTGATTTGAGCCATTTAAAAGTATTTCATTTGATTTGATTGCAAGAAAAAAATAAAACAAATCGCATATGTATGTATTTCTTTCAAATCATGCGTAACAAACGCGTTGACAGGCCAAGCTGTTGGTGCTTTACTGTTCAATTGGGCAATATCGGTGAAAAAAAACATTTTCAATAATAGCAAAGTGGCCAAAATACGCAAAAAGCGCAGTCATTTAATGGTACAAAGTGCGTTGAGTTAAGCCATGGTTAAGCTGCAGACACAAGTGACCACCCAGAAAACAATTAGTCTCGAATGTGCATAAATATATTTTGAATTCGCAAAGCAGGTGTTTCAAATCATTGTTTAGAGTTTGATATTGATGGTGGAACGGCTATATACATAAATATTAGTACCAAGTTTATCAAATTGGTACATACTTGATTTCGTATTGGTTTTGGTATTGGTATTGGTAATGGTAATGGTAATGGTAATGGTAATGGTAATGGTAATGGTAATGGTAATGGTAATGGTAATGGTAATGGTAATGGTAATGGTAATGGTAATGGTAATGGTAATGGTAATGGTAATGGTAATGGTAATGGCAATGGCAATGGTAATGGTAATGGTAACGGTAACGGTAACGGCAACGGTAACGGTAACGGTGACGGTAACGGTAACGGTAACGGTAAGGGTAACGGTAACGGCAACGGTAACGGTAACGGTAACGGTAACGGTAATGGTAATGGTAAAGGTAATGGTAATGGTAATGATAATCGTAATGGTAATGATAAAGGTAATGGTAACGGTAACGGTAATGGTAATGGTAATGGTAATGGTAATGGTAATGTTAATGGTAATGGTAATGGTAATGGTAATGGTAATGGTAATGGTAATGGTAATGGTAATGGTAATGGTAATGGTAATGGTAATGGTAATGGTAATGGTAATGGTAATGGTAATGGTAATGGTAATGGTAATGGTAATGGTATTGGTAATGGTAATGGTAATGGCAATGGTAATGGCAATGGTAATGGTAACGGTAACGGTAACGGTAACGGTAACGGTAACGGTAATGTTAATGGTAATCGTAATGGTAATGATAAAGGTAATGGTAGTGGTAATGGTAATGGTAACGGTAACGGTAATGGTAATGGTAATGGTAATGGTAATAGTAATGGTAATGGCAATGGTAATGGTAATGGTAATGGTAATGGTAATGGTAATCGTAATGGTAATGAGAAAGGTAATGGCAGTGGTAATGGTACTGGTAACGTTAACGGTAATGGTAATGGTAATGGTAATGGTAATGGTAATGGTAATGGTAATGGTAATGGTAATGGTAATGGTAATGGTAATGGTAATGGTAATGGTAATGGTAATGGTAATGGTAAAGGTAATGGTACTCGTACTCGTACTGGTATAGGTATTGGTGTTTTTTTTGATATCCGTTATTGGTATTGGAATTGAAGTTAATAAAAAGTTTGATTCCGGTAATTGTATTGATACTAATATTGATATTGGAACTAATATTGGTATTGGATATTCATATCAGAACTAATAGCGGATTTGGTAAAGGAATTTTCTGGGCGTTTAATCTGATAAAAAACTAATATGACTTAGCAGAATCAGTTGTTCCACACCTGTTGGCTTGTTGGGATATTGTTCAACCCCATTTTAAATGCACTTTACTGCCTTTATTTATACCGTGAACGTTTACGACGTTCCATATTCCACAGTCAATCCTAAAATGCTTACAACTGAAAAAAAATTTCAGATTGTTTATTTGTTTATTTTTCATCACTTGTGCTACACGGAGCTAATTGAAAGCTTTCAAGTTTTCTTTATAGCAGTTTAAAATGCTTTTTTTACTTTTCTTTTCTTTTTTATTTACTTTGTATTTAACTTTTGAAGCTAAGCCTAGCAGCAACAGCCTCTGTGCAATACTTTTTATAGATTGTTTTGCTTTACGCAATTTTTGCAAACATTTTTTTTTATTCATTCCATTTTATGTTCGTCGTTAGTTTGTTAGCCTTTATGTATGCACTACACACAAATGCATACAAACGGATACCCTGCAAAAATTCCGAGTACTCCATTCGCTAATCCATGGAGTGCTCGCTATGGACCAATAGATTACTCCATAACTTGCCACATTTCATACAAAAAAAATATAGTCCATTTAACATTGCATGTCATTGCAATGGAGTATATACTCCAGTCCCGCATAACAATCAAATTAATCCATGGAGTACCTACATTGGATTAATTGATGGAGTACCTAACAGTTAGTCGAACATAACAACAAAAATCAATGTTTATCGCGACGACGACGAATGACGTGTATACATTCAAACATATGTATGTATGTAGTTATGTATGTATACAAATATCGTCGTCGTCGCGATAAACGTTTGGTTTTTGCTATGTTCGGCTAAATACGAACGGATGCAGATACATGAATCGGTCGTTCGGGCTCTGTTAGTGGTCACTTTGAAAGTACTCCAACCTACCACAAATGGAGCATATAATCCAATGATTTTAGCAGGGTATAATCACACACACATACACACACAAACATAGCTTAGTACATATGTAGCATATTTGGTGCATTCAATTATTCTCCTGTGTACCACATGTCCAACAACAAAAAACTGTGCATAGTTAAGCGTCCAAGTTAATTGCTAGCGCATGTTCTAGCATGTATAGGCCGCGCGCATGTGCTACCGTTATTGGTTGCAGTCGACATTGTTGCATTGTATTGGGTGCTGTTGGGAGGGCGTTGGTGGTGGTGGTGGCAATGGTGTTACTGATGCTGGCATGCAATGAATTTGGCTGTGCACAGACGCCTTCTATTCAATGTTGTGTTGCTTTTCGTAATCATTTTATCGTTTTATTTTTGCTTTGGTTTCACATTTTTATAGCCAGTTTTGCGCGTTATCCAAAAAAAAAAAAACAAGTGCGTGTATTTAAGTGGACATGTCAGCCTAATATTTATTCAACAACTGGGTATATATTTAATGCACAGTCACCTGCGTTCTCATGCTCTCTTAACGTTCATTTTGGCGTTACATAAACCTCGGCCTTACGCAAAATTCTTTCAGTTGAACGCAATTTGCCCATTAATGTGATTATCTGTCACCACAAAAAATATTTCGCAATTATTGATATTGCCCCAATGACAAAAAGGTTTGATAATAAATTTGTTGACGAGAATAATGTTTGCACACACAACTGAACTATTATGTATATATAGATATTTAGCTACACACAAGCATATACATATGTATGTATATTCATAGTATGTATTACATACTTACAAGCATACATACATTGTACTTACTACACAGTTGCTACGTCGTCAAGTTGTCTTTTTACCAAAAAACCTAATTGAATGTCGATTTTACGACTGCTTTAAATGAGATCGAATTTAAAATGGAAATAAGGCGGTACTTTTTTGAAAGTTGATTTCAATAAAATTGTACTAACACAAAATTGCCAAATTTGCGACAATAAAATTTTACGAAATTTTCATTTAAGAATTTTCCATCGTAAAAGAATGGAATTTTGCAAAAATAATTGCCAACAAAATGTTAGTCAATTGTACATAAATTGAAGTAACAAATTTTGGCGTGACTGGCAATAAAAAATAAAATTGAGATCACTTAATTATAATTTCGTGTGCTACTTCTGTATTCTTTAATCGAAATGTTTGGATTGCTTTAATAGAAATATTTGACTCAAAAAAATAAAAAAATAACAACAACAGCGAAAAGCTAGGAAAAAATTGTGATTGGCTATGACAGCAAGGCTTGTAAACTAGAGCTCCAGATTTTTTTTGAACATTTTCGAGTAGCCCGAACAATTGTTGTTCAAATGATCGAACAGTTGTTTGTTTGTTTATTACCCGTATGTTTGTACGGGCATTTGAACAATTCGGGCATTTTGAAGTTTGTTTTTTTCTTTTGTTTTTTATTTTTTTTCTTCTTCATATGTAGTTGTTTTTATTTTTGTTTTTCCGATACACATTTTTTTTGTTTGTAAGCTCGAATGCTCGAATGTTTGTACGGGCATTTGAACAACAAACGGGCTTCAAACAAAAACGATCACTTCGAATTGCTCGATACCCGGGTATCTAGAGCCCTATTGTAAACTTTTTTTTAAATGATTAAGGGCTCTTGAAAAAAGCTCGTCTGACAATTCAATCAAAAAAGACACATTTAAAAATGTATGCATATTTATATTCCTGTTATATTCTACAACCAATCACCTATTCCCGGCAGCAAATTGCGCTAGTTCCAACCTAGTGGAGAACTAGTTCAAAAAGAGACGGTTTGGTACTCGTGCTATCCTAATGCAATGCCTTCAACTGTCCTTTTAAACACGGCGATGTCCTACAAAGTGGCTATTATCCCCCTCTGAAGTAACGCGTTATAAACTAGTTTCGATAATGACAGTCTTGGGATAGTTCAAAAATCAGTAGCTCGGAGATAGTTCAAAAGCAAGCACTTCAGGCATAGTTCAAAAATGTGCGGTCTTTGACCGCGCTTTACAAAAATAATCCTCAGCTAGCAGCACTATTAACATACTGAGAATAAATGCAGCATTATATAATAAAGTAACTGAAACTTAACTACACAAAAGTCGAAATTATCCCCATTTACCTACAAATGCCAAGTAATAGTTATTGTATGTCCTTTTAACCAAGTTCTATTTGTTGCTACCCCACACAACGATAGTAAAAATGGACATTATTGTAAAGTGCTAAATTTGTTGTTGCTCAACTTTAAAGTAATAGATGTAAACATAAATTTTTCACGAAGTCACAATAATAAACTCTCCCGCTTTGCACCCTTTTATAACCAGTTCTGAGCTAGTTGTGAGCTCTCTAGTTCTAGACTATCGTTTTTCGGCACTTTTCCTTATATTAGCTGCAGGGTTGCAATGCTGATTTTTTTATTCAACTTAACCCAATTTTCATAATTAGATTTTTGCGCCAGCAGCTATAACTACTTTTGAAGAAAAAAGAGCATGTAGAAATATCGTGATTTTTCAAACTAATTTGCTGCAATTGCATTAAAAAGTCATTGCACTGAGAGCGAACGAGCGCAATAGTTGTTAATACATACACAAATATGTATGACTAATTAATGCAGTGAATTCCAGCTGCCTTGAACTTTTTTTTTTTTAATTTAATTGTGGCTCTATAATTCATTGCGAATTACACAGCTAAGAAATATTTTTTTGCAAAAAAAAAAATTAAATAAAAAGCAAAAAAATTTGGAAAGTTTTAAATTCTTGTAAAATTTGCTGCAAAATTAGATTTATTTATTTGCAATTATTTAAATGTTCCACCTAAAGTTAATTTAACATATCAAGCGCGGCCGCTTATAATTTATTAGTTGAAGTTTCTTAGTTGTCTTTGGTACTTGTGTACTTTTAATGTTATTTGCTTAGCTTAAAATATATTCGCTTTTCCGTTTTCTTGCTCGTTTCCTTGCGTGTTTTCGTGCAAATTGTTTTTGCAGCATTTCGTGTTGCAAATTAGCGCATGCTTGCGTTCTCAATAAGTTATATATAGATCTATATACATACATTTATACCAAATGAAAAATTAACTAAAATATGTATCTACGTTTCCAATTGAGTCAATAAAACTCATTCAAGGTTTTAAGTAATTTGTCTTAATATAAATAATAACGCCCTCAAACAAAAAACTAGCAGCTGTCGTGAAATTGGCGGTCTGCTAGCAGTTACAGTTATATTAATTTATATTTATGTTTATTTGTTTGTATGCATATTTGTACGTAGTATATATACTAAGGCATACCCTGCAGGAAATGCGAAATTTGAATACATTGGTTCACTAGTATCTCAGTTTTCATACAAAATGAAGATTCTATCTACATTATAAATTTATATTATAAATGTGAAATGGAAAACTTTGCACATTTAATTATTTTCATCCCGACAAGGTTATGGGCATATTTTTATTATTATTGAAAAGCAGACATGGGCACCTCCCATACAAAATTTTCTCTCATTTCGTAATATCTCTTGAAATATATGTAGTAGAGTGCTGAAAATTGGTCTGAAGGCATATGAGATAATTTTTTACTCAACGAATAAAAATTCTAGCTATTAGAAAAGGCAGTCATGGGTAACTCTCATACAAACTGAAATTTTCACAGCGAATATCTCTTGAAATATTTATAGTAAAGTACTGAAAATTGATAGAGAAACATATGCAATTTTTATGCAAGCAATAGATAAAATAGCTAGGCATTAGAAAAGGCAGTCATGGGCAACTCTCATACAAACTGAAATATAATTTTGAACATATCATAAAATATTTATAGTAGAGTACTGAAAATTGGTGTAGCGACGGACGAAATAACTTTGTACCGAAGGGATAAAAGAGTTAGTTATTAGAAAAACAGGCATGGGCAACTCTTATGCAAATTTATTTTTAACTGATCTTTTAATTCTGAGTATCTATTGAAATATTTGGAGTAAAATACTGAAAAGTTATGGAAAAATGTTTAAAACAAGCACAATAACCAAGAAAATTCCCTAAAGCCTAGAACGGGTCCCTAGTTATGGGTCAAAGTATGGAACCGCATTACCACGGAAAACTTCTGAGCGATATTGGTGTCTAATGAAATGCGTTGAGCAGGAGTTCCACATAGAGCATATTTCGTTATGATATCTAAGTCCCTTTCCCAGATATGGCTCAAATCTTGGACCCGGATAGTACCGGAATGTTTCTGAGCGTAATTGGTATCAAATGGAAAGCGGAAGTCAGGGCTTAAATACAGCGCTCTCTTCGATGTAATGCCTAATCCGGTTCCTTCGGGTAAAGGAAAGAATAGGGAAAGGAAATGAAACTACATGGAAAGGGAAGAGAGGAAAAGGAAACAAAAAGGTAGTGTGAGATAAAGAGAGAAAGAATGAGTAGAAGTAAAGAGAAAGGGAAAGAGAAAGAGTTGGAGATAGCGATAGAGATAGAAATATAAATAGAGATAGAAATATAGATAGAGATAGAGATAAAGATAGAGATAGATATAGATATAGATATAGATATAGATATAGATATAGATATAGATATAGATATAGATATAGATATAGATATAGATATAGATATAGATATAGATATAGATATAGATATAGATATAGATATAGATATAGATATAGATATAGATATAGATATAGATATAGATATAGATATAGATATAGATATAGATATAGATATAGATATAGATATAGATATAGATATAGATATAGATATAGATATAGATATAGATATAGATATAGATATAGATATAGATATAGATATAGATATAGATATAGATATAGATATAGATATAGATATAGATATAGATATAGATATAGATATAGATATAGATATAGATATAGATATAGATATAGATATAGATATAGATAGAGATAGAGATAGAGATAGAGATAGAGATAGAGATAGAGATAGAGATAGAGATAGCGATAGAGATAGAGATAGAGATAGAGATAGAGATAGAGATAGAGATAGAGATAGAGATAGAGATAGAGATAGAGATAGAGATAGAGATAGAGATAGAGATACAGATACAGATACAGATACAGATAGAGATAGAGATAGAGATAGAGAGATAGAGATAGAGATAGAAATAAAGATGGACAAAGAGATAGAGATGAAGACAGAGATAGATATAGAGATAGAGATGGAGATATAGATATGGATAGAAATAATGATAGAGATAGAGATAGAGATAGGGATAGAGATATAGATAGATATGGAAATGCAGATGGAGATAAAAAGGAAATAGAAATAGAGAAAAAGGATAAGAAAAAGGAAAGAGAAAGGTATAGGGAAAACTCATTATGATGCAAAGCTATTTTTCATCACTGCTAAGCGGGATGGGTATTTGCTAGTAATTGACAAAACGGTCGACAGATAATCGAGATGAGTAGCTGGTATAGTCATTTTCTGAAATACGGCCAGATGGAAAATATTTGTGTTATGCTTAAACATGAGCTGACCATAAACTTCCTATGTTACAATTCCAATCACTTTTGCAATTATTTCCTGTAGGAAACTCCAAGTTCTAACTAAGTTAATACCTATATTGCCTTAAGCCCAATTTAGATGTCATTGTTCTAAATTTTTTGTTTGCCAACGTCGACTTTTTTGAATTTATCAACCCTGCAGCCAACTATTCCTATGTATTTCCAATAACACCGAAAAACGTGTACAAATTATAACAAACACAAATTATATACATATGAATGTCTGTGTGCGGGGTCAATGCACCAACAAATTTCAGCAGACCTTCTACCCTTGCTATTGTTGCTATTGCCATTGTAAGCTGTCATTTATTTTTTGCTAAACGAAAATTCTCACCGGCATAAATGCAAAAATTCCCGCATGAATGTTCAGCAAATGATAAACGATTTGCAAGCCGTTGCATAAAACATTTATTGTTTTTGTTTTTTTTCCTTGTTTGTTTTTAAAGCAACAATAATTTGTCTCTAATCTTTTTGCACAAATTTTCTCAACTTTTTATTGTAAAGTTGTGAAAATGTTTTTTTGTTATTTTTTATTGCTCCTTGTTGCGTTTTGTTCGCGTTTGGTTTACGCAATATTTGACCGTCGCCAAAAACAGTTGCTCCGTTGCTCCGTTGCTCAGTTGCTGTATTTGCGGTATTAAATACGGTACTTCATGTCTTGCGGATTTCCGACAAATAAAAAACCAAAATTACAGGCATTGTAGAAATATGGCTTTTTTGCTCTTTTTCTTTTCTTTTTTTGTTATGCATTTCTTGGCCATTGGCATACTATTTTAGTTGTTTTTTTGTTTGCCAGCTGATTGCATCAAGTCATGACATTTTCTTTTGTTGTTGTTTTTGCTTTTTTTACTTTGTAGATATTGTCTTAAGCTGCTATTTAAGTTGTTGCGCGATAAATAATTACCGGTCCACATGGCGGTATTGTAAATATTTTTGCTTTGGTTGGAAAATTGGCCAGGAAGGCGGCGGTATGCTAACACAAGCTGTTTTTTCTAACGTTGTGAATTTGGTTGCAGAAAAGTTTAGATAGTGAGAAAAAACACTATTGAAAAATGGAATTTTAAATATTTATTGTAGATTTAAAATTTATGATTATCTCTGTGGGAATAAAAAAATTCAAATAGGCATACACTGAAGGGGGCTTTTCACGCTGCTGCCATTGGGTGAAAAGCTGTTACAATTTATTCAATTTAAATTTCGTTGAGTTTTTGTTATGTTGACGTCAGTAATTTTTAAGAAGTTAGGCAGATTAAAGAAGTAATAGTGCATAAGCAATTTAAATATAAACTATCTCGAGGCGCAAATTTCTTTTAGAATTCTTTTCAACTTTTTTTATGATTAACTACTAATGCGATGTTACAATAGATAAACATTAATAACTTTCTGTATTGTTTCTTCTTAAGCTTAAAAAAGGTCGCCACCTGTTTAAAGATTTAATTTTCCTGAATAGTTTGTTTGATTTTTAAATTTCAAGAAAGGGTTTGACCTAAAAATCGGTAACTTATTCTAATTTTTACAAAAAGGGTTACCAGCTGTTCAAAAATTCAGTATTACATTTTAGTCTGTTTGATTTTTATATTTGAGGTATCATATGGGATGGCTTTGCCTAAAAGTAAGTAAAAAAAGTTTGCCACCTGTACAAAAATTCCATTTACTTCACAGTTTATTGGATTTTTTAAATTAAAAGTGTTATATGAAAGGTCTTTGCCTGAAAATATGAAAGAAATTGGCGTAAAAAAGAATAATTTATTATAATTTTTACAAAAAGGGTTGCCAACGCACCCTAAATCATAAAGTGACACAACTCAAAATTTAAAAATTTTCAGGAGAGCCAGAAAACGTTTTCTTTTTTATAGGATATGGGAAAGGCCAGATATAATAGTTATTTTTCAGTTAAAAAAACTCTGATGGACAAGATTTTTTGGCAGTCGCTAGAGATATATTCTGTGTACCGATTTATGAAAGAAACCCGATTTCGAAAGTTTTGAGTTGTGTCACTTTATGATATATTTTATTTTATATATCGCCAATCAATTTTTATTAATAAGAAGCTATGGGCTTCAAGTCGATTTATATTCTGCAATTTTTAAAGGGAAGTCTCTTAGTTAAGTACAAAAATATTTTGTATTAGATTTGCAGATAAAGACGAGTCGAACTTTTTACGCGGAAGCTGGAGTAAACTTTCTCGAAATTTTTCAAATTTAAAAAGGTAAACAACAATTTTGAAATGGGGGTAAACGGTTATGAGGTTTTATTACAAAGAGTCCTCCATTCGCAAATTTTCGCAAATGGTCTAGACAACGGGCAATATTAGTCATCTTAACTCACAACTTATGCAAATGCATTCAAAGCAATAAAGAACTTTTCTATATGACATTGTCAGTGACTCATTCTGTAAATTGTTAATAAAATAATTTGTGTCTTCAATTTCGTGCAGTTATTTGTTTCTCACAAGAGAAAAATTAACTCAAACTTCATGATCCTCTTGGCAGCGGACAACAACGAGTTAAATACAAAAAAAAAAAAAAAAAATATATATATATACCACCTTGAACAATTTCAGATTAATATTTGTTTGTTGACAAAAACATTACTTATGAAATGGTCTAGAACAAAACTAATTGGTATACAATTTTTACGTTTTTTCATTTATTTGACGTAAACATAATTTTCTGCGCAATCTTCATTATAATCGTGAGTTTAATTTTGAAGATAGGTAAAGTTTTGGATTACTTCTAATTTGAGTCAAGGATAGCCTCGATTAAGAAACAATTAAGAAAGAATTGAAAATATAAGAAATACAATTAATGAGAACTTCCAAAACATATCAAAATGGTAATTTGGGACTCACATTCTTATATGTGAAAAGGCACATTTTCTACATAAGTAATATTGAATATTAACTTGGTGGCGAAACGGAATATGTACGAGTATACGATGCAACTTAAGATTTCCCACATAAATTAAAGTAGCACTTCACATTTTATTGCTTTTTTCCGGCATTCAAATGTATTTCAAAAATAACCAATCAAGCATTAATTGCCAGCATTCATTCCGCATTACTATTGCGTTGCTCTAGATTTTTATCAATTATCTAATCAACTTGCTTTACCAACTCTAACTCTACCAAATAACGAGCCCATCACGCCATGTGAACTGTCACTAAAAATAACTCGCGCAATAATACAAATAGATATTTTAGCAATGCATTAAAGCAACTGATTAAATTTAAATAACTACCTGCTTCTTTTGCTAAAGCAAACTTCTTTTGTACGCGCACAAGTGTGTGAAGGCTGTGGAATTTCTGTGTGTGCTAATTTATTTACTTTTTTAATTATGCCGCTGCGCAAATGAGCAGCGCTTATCGTTTATCGGGCTTATCGAGCGCGTTATCGCTTATCGCTCAATCGCCTTATCGCGATGTTGCGATTTGATTTGTGTGCCAACGTTGCCCATTAATATTCAGAGCGCCATGCGATTGCCGTAGCGCAAGCAATGATGAGGAGTGAATGTGGCCAGTATGAGGTGAGGAGAGAAGAGTGCATAGATACGCAGACGCACAAATATACATATATGCACATACATATATATGCGGCCTTTCAACGCATAGCAAGTAATAAAAAAATCAACTTTATATTTGATTTATTACCTAAGCGTTTATTATGCAAATTCCATACATGCACCACGCAAGTGTAGGCACCACGACAGCACGTCGGCAGCACAAGTAACCAAGTAACCCCACTCATATGCAGCCAATGCAATGCGCTACGTAGCGGCGATACGCATCGTTAAGTCAACACCACAACAAACTAAGCCAGCAGAGCCAAGCCTCAACCCAACGCAGGCTGGCTACGCTGCAAGAGGCGTTGCAGCTAATGTGTTGATGCGACACTACCACTTTGGCCAGCCCCACATACCGACATAATGCCAAGCAAGCGTGCTTTAGCAGCTAAGCTATAATTTTACGCTTTGGCTTTGGCTTTGTTGTTTTTGTTTTCTGTTTTTGCATGTTATGTGTTGCGCAATTGTAAATGGTTTGATCTAACAGCGCAATCTATTTCTGGTCATCTCCAGTCTAAGTCGCTGACGTTCGTTTCCGCTTTCATATGTGTAAATACGCGCGTCCGTGTGTTTTTGCTTTACTATATCTTTGTTGCGATAACATCATCAATAGCAAACGCAGCTCAAATGCGCACCAAATCTATGCGCTCGCATTGGCACTTGCACTCAACGCAACGCCTAAGCAAGCATGAAATATGTGAAGAAAATGGAACTATTTTCCTGTTGCTGATGCCTACTTGTTTCTAACTTTTACTTAATCTCAACGTTTGCATCTTGGCAGCACGCCCTTTTTCATCTTTTCATATACCTATTCACCCTTTTTACTTCGCTAAATTCCAGTTATTATAAAATGAGTAACCAGTGATTTATGTTTGTTATGCAAATGCATTGAAAATTGTTTGAAGGTTGCGTTAAATTGTTTTTCTTTAGGCTAGTCCAACCACCTCCTTTACGCCAGCTGCACATGCTGCCACAGCTGCGGGGGTCGTTAAATTTCATTTAGTCAGATTGCCACTTTTCTGCGTTTTTGTTAGTCCGGCTGCTTACCTCGTTCAGCTAACTCTCAGCTTGCCTACCACGTCTGCCTTTTATGCCGCTGTGCGTTGATGTTTATCAATTATTTTTTATTGATTTATGCACGTATCGGCTAAAAAGTAGTATGAAATATTGCGTTTATGCGTGTGGAGTGGGCGATGAAGGCAAAAAGATTTAGTGCGGGTAATGTAACTTAGTCCTCAGCAGCATATTTGTATAGAAATGTATGTATGTGCGTCAGGCTGGCTTTGAAGTATTATTTGTGGCTTCAGTTAATTTTTAGCATTTATAATAAATTAAATGGGGTTAATATTGAGAAAAAATATGCATAAATTATATGATCGCATATGTACATACAAAATTGTGAAATTGGAATTTCTTATAAAGTTCGTGTCTTAAGTCTTTCGTCAAGTATTATTTATTTCGCAGAATTTCGTGTGAATTTTGAAGGCATACATTTTTTGCATAAAAATATGTGTGAGATCTGCTGGAATTAGAAAAATTTTAGTCTACTGAAGTTTGTGCTTAAATCTAATGCGAAAAAAACTAATGTCACCTTCACGAAAATGCCGGAACAGTTGAAGAAAAAATAAATAAAAAATGGCAACTTCGCTAATAGATTAGTACATCAAACAAACGAATCGTTAAAAACCACCATTTAACACAAGAAAACAAGTAGAGTTTGCAAAAACAAAAACGAAAACCTAATAAGACTAACACTAAAACTAAAAGTAAAAAACAAACAAAAGAAAAAACTAAAACAAAAACTATAAAAAAAAAACAAAAAAAAAAAACAAAAAAAACCCAAAACAAAAACAGAAATGAAAACAAAAACAGAAACAGAAAAAAGCAAAAAACAACAACCAACCAAAATCAAAAAGAACAAAATAAAAAAAAACTAAAATCAAAACAAAAAACTAAAAATAAAAATGAAAAAATACAAAAACAAAAATAAACAAACTAAATAAAAAATAAAACAAAAAAAAAACCCATATAACTATAACCAAAACAATACAAAAACAAAACTAAAACTAAATCAGAAGCTAAAACAAAAAAAAAAAATAAAAAAAAAATAAAAAAAAAACAAATCAAAAAAAAAAAAATTATTAAAAAACAAAAATAAAAAATAGAAAAATAAAAATAAAAAGAAAAATAAAAATAAAAAGAAAAAGAAAAAGAAAAAGAAAAAGAAAAAGAAAAAGAAACAAACCCAGAAACAAAACAAACAAAAAAACGAAAAAAAACGAAAAATAGAAACAAAAACAAAAAAGCAAAAGCAAAATCAAAAACAAAACCAAAAAAAGAAAAAAAGGAGAAAAAAAAAATAAAACCAAAAGCAATAACAAAAAAATCAATAACAAAAACAAAAACTAAAAAAACAAAAACTAAACCAAAACCAAAAAGAAAAAATAAAACAAATACCAAAACAAACCGCAAAATAAGAGTTCCGTGTTTCATTTTGGCCAAAAGCGCATGGAAGTGTCATTAAAGTACACAAATTTTTACATATCGTCGTACCATACGAAAACTAACATCAGATTTTTTGTGGCTGACGAAAAGTAAAAAGTTCAAGTTTTGGCCGACGAAAAGTAATAAAATCGAGTTTTGGCTGACGAAAAGTAATAAAATCAACTTTTGGCTGACGAAAACTATCAATTTCGTATAAACAACAACAATTTTAATGTAAATATAAGTATATAATTACTGATACTTTTCGTCAGCCAAAAGTCGATTTTATTACTTTTCGTCAGCCAAAACTCGATTTTATTACTTTTCGTCGGCCAAAAGTCAAATGTTCTACTTTTCGTACAGAATTTTTTTATTGATATCTTTCGCCAGAAATTTTAAATATGTTAGTTTTCGTATGGTACGACGATATGTAAGTATTTCATTTCATAATATTTGCTAACACAAACACACATACTCTACTTGCTTTTTACCGCTGCAGCTGCAAAATTTTCGTTGTGCAAATACTCACTGTCAAGGTTACGCAGGGTTAATAATTCACACCTGTGCAGCGAGCGCGCGTGATATTCAATTTCCGCGGTGGCAGCAAGTGAAAAAGTCAACAGAAAAAAAATAACAAACAAAAAAACAACAAACAAAAAAACAACAAATAAAAGAAAAGCAAAAAAAGAAGCAAAAAAGGAGCAAAAAAAAAACCAAAAACAACAAACAAAAAAAACCAAATTAAACAAAATAAAATTACTATAGAAATACCACACAGTAAGACAAATAATTGCTTTACAATAGCAAAAGCACCATAAAATAAATTACCAAACAGCCGTTGTAACGAAGAAGGCAACGATAATAGTAGTAGTGCGCAGCAGTGAAGAAGGAGATTTGTCGACAGGCGTCGTTGTCGCGGTAATAAAACGCCGTAGTAAAAAACAAAAAAACTACATGAAAGCAAAGACACAAAAAAGCGCTAAATTTATGGCTTTGCACAAACAAGTGGCATCATCATCAGCTATTGCTTGCTGCAGATGGTTTTTGCTTATTTGTCTGTTGGCTGTTGTTTGGCGCATTGCCTGCATTAAATGACAATTATGCATTGTTCACACATTTTTTCATTGCTGGTTTGTTTGTTTGTCGTAAATGTTTTTTTAAACAAATAACATTTGCATTTGTAACTCAATTATTCAATAAACACTTGCTGTTGTTTTTTTAATACGTTAATGAGTTTTATTCATTTTTTATTGCTGTCTTGTTTTTATGTACATTTTTGCTGGCGAAAAATTTTTCACAGGGAAGTACATACGTAAAAATAATGCATTGCTTATATTTTTATGTACTTTTTTATTTGTAATTATTGTAATTTATTTTTCAGCTTAAGATTTAATGACGTATGAATACTTGCAATTTCAAGTAGACAAATAAATACGGAAGTAATTTATAAGAAATATATATATTGACATGTTTCCCGGAACTTTCGCTTAGCGACGAAGCCTGTGCATGAGCTAGGAAGAAGATTAGTTAAACTTAGACTTGAGATGATGTTATAAGAAGAAAAGCAATGGCGAAAATGACGCTATAAATCGAATAAAGCTACTAGGGTTAAGACATCAAATGCAGTTTTGAGTTTAGAAAAAAAGGAACTATTTGTTTTTTTTTTTGCGAGAACACGCAAAATATATATATTTGGCTTTCGTTTGCGTGCAAACAATAATATGATTGCATGTTGTCGAATATGATGCCAAAAACACAGCATACTTTTGAGGCCATGGGCTTGCCTTGGTAAGTCGCAAGGAAACACAAAAAGTCTTGTAAAACTTATAATGAAAATAAAAGAGATTTTTTTTGATTTCTATACAACATAATATAATTATTATTATGTATATGTATGCGCGTAAAAAGTTAGTCAGAAAAAAATATTTTTTGCTGTTAAATAAATATTTAATTTTGCAGCCTTACTGTAAGCCCAACTGCAGTGGGCCAAACGCTTGACCTTTCTGTCAGTACGTATATGCTTTGGCGAACACTTTGCTAGCGTGACATTAGATACACACACACACACCTATTTATTAAAAGTTTTATTGTTATTTTTAAGTATATTTTTTTGTATATTTTTTTTATGTTTTTGATCTTTTTTATATACGTAGGTTTATTTGTTTTCTTTTTTGCTTAACAGTGAACGCGTTTTTGACACTTACAAACATTTCAAGGTGTTGCAAAGCAGACAATAGCGTGTTAAAATTTAGAAAATAGGCAATTAATTTATTTTGAGACGCATATAAAAATGTACGTCGCACCCGCAAATGATTTTTTACAGCTACACAGTAAAAAATTATAGTTTATTTCTAATATTATTTGGTACTTAATTTAATCATTCCTGGAATTAAATTTGAAATTTAATGTCAAAAGGTCTTATTTTTAAACTATGAGAAGTTTTACAATTTTATTTATTCCAAAGAAATTTCAAAATAAAGTCTTGAAAAGTATTAAAATCCTCTCAGAAGAAGTTTAGTCATTTATGGTTTAAAAACAAATCCTGAAAAGTATAAAAAACTTTCTCTTTCTCAATTATATTACCATCAAAGTATTTTTGGTTTGAAATAAAAACCAAAAAAAAAAAAAAAAAATTTAAAAGAAATATCAGAAAAATGTTTCTAAAACTGCCATCCGGAGGAGTAATTAAATCTACTCAAATAAATGGCCCGAATTGAATAATTGTATGAAGTAAGTAATGCAGGAGATTAATTAAATATCATGAGGGTACAGTTGGCTTTATTTTTGCAGTCTAAAGGCAGTTGAGGGTCTCCTTTTCAGTATCACTGCAAGAATATTAGTATAAAAGTGACAATATGTATATATATCGAGCTCTAACCGTCATAAAAGTGTATCCAACAAAATTATCGTTTTGAGTTTTTTTTTATGGAAATCAACAATTTATCATAACATGCATCAATTCCCAAAATTTCATAGCTGTGAAATGTGTAGTTTCGAAGTTAGAGACTAAATAATTTTCAAGGCTGCATACAAACTGTATGCAAAACAAATTAAAAAAAACTGCGTCCTGTAAAATTTACTTTTTGTTGGATACACTTTTATGGGGATTACGGCTCCATGTATAAGGTACTTTAGTGTTTGCTACTACTGTTTTGGATTTTTATGTAAATAAACAATGTTAACGTTATTCAATTTATCATTAATCTTTGGGATAATGGGTTATTTGCGGTATGTCCACTGGAAATTTTATGGGGATTTATTTCTAAATCCAAAAAATTATAAAATTCATTCCAATTTTGGATTGATATAATACCATTTCAACTATTTTTAATACCAGAAATATTCTAAAAATAATTAAAATTTGGTTTTGATTTAATTCCAAGAAAGTATTAATTTGAAACCAAGAATAATTTCTGTCTCTCAATATTCTCTTCTTTTTTTTAAACCAGAATGGTATTAATTTTATGCTTTTTGGCATTGTTATATATAAATACCAAAATGGAATTAAAATTAAACTAAAATTTTTACTGTGTACAATTACGAAAAGAGAGACGTTTGCTTTATGATTTAAAAAAAAAAATATCCAAAACAATTGAGTTGCAAGCATTATAGTAGAATCTCGACTCTCCGTAGATTAGCCTATAATACTTATAAAGCACGGTAAGTATAAAACATTATATGAAGCGATAACGCTGGTTAGGCCATGTTAGGTATGAAGGAATGGAGATTTTCTGGCCCAAAAGGTTTCTAACTCGCCTCAGTTAGCATAGAAATGAAGCGACTAGCATGCTTTCTGGGAAAAAATTGGCCAAAATATACAGATTATAGAATTTCACTTAAGAAGAAGAAACAGAAGAAAAAGAAGAAGAAGAAGAAGAAGAAGAAGAAGGAGAAGACGAAGAAAAAGAAGAAGAATAAAAAGGCGAAGAAGAAGCAAAAAGGGCCGGAATTATATTAGCTGCCTGTTCGACCCGGGCTGCATGTAATAAAATTTTAATATATAAGATTTTTTCTTACGAAACCAAAAAAACAGAAAAGCTTATATTCTGTTTGGACATATTTTTGCTACTATATACACACTTAGAATATTTATCTATGTATGTATGTACATTAGACTGGGGCGATTTGTATGGAAGGAAAAACACCTTTATGGGCGATTCGCGTTAATGATTCTTGGGATTGTACTGAGCAAAAAAGTCCACTAGACCATACGTCTACGGTGAAAATCGAGCTTCTGCTTTTTTTCTCAGACTTATATATGTTGATATCAAAATTACGCTTGCGGCATAACCTCAATTCAGTTCTGTCGAAACTGTCTTGTAAATCGCAGTTCAACTGTCATACATAACAAGAAGCCCAGCAAGACATTGTTATGCCTGAAGGCACTTTTGTTGCAGTTTTTAAATACGCTAATGCGTAAATAAATGCAGGTGGACAATTAAATATGCACATACACATACATACACATATGTATATATGACCATATAATATAAAGTAAGCATGCTTATAATAAGTAGTGCGTAAAAACAACAAGCGCTTATTAACCCATTTTTTTTTGTTGATTTGTCTTGACAAACAAAAGCTTGGCTAATGCTTGCAAAACAAAAAAGAGCTTAGAAAAAAGGCAGTTACACCAAAAAACTAAATAATCTGTTGTTAACTGCTTTTAATGCTGCTTAATGACTATAGCAACTGTCAACGGGTACATTTAAACAATTAATCAATGTGAATTACTCTATTATGCTTACAAAAAATAGGTATCTATTTAGTTTATGAAAGCAAAAGCAAAATTGAAATGAAGTCCATAATAATTATTAATAGTAACTAATTATGATTAGCGTAAAATATCTATTCACTATTTCAGTTTGTTCAAAAAAAAAAAAATGGTTCATTGTATTTTATTATTTTAAGCAAAATGCGTGCTTTGTTAGAAATCTTTTGTGTAGCTTAAGCTTGCTTACTCTGATTGTTATCTTATGAATGCTTAGAAAGAACAACTGACAAGCTCAATTTACCATATCACTGCCTAAATCAGCAATTGAAAGTATCCGAGAATAGTTTACTATGCTAATATTACCTTTATTCTGCTAAGATATGTACGAAATAGAAATATCCGTACAAAGGTTAGCTGTTAGAACTTTATATGCTTTCATACATGCTCTAATTAAAAGTAAGGATTGTCTTATGTGTACTTAATTTGAAGCTTTATGGCCTGAGAGTGAATTGTGGAACCTTCGTGATAAAAAATTCCTATGACGATTTCAAATATGCACCTCTAGATTAAACCACATAGTACATATGTATTTGTTCAGCTACTGTGCCTAGAATTCAGGGTGTTGACACATTATTCTGCATGTAGATAAACATTTATATTTGACCACGTTTTCTGCAGATAATCTTAAATAGTTTTTAATTAAGGCACACGAGTTTATTGCAAAAAAAAAATCCAATAATAGATAAATAAATACATATGTACGTTGCACACATGCGCTGATTTTATCTCCTATTCGACTCCATTTTTCATGCAAAACCAATTCATTTTGTACTTTAGTATCTACATTTAAAAAAAAAGCAAAAACTTTATAAAAATAAGTGAAACAAGTAAGGAAGCCTAAGTTCGAGTGGAATCGAACATTAGATACTCAGCTGTATGCTTTCATTGTTTGTTTGCGTTTGTTCGATATAGGGTGTATTTTATATGAAACGAGTGCTGCATAAACAGGGCGCAGCCACGCCCATTTTCAAACTTTGTATCAATCATCCAAATAAGCATATAAATATTATTGTTAGTGCAAAATTGCATCCCTCTATGACTTTTAGTTACAAAGGCTTCACGTTACAAATTCCAAAAGGGTGTTCCAGAAATATCTTTGTTAAAAAGTAGGCGTGGTCATAAACCGATTTCAATACATTTTTGCGTGTCTATTAACACAAGTTATAAAAGTGTATAAACCAAGTTTCGTCATAATATCTCAGTTATTTGTCGAGTAATAGGCTCGTAGATTTCTTTGTATAAAAAGAGGCGGTGCCACGCCCATTTTATAAACTTTTTTTTATTTTTTGTTTCCGGTCTATTGTAGAACTCATGTCACAAAATTTCAGTGATAGATCTTTATATTTGACAGAGATATCGCTTAAAATGTTTTTATAAGGTCACTTTATAATACCCATATATAAAAGTGGGCGTGGTCGTCAACCGATTTTGGTAATCTTTCGTCCACACATTTGGCTAAGCAAATATATCACGCGTACCAAATTTCATCGATATATCTTTAACGGTTCTGAGTTATGGCTTATAAAACTTTCAATATTTGCCCCTTAATAAGTGGGCGTGGCACCGCCCATTTTCCAAAATTTTTATATTTTTTGTTTTATGTCCCTAGTTGGACTCCTGCCACAAAATTTCAGTGATAGATCTTTATATTTGACAGAGATATCGCTTAAAATGTTTTTATTAGGCCCCTTTATAGTTCCCATATATAAAAGTGGGCGTGGCCGTCAACCGATTTTGATAATTTTTCGCAAAAACATTTGCCTAAGTAAGAAAATTACGCATATCAAATTTCATCGATATATCTTCAACGGTTTCTGAGTTATGACATATAAAACTTTCAATGTTTGACCCTTAATAAGTGGGCGTGGCACCGCCCATTTTCCAAAATTTTTGTACTTTTTGTTTTATGTCCGTCTTTGGACTCCTGCCACAAAATTTTAGTGATAGATCTTTATATTTGACAGAGATATCGCTTAAAATGTTTTTATTAGGCCCCTTTATAGTTCCCATATATAAAAGTGGGCGTGGCCGTCCACCGATTTTGATAATTTTTCGTCCACACATTTGGCTAAGTAAATATATTACGCGTACCAAATTTCATCGATATATCTTTAACGGTTTCTGAGTTATGACATATAAAACTTTCAATGTTTGACCCTTAATAAGTGGGCGTGGCACCGCCCATTTTCAAAAATTTTTGTATTTTTTGTTTTATGTCCGTAGTTGGACTCCTACCACAAAATTTCAGTGATAGATCTTTATATTTGACAGAGATATCGCTTAAAATGTTTTTATTAGGCCCCTTTATAGTTCCCATATATAAAAGTGGGCGTGGCCGTCCACCGATTTTGATAATTTTTCGTCAAAACATTTGTCTAAGTAAGCAAATTACGGATACCAAATTTCATCGATATATCTTCAACGGTTGCTGAGTAATGACATATAAAACTTTCAATGTTTGCCCCTTAATAAGTGGGCGTGGCACCGCCCATTTTCCAAAACTTCATCAAATTTCTTCATAAGGCCCTGAGCTCAATACGTGGGTAAAATTTTATCACTCTAGCTATAGTAGTGGCTGAGATACCAAATATCCGATTTTTTCTATATAGGAAAAGTGGGCGTGGTCATGGTCCGATTTCGCCCATTTTCAATACCAACCGTCCCAGTCTCGATACCAACTTGCATTTCAAATTTCATCAAAATATCTCAATTTTTACGCGAGTTATCGTGCGTACGGACGGACGGACGGACGGACGGACGGACGGACGGACGGACGGACGGACGGACGGACGGACGGACGGACATGGCTCAATCGATTTCTCTTTTCACCCTGATCATTTTGATATATATAAGTCCATATCTATCTCGATTATTTCATTATGTTACAATCCACCGTTATGAAATCAAAATTATAATACTCTGTGTACTAGTACAGCTGAGTATAAAAAGCAATGCATACATGCATACACGCATACGAGTAGAAGTACAAATAAAGTTAGCAAAAACGCCTTTACGAAAATCAAATCAAAACATTAAAATCTAGAATAATCATTCATAACACACATACACGTTTTTATGTACGTACCAAATGGTGTTCATTTCGTTTTTTTCTTGCAGTTTTGTTCAAACGTTTTTAATTGGGAATTAAATTTTTTGTATATTGTATTTAAAAACGAATGAAAAAAATCTAGATCGATCTATTACACACATGCATACATATGTACATACACACGCCAATGCACATAAATATTATTTGATTTATTTCGTATGACAAGTGCTAGTGCTCGAAGAAATTGAGTAAGCCACCACTAGTTACCATTTTTAATGGCATCGCCGCCAAAGGGGCGGATATCGATTAACTGGTTTTGGAAGCGATTAAAAAACTGAAACAACACACAACGTTTAAATTGCTTCAAGTATCACTTTATATGTTTTTTTTTTTCATTAAATTTAATATAAATTTCAGATTTGACATATAAATTAGTTAATGTACTATTAAGTTTTATGGTTTTTTCATTCTTTTTTTTGTTGGATTTGATTATGTCTCAGGATTTTATGACTTAAATTTCAATTTCTTTCACACGCATTTTGAATTGATTATGTAAAGCAAGAGCCATAGGTGTGATTAATTTTATGACAAGTGAAAGTGTGACAAAATAATTATCTAAGAGTCTAAGCAAATCATAGTGGCGAAAGTGAAGAAAAAATTAACTCAAATTAAAATTTCCCAAAAAGGGAAATTTTGCAAATTAGATAAAATTGTTTCTCTTAAACTTTACTAACTCAAACTGGTAAATTTCACACAATTTCCAAAATTTTCCCAAAAGGGAATTTAAAAAAATGTAATATCTAAACTTCAGAGTGTATTTATAATTATTTGTATGCAATTTTACTAATTCACAAAATTTCACAAAAAGATAAATTTTTAGAAATGCTTAAAATAGTTTGCCTTAAACTTCAGTGAGCCGCTAACATTAATTTAATGCAATTATATTAAGACCTAACTAGTCATAGTGGCGAAATTGAAAAAAATACCGCAAAATAAAATTTCCCAAAAAAGGAAATTTTTGCAAATAAGATAAAATTGTTTCTCTTAAACTTTACTAACTCAATTGGTAAATATCACACAAGCATACTAATTTCCAAAATTACCCAAATAGGGAAATTTTTTAAAGCAGTAATAAAATTGCTTGCCCTAAACCTCAGTGTGTTATTATGATTAATTATAATAATTTTACTAATTACTAAAATTTCCCACAAAGGGAAATTTAAAAAAATGTAATAAAATCGCTTAACTTAAACTTAAGTAATTTTAAGCAATTTTAATAAATACCAAAAATTACCAAAAAGGGAAATTTTATAAAATTGAATAAACGTACAAATCTAGTGCAGGTTTTAAGGTTTAAACTGTCTACGAACCATAAGTGTGATCTTAAGTAATTATGGATGCAATAAAAAATAGTTAAAGAGTAGTACCGTGCAATATCTGCAGTCTTTAGAGTTATAATCGCACCATTCCACTATTAGATATAAAACATTAATTAGTTTTATCAATAGCTTCAAATGAAGTAGTTTAAGCACTAATACATATACCCGTTATACCTATTTAAAATACTAACTTCCTTTTGGTCAATTTAACTACGCAATTAGTGCGGTACGTATTCCATAACAAGTCGAATTTTCAGGATTTAGTATCCAATAAAATTATTTTACTCCGTACACAAACAACGTAAACAAATGCCACCTTAAACCAACTTTACGTAGCGGATATATAAATTTTCATTAAAAAGTGATTTTTTTCACTCCACACTTTTTGTACAGTCGGATCAACACCTCTTGCGGTTTTAATGCTGTTGTCACGTCTTTGAACAACTTTGCAGCCATTCTCGGTTTTGCGGAGTATAAACGTTTGCGCTATAAATAAAGTATTAGTATGATTATTTAGTGTAACAGCGGGAATGACACGAAAAGCGCCGCAAAAAATAAAAAGTAAACTAAAATAGAGCAAAAGCCACAATAGTACAAAAAAATAAAATCATTGCAATGCGGACAATCTTCAAAACGATGCACTTGCTGTCTTTGGCTGGCAACATGAAACGGACGCAATAATTTACGCAAAATTACAACGCAATGTGTGTATGCATGAATATAAGTATGTATGTATCTATGTATGTATATTTTATTATTTTGTATATAAATACTACTCTGAAAAAAATACCCGTAGTTAAATCAACAACTTTCCGCTGTTGAATCTCCGTATTTGATTCAACAGCAAAAGTATTTGTTTTAACGGCAAAGTTTTTGATTCAACAACTTTCCATAGTTAATTCAAAGACGGGCGTTTTTGATTCAAAAACTTGCTTGCTGTTAAACATATTTTAAGTAAAAAGAAAGAAGGATTTGAAAGAAAAAATAAAAAAATAAACAAAATTTTTCAAATTCGTTCATTTTGTGTCAATTTTAAAATAAAATAAAGAAAGTAATATATGTACATACATACATACGAAAATAAAAAAGATTAATTAAACAAAAACTAATATCTATTCATAAACTCAGCTTTTTTTGATGTCGTGAGAGTTGTCTGCAGATGTACTGATGCGTTTGGAAATGGTGAATGGAGGAATGACTAAAGTTCGTTTGGTGACGGCGGGCCTTAGTATTAATATTACATACTACATATCGAGCCCTAACCTCCAAAAAGTGTATCCAACAAAAATTAAATTTTACAGGAGGTTTTTTTTTATTTTCTTTTCATACAGTTGGTAATCAGCCTTGAAATTTATTTATGGCCGGTTTCACAATCTGCGGTTAATTTAATCGCTGGTTAGTTTGACGTAAATTGTATGGCGAGCTGTCAAATAAATTGGTTCACCGGGCAAAAATCTCTGGTTAAGTGTTTAACCGGAGGTGGTGAAACCGGCCCTAAGTCTATGAAATTGTGGGAGTGATTAAAAACGCCAAAATCGATAATTTTTTTGGATACACTTTATGGCGGTTAGGGCTCGATAAGTAAACATACATATATTATATGTATAAAAAAATAAAATAAAATAATATCTATTATATTAAAAAAGATATTATTTTTACAATTTTCTTGAGGTTAACTTAAATGCGTAAGTATTTGCTTCAATGGTGCCCGTTTTTCGACCAAAAACTTTTGCGGTTAATTCAAAAGCAAAAGTTGTTAGCTTAAATACGAAAAGTATTTGAATCAACAGTGCTCGCTTTTGGACTAAAATTTTTTGCTGTTAATTCAAAAGCAAAAACTGTTAACTTAAATGTAAAAGTATTTCATTCAACAGTTTCCGTTGTTAACTTAAATACGAAAAGTATTTGAATCAAAAACGCTCGCATCTTTGAAACGACAACGGAGCGTTGTTGGGCACATTTGAACTGCGGAAAGTTGTTCATTTAACTGCAAAAGTCTTTGTATTTACAACGTTTTTTTTTTCAGATTATGTTGCAAAAACATTGCCGCAAAATGTGCTGGAAAAATGAGCAGCGAATGTCGCAATAAAATAAATCATTTTGCAACATGTGCGTTTAAGAGACACAAAAATAAAATAATTTGTGGAATTTGTTGTTGTATTGCGTTGTTACATTTACTGTTAAATGTTGTTATGTAAAATTATCCCACGGCCATCTTAGATTTAGTGAAGCTTTCCCATGACAAATTGGACATTACACATATGTGTGTTTATTATAATTATATCCGGAGCAAGTACTAATATCCAGGTTATCTTCTTGACTGTCCAGGTTTGCGTCAGATGTGTAATTTGGCTACATAATGTTGTTTGTGTTCAAAGAACTGTGGGGTTGTTGAAAGTTCTTTTTAACATTGTCATGGCCATATTATGCTACGAGTATATATCGTTGATTTCCTGCCAGAAACACGAATGTGAAAATTTTTTTAAGTACGATGTCTGCTCTTTATCGGGTATAAGTTGATGTAATAACAATTAATATTTGTATAAATGCTTGTGTAAACATACATACATAATATGCACATCGCACATAAAAAATTTCCACATTCGTGTTTCTGGCAGGAGACCAGCCATATATCTTTGCCTTCTGCATATCCAAACGCGTTTTGCTTGATTTCGAAATTACTGCATAAGAGCAGGTTCCCAAACCTCGATTTAAAGCGCATTTAGAGGTCTCATGTAGCTAAGCAATATTTTTTTTTTTTTGTAAGTGTAAACCCCCAGTTTTATGATAGAAATCTACAAGTAGACGAAAGCACTGAATCGGAGCTCTAGAAAGGTAAGCACAACGGCGAATTAATTTTTTTTTATTTGCAAAGGTATGGTGTAATGTCAAAATCAAAGTGAATTCACATCATGGTCAATAGGAATGGGCGAATCCCAAGCGAATTCGGATTTCAACCAAGGCGAAATATCATTTTGATATTACATTCTACCAATTACAATAACCAAATACATTGGAAATTTCTGAATTCGCCTATACGCCTAGATCTATCTTTTGATTCTTCTTTTTCTTCACTTCCCATTCACAATAGAGATTTTTCGCCAGAGAAGTCATTACAAAATGCCCTAATCCGCTAAAATTTTGAAGACTAACTCAAGAGATATTCCGGATTACCTGCAGTTAATTCTCAAGTTAACTCCGAATTAGCTAGATATTCCGGATTATCGCTGCCGTCTGTCAGTGCTATTACTGAAGTGCCCCCATGTTTGCTGATTTGTCAGAATAAATTAGTGCAGTACTATATCCTTGCCATATTTACGTAACTCACGGCCTTTTAAATTGCAGAAAACTTTCGTTTAAGGTCACTACAGTGATACGCTAGGTTAAGAGAATGGTTCAACGCCACGATGTACCGTTCCCCACCAACCTTTTAGGCTTAGAATATGTATTTAAAATACTCATCTTCAAATAAAGAATCGGAGCGATATTAATTTTTTAGCTATGTTATCTCAAACTATACTCTAAGAAAATATTATGATCTCCAGATCAGGATAAATAATTAGCTTTAAGGCAGAATGATGCTAGTATTTGGATAAGAAGGAATGTTAGCTGATACCAGACATGGGCATCTGCAATTACAAAATTTTTCAATTACAATTACTTGTAATTGTAATTTAAAAATTTCCAATTCCAATTACTTGTAATTGTAATTGAAAAACTTCAGATACAATTACATGTAATTGTCATCGAAAAGGTATCAATTACAGGTAATTGTGAATGAAATGCATCAATTACATGTAAGTCTGCTGTTATGATCCACCCACTTTGATTGATTTTTATGCTCAAAATAACTATGTATGCTCTTAGATGTAGGTATTGTAGCTTAGGGATGCGCCAACACCCAAAAAAAATTACCTAATTCACTGTTCAATTACATGTAATAGAACACTATTCCGTAACAATTACATGTAATTGAATACTACTGAGTTATTTCAATAGCGGCATTTCAATTACAATCGGAAAAATGTAATTGGAAAATTTTCCATTACAATTACTTGTACTTTGTAATTGAAAAATATCAATTACAATTACAAGTAATTGTAATTGTTGTATGTAATCAATTCCAAATTGTAATTGAGTATACCCATGTCTGGTTGATACAGATGTAACTGAATCAAGGATACAAATTTTTAACTCAGGCTTACCAAAGTCCCTGGATATTTTTTGAATATCGAGCCATCAAAAAATTTCTAGCAATATGAAAAGATATGCAATGAAATGTTCAGTAAATTAACTAGCTAATATCATACAAGATATTGTCTTTTTCTCATTTTCACAACAGAATAATTTTAGCTAATTACCTTGTAGCTTTATCATATCTATATTGCTTTTATGCTTTTTTTCATGCAGGCCCAGTGAACTAGATATTGGCTTTCAGAGAGCTGATGTATGCAAATATTAAAAGTGATAACTGCTGCTGGTAGTGAAAAGGCAAGATTAGTTTTAAACTAACAATTACTTAGTACATCTCTTTTATGATTTAAAAGCTAAGTTTATGCTTTTAATCAAAATTTCTGTTTTGTGCCCACTTCTTGTTAGCATTTACAATTTAAAAACTCTCCCTTTTCGTCCTGGTACTACACACAATCATACACACCCAACGCATGTGTATGTGGAACCGCCATCAAAACTTTGCATATCAAATGCAGATTTTGCGATAGATAAATGAGAGATAACGCCATGATTGCAAACAAAAGTAGCACAATGACAATATAGCGAATTTCTCCATTTAGGAGTAGATAGTAGTCCAGATGCCTAACCATTCGCCGCTGCGGCATTTTTGGGTTGCAGTAAGACTAAGTAAGCTGCAAAGCGATTTTGAATGGAATGTATAGCAGTTTCTGCAATACGATTGTTAATGTGCTTTTGATATGATTTTATTAGCGCATAAATGCAGGCAGGCATGTGTATGCATGCAGCTATCTAGGTATGTAATGCGTGTGAATTTCACGAAAAACCGAAAAATCCTTTTAAGTCCCGTCACACAACAAATGCGCATAAATGGAGTGACCGTTCATTCAGACAAAAATTGCAAAAGAAAATATTAGTTTGGTATTTGCTTGTGTACTGTAGTAACAACAAGTTACATAAATAGTAACGCTTTGCCAATAGTTACAACAAACACAGTCATTATTTATCGCGGCTAAACTAACATTTAAGTGTAGCTGGTGCAATTAATTTCGCAATGAAAACGAAACGAAATGAAAAATAATACAAAAATTAGTTGTCAGCGGTGGGTTCAAGGAATACTTATGATGGCATATAAGAAATATAATATTTAATATTATGAATAACTATACTTACTATAAGCGCAAACTAGGCAGAAGAAGAAAAAAAATGAAAGCGCTTGGCGAAATTTTCCAATAACAAATTCCTGGAAATTAGGTATATACGTCCGACACCTGATTGTAACTAATTCAGAACCTACTTCCTCTCCCCTACCATCCAGTAAAAGCAGGGATCATAACGATTATGACTTTTATCGAAAACGTCAAAAAATAACTATTAAATTTTGACTTTTATTTTTTACGTCAGAAAATAACGATTAAACTTTGATTTTTATTTTTTACGTTGTATCATGACATCACATTATGACATCACATCATCACATAATCACATCATATCATCACATCACATCATCACATCATGACATCACATCACCACATCACATCATGACATCACATAATAACATCACATCACCACTTCACATCATGACATCACATCATGACAACACATCATGACATCACATCACATCATGACATCACATCGTATTCGCATCCTCCTATTTTTTATTTTAATATTCGGTACTCGGTGTTCGATATTTGAATTCGGGACTCGAATTCGCTATACGTATTCGTTTCGATATGCAGTATTCGTAGTCGGTATTCGGTATATGTACGAGTTCATACTGGTATCCGTATTCCCCTTCACACACTTTTCATACTCATATTCATACATATTCATATGCATATTCGTATGCATATTCGGTTCTCGGTACTCGGTATTCGTATTCGATATTCGGTATTCGAATTCGCTTCTGTATTGGTATACGCATCGACCTATATACCTAATATGACCCAGATACCAAAATTCATTGATCTACGCCATTTTGATTTTTATTTTTGACGTAAAAAATAAAAATCAAAATTTAATCGTTATTTTCTGACGTAAAAAATAAAAGTCAAAGTTTAATAGTTATTTTTTGATTTTTTCGATAAAAGTCAAAAAAATAAAAATCACATCGGATTGACCATCTGTGGCCCACGAGCATCACAATGGTATATATAAATATTAAAAATATTAACCCTTTCCCTTTGACTTTTTGAGTTGAAATTTCAAAAATAACAATTATTTTCCATCCCTGAGTAAAAGCCATTTTTTTGTGGCTTGCGACATTATTGGAAAGCCAATCCAAGCACTTTGTTACATCGACGATTTCCTAATAGCAGAGCTTCTGATGCATATTCCGAACAAAGTGAAAATTTTAAATTTTTTTGGGTGTGGATGTACCCTTGTACTTATTTTAATTTTTTAACTCATTGTCATACGCATTTTGCCTGCTGCCGTTTAATTTCTTATCAATCATCTGAATGCACCTCACGTTTTCAAAGTGTATTTATGTAAGTAATATGTACTTAAGGGTGCTACAACACTTGTTTTTTATTTAAATTTTAATTACTATAACACATTTTTTATGTTACCAATAAAATAAAAAAACAACAACTACAACAAAAACAACAATAATCCCCTTCGTTTGTGTCAGCTATCTAAACAAATGTCAGTGTCACTTTTACATTATGTCACGCTGTCTGGCTGTCTATCCAAACGTTGTTGTTGAGCGGTCTATCTCCGCACGCCCATCTAAGGCTTAACTACAAATGATTACAAAAACTTACGCAGGCACACACAAAAACACATATACATTCATACATACATACATACATACATATGTACATACAGTAACAAGTAGAAAAAGCCATTTTCTCTACTTATTTAGCTTGGGGACATAGCATTTTTTGTGACATCGAATACTTCAAGCGAAATAAAGTTGTACGCACAACGCACTTTTTTTCCACATTTTAGCACTCGGGGGCAAAAGTGTTGCTGGTAAATGTTGCTCTCAATGTTCTGCTGCCACATTATTTATTTGTTGTTAACCATAACAACAGCAACAACAAGAGTAAGTGCGCTGCGATTGCGTTAAAGAGTTTGAAAATGTAGTTGAAAATGTCAAATAATGCAAACAACAAGCGATTGAACAACCAAAATCAGATCAGATTTAAAGATTTGCGCTCAGCCAAGGATTAAGCGACAAAGGCAGCCGAAACACTGGGAACAGCCAAAGTAGCAACTGTAACAGCAAGACCAACAGCAATTGTAACAGCAACAACAAAAGCAAAAGGAATAGCAACTGCAACAGCAACAACAACAGCAACTGTAATAGCAGCAGCTGGCTTAGATGCACGGAGCGGTGACAAGCAAAGGGGAGCTGACGTCGACGGTGACGGTGACGGCGTGACAACATCATGTGATATCAGATGACAGCTAAGGCGGTTATATGTATGCCTGCGACGAAATGCGTTAGAAGGCGGCGGTTAGCGGCAGGCAATGGGCAGCAGGTTAAATTGTGCGCATGCGTGGTTGCAAGTTTTATCTTGTTGCTACTCGCCTCAGCTTTAATTTATTTGTTTTTAATGCGCTATTTAATTTAATTTTATTTTCATAGCATAACTCTTGTTCTACGTTGTACGTTTTTCGTTTTTGAAAAATTTTTACGCATAAATCATTTTGTTGTCAGAGTCAGTTAATATTTTTTTGTTTACGAGATTTCAGCTAATACGTTTATACCCAGCAGTCGATTTTGTATGTACAAAATTGGCAGCAGGTTAAATTGTGCGCATGCGTGGTTGCAAACGCAAACGCTGCAGTGTTCTCTATATCATTTTCTCTTCCGGATTCGAAATTTTATCCAACGGCATTCTCTTCATTTTCTCTCAATCCGAGTCCCAACTACAAAAATATAGCCTCCGCTTGTTCTTCTCTTCTTATCTACTTCGCCTTAACTGTTTGCTATCTTTATTTCTTATTCTCCTTTTTCTCCTTTTTCTTCTTTATTTCTTTATTTTATATTCTTCTCCGGATTCGAACCATGACATCAACCTGAAATTCTATCCACTCATCACATAGTGGAACATTCAACATTATATTGAATTATAGTAGCCTATTTATACTTCCCTTTTCTTAAAAAAGAATCCATGAATTATATGAATCATTGTAAAAACAAAATTAAAAAAAATCGATTCTCATTATTGTTTTTGTTGGATTTCTCACAAAAAATATTTTCTCACAAAAAAATTTTGAACAAAGAGCGAGTTTTTGAATCAACATTCATTTTCATTTTGAATTTAAGTATGTTTCTTTTTAAATCCAAAATGCATTTTTACTTCAAAAATTTCATTTTTAATTAATAAATTTTCATTCTTAGAATAAAAATGGTTTGGTTTAAAACGTGCATTATGAAAACAAAAATTTTATTTTTATTTTTTATTTTAAATGCTGTTTTTCCCTGAGTGTATTCGCCTCAGATTTAATTTATTTGTTTTTAATGCGCTATTTAATTTAATTTTATTTTCATAGCATAACTTTTGTTCTACGTTGTACTTTTTTTTGAGAAATTTGTACGCATAAATCATTTTGTTGTCAGAGTCAGTTAATATTTTTTTGTTTACGAAATTTCAGCTAATACGTTTATACCCAGCAGTCGATTTTGTATGTACATATATAAGAGGAGCATCTGCCAGTAGCTGTAATATGGAGAATGTCCATAATAAACTAACCAAGCTATTCTGGTAATAATTTTTTTTCCTTTCGCAAGATAGTTGCCGTTGGAAAGACATTTGCCAATATAGCCCTATAAAGCTTGCTAAAGGGTATATTAAAATTCGTTTCAAATTTTGTACTCTTTTTAATTCTAACAACTTTTTATTTTATTAACTATGTATTTCTCGTTTTTTTTCACTTAACAATAGTGCATGCACGTGCGCCCATAATTCGCAAAACCATAAATCCATTGCTAGTTCCATTTATTTAATCACTTAGCTCAGCATTCAGTCAGTCACTCATGCAATTTAACGCATATTAAGAAAAAAAAAAAAAAACAAAAAACAAAGAAAAAAGAATACAATTGCACTTTTTTCACTCGTGTCGGCGTTTTTTCAGCCTGACCATTTTGGGTCACTTTAGTCTCACATTCTATGTTTTGTTCATTGTTGTTGTTTTTTTAAACCGATTTTTATTGCATTATTGTTCAATTTGCGACAAATTAAAATTGCTAATTTTCTTGCAAGTCAAACCGCCCATACATACACGCAACATTCATGCAACGCACGTCATTGTAATTTATCTATTTAATATAGAATTTTTTTATTGACTTGTTTTCAATAAAATGCATAATTTGACATATTTAAGTCACATTTTGAGAAAATATTGCACATAGTTCAAACAAGAAAAAAAAAAAAAGATGTTGACATTGGACATTGACGGGTAGTTTGAAGGCATGTACATATAATATACACATATGTATATGTATGTATAAATATTTATTGTATTATTAGTTTAAAGATAAGATACCATTTAATTTAAAGGTAAGACGCTGAATAATTGAAGGTAATAGCAGAGCTTACAAAAATCTAATTTACCAATCACCAATAAAGACACACTTTTAAAGGACTCATGCAGGTATCCTAGGGTGCTTTTTGCATGATAAGACCAAAAAGTGTTCCAGTGGTTACATATTAAAGAAGGAAAGTGTTGAGTCATTACTTAAGTCAAAGATTGCACCTTTCTACTTCAAGGACTACGCCAAGACAAATTCTGAACATCTCGTAATACATAAATTCATCTAGAAGCAACTTTGCTCTGGCCAAATAGCCTTGGTCTTTCTAAATATGCGTGTAATCGATTTTTGAACTTCATCTTCCGTTTTATCTTCAGTTCTCCTGTAACTATAATAACTAGGGCATGGAATTTCATGTACTAAAAATAAAAAATATGCGCATAAAAAATGCAACAAAAACTGAGAAATATGCATGAAAAATCAAAAAAAAAATGCATTAATTAAAATTTTATCAACTTCAGATAATTCATGTTTATTGAAGTTACAATAGTTAAATAAATTAGGTACAAACATTTTTTAATTCAATTTTGCTCTTACGTTGTACGTTTATACATATCGTTAGCTTAGAGTGCAAACTGTGTAAGTCCACTTTTTATGAAAAACTGTATTATTATGTAGAACGCTAGAAAAATCAAATACGCACCACGCTAAACAAGTCTGTGATACTTGTCATATTTCTAATCGTTGTTATTCAGCGATACGCAAATTGTGTAAGTCCAAAAAGCGAAGAAAATTGTGTATTTACATGAACAGAATAGAATTTTTTTTCATTTCGAAATTTGTTAATTTTTTGTTTTTTGTCTCTCCTACAATTTTTGAAAAAAGGACTTACAAAATTTGCACTCTAAGCTAGCTATATGTATGTATGTTTTTATAGATATGTACATAAATTCAGTCTTGAACATTTCATAATTTGTAAAGGTTAATCCTTATTTAACGATTCATTAGCATACACAATGAAATATTTTTTCATATTCTCAAAAAGAAAACTTTGCCGATTCGGTCGAAAAAAGCTCTTATACATAGAAAACGAACGTTCTACATCCACAGAGGTAATAGAAGCATGTTTGAAAACGGCTCTTTGTCGACAGGTATGCACCGTATCGAAAATACTAATAATAGCCGTGTTCACACGAAACTCTATTCGTCGTCAGATGACTGTTATGCATGAATTTGGTTTATATAAAACTTTCAACTAGCAAATTACAAAAATAGGCAATATAATGCGAAATATGTAATAAAAAAAATGCAAACAACGCAAAATATGTAAAAATATGCATAATATAATAATACAATGGCGCTATTATAACTCTGACGAGTTTTATGGCCGAGCTTCTCTCCCAATTAGCGGTGTGGTCCTTTTTGTTTTTCCTACTATTTGGGTGGAGCTACAGTTTTATGCCGGCTCCGAACGGCGAATGCATTTTTTGTGAGAAGCTTTTTCATGGCAGAAATACTCTCGGAGGGTATGCCGCCCACTGCCGAGAGGTGACCGCTGCTCTTAAAAAATCCAATAATTGGATTTTTACTAATTAGAAAAATTTGTTGGTGTTTGGCTCGGACCGTGGTTTGAACCCGAGACCTCTGGCATGGCAGGCGAGCACTCTACCCACTGCACCACAGCGGCCACAAAATATGCATATATGACCAAAATATGCAAAATATGCAAAAACATTTGAATGCCATTTTAAGACAATTTCACGATTGGCAAAGATTGTTTATTTATTTTGCTCTACCTAAATCTAAGAAAAACATGTATTTGCATGGATTTCCATGCCCTAATAATAACTATTCACCAACTGCGCCCGAGTTCGTTGCTGAAGTCTTTTCTAGACAATGAAATTTATCTTTATGGTTCAGCGAAAATAAGAAATAAACCTTCCCAGTGTCAAACAATTGCTTTCATGTTAGTCATGCAATTTGACATTGAACTGAAATAATATTCAACGTTTCAACAATTTAATGCAAATATTCATATTGTTTTTTATTTTAACTCAATACGATTTAATGCAAATAATCCATCTGCTATTTGCATACAAAGCCCAACGCACGCGAATTCAACCCATCCATCTTCGCAGCTGCAATTGCTCATTATCCAGCAATCGCTCATTATTCAGCAATTAGCTAATGAATGCATTTAGTAAATTCAATGTCAAAGCATGCTCATCTCAATTTAAGCCCAGCTGCCGCAGCTACAATTCGTACTACTCATCCAGCTGAAAGCTTTGGCTCATTAAAGTTATATCCGTAGCAAAGCAATGCAATAATTTTATTTGAATTGCCCATTCAAAAGCCGTTTCGGATGCAATCACTTATAGATATGTGTTTTAATTGCAACAAAGGAAGCGCGCAGCATCAATACCACGCCTCCTCATCCATTTATTCATTTAGCAAAATCAATAATGCTGCTGCTGCGGCAGCAAGCGAGATCATCGTCACGTTCACGCTCCTCCGCCTCTACTCAGCGTAAAAACGCCTACATAAACATGAACGCAGCGTCATAACAAAATCTTTTCACATCATTTGGACTCGGTTTATTTGCCTTCATTTTCATTCAATTCAATTAAGTTTTCATTGTGAAATATTGGCCGCAAGTCCTATTTCATTGTGATTTTTCTTCTGCTCTTGCGTCTACTTTACCTTTTTCCCATATAAGCGTGCTGCGTTTTAATTTTAAATGTCTGATATTATCAATGAATGCATTTTTACTTTTATTAAAAAAAAAAAATTGTGAGCAACAACAGCGGCAACAACAATTTTGTTTGTTCGATTGTTGCAATCAAACGTGCAGCTGCAACTTCAAACAGACAGCAGTGGTAGCAATCATCGCAATGGCTTTTTATTGCCGCTTAACTTTTTTGCTGCATGATTTTAGTTAAACGTCCAACCATCTTCGTGATTTCCAATCATTGATGACTGCATTCTAATTTAAGCATGAAATTTTAACAGCTTATTTTCGAAGTTGCACGTTTATAATTTTCTTTTATTTTTTTATGTTTTCATGAAATATTTTTGCATATCTTTGAAGCTGCGTTAAATTGCATTTTTTGTGTGAGTCATAGTTTAATGTGAATTTTAAATTAAATTAATCAGTTACATATGTATGTATGTGTTGTGCATGCATCTTATTATTAGAGTTCGTTATTCAAGTCTTTGTTGTTCGTTTATCTTATATATCGAGTTCGTTACTTAAGTCTTTGGCGTTCTTTTATCTTATATCTATATCGAGTTCGCTGCTTAAGTCTTTGTCGTTCGTTTGGCTTCTATGTATATCGAGTTCCCTACTTAAGTCTTTCGCTTTCGTTTATCGTATACATCGAGTTCGTTACTAAAGTCTTTGTTGCTCGTTTATCGTATATATCGAGTTCGTTACTCAAGTCTTTCAGGTTCGTTTATCTCCTATGTATGAATATCGAGTTCGCTGCTTAAGTCTTTGTCGTTCGTTTATCTTCTATGTATATCGAGTTCTTTACTTAAGTCTTTCTTTTTCGTTTATCGTATCTATCGAGTGTGGCCGCTGTGGTGCAGTGGGTAGGGTGCTCGCCTGATATACCAGAGGTCTCGGGTTCAAACCCCAGTCCGAGCATACACCAAAAAAAAAAATTTTCTAATTAGTAAAAATCCAATTATTGGGTTTTTTAAGAGCAGCGGTCACCTCTCGGCAGTGGGCGGCATACCCTCCGAGAGTATTTCTGCCATGAAAAAGCTTCTCACAAAAAATGCATTCGCCGTTCGGAGCCGGCATAAAATTGTAGGTCCATCCAATTACATAGTAAGAAAAACAAAAAAAAGGAGCACACCTTGAATTGGGAGAGAAGCTCGGCCATAAAACTCGTCAGAGTTATAATAGCGCCATTGTATTATTATTATTATTATCGAGTTCGTTACTTAAGTCTGTTGGCGTGCATGCTTTATTGAATGCTTCTGCTGACATGAATCAGAAACAAAAGTCTGGTATGTAATTGTTATCAGATTAGCTTTTACGAATTTTTTCACATTTGGAGGTCAATTCTGAAAACTCATCAGTTTTTGTAAAGCTCTAGTCGAAGCATTTAGAGACGCAGCATCTAAGGTTTCCATATAAAATTTTAATGTTTTTAGAAACTTTCGCTTCACTTACCAAACCCTAAATTCTGGCATAAATCGTTTTTTCGTGATTAAGTAATTATAACATCACTTGATGACTCACCTGTAAAAAAAATAAAATGAAATATGTATTACTATAAAAATATTGCTTGTCATCTCCAAAAATACACATTTTAATAAAAGAAAATAAAACAACTTAAAGCTACATATGTATAAACATATTTCCTGGCAACAGTTTATACAAGCCGATACAAAAATTGTGGAAAGAAATCAATGAAATTATAAGAAACAAAGTAGTTACTTACTCTGCTTGTATTACAAATATATCTACACTTAAATGTATATATGTACGTATGTATGTATGTACATACGTTTCCAGTCAATCTTTTTTTCCTGCTTTCCTTTCCAATTGGCGACAAACCTTCTTTTTTTCTCACACATTTGTCGTCATTGAGTTCAAATTGAAAACAATTGTGTCTGGAGAATTGAATTTTTAACACGCCCACCACCGATTTTTGCTTTAATTATGGTAAATTGGCGCTTGTTTCAACGACCAACAATGGTGTTTGTTATTTGTGGGTGCGCTTTAATGTTTATCGTTTTTTTGTTGCACTTTAGTGTTGCAACAAAGTTTTTTTATTGGCTGCGAATAGATTGTGGATACTTCATATTAGCGTAAATATGTACGTGTGGACTTGCTTTTTGCTTTTATTTTCTGAAGTTTAATAATTGGAGTTGATGGCGTTTCTTAATGACATGTGTACATGTGACCAAAAAAAGCACTTATGTACATAATCGCTCGCAGAATAATATTACCAATTAAAATGAGCAATCAATGCGGGAAAAGAGTTAATAATATCGGTTAGGCATTTAGTAAACATGTGAGTTAATGTAGTTTTAGTCCAATTACCTGTATTTCTGTATTTTGTTTGGCATGAGATTATGGACATGCAGATAAAAACTACAAATTTGTGGTGAAAAAGTAAACAAGTTCATTATATTATATTAAAGCAAATTTATTTCACAAAAAATTGGGATTTTTCTGATTAGAGTCCGCTGCTGTAGCGCCTGCATAAAAGAATACAATTGGTTGATATTTATGTTATTGGTTGTTGTTTATGCTAAAAGAATATATATCGGCGGAATTTTTCTATTCACAATAGCTTCATTCTTTTACTTGGCAACACCTATATTTAGATCAACGAACAGCTAAGCGATTTCAGCTCAACGCGTTGAAACTAGCTAACTAGCTTGATTTTTTTTTGCTGCTTTACATATTACTCGCTAAGCTATCTAGTGTTTTTTGAACTTGCGTGCGAAAGAAAGTGACTAGTGAACAAAAAAATTAAATAGTTTACTTAGCATCTCAAACGCGTAATCAACAGCAGACCTTGAAAATTGTTAATGATAATTTAGTAGGGGTGGTTAATTGATTTTGTTATATTTGTGTAATGCACGCGGCAATTCATTGATTTATAATGAGGTAGCGCAATATAGAGAACTGAGTTAATAAACTTGCTTACAAAAAAACCACATAAAAAGCATATAAAATGTTAGAAAAGCTAATGAATTGAATCTGCTTATTTGCTTAAGTTTTTTTTTTTTACTTGAAGTTCGAATCTTCTCATGTTTTTTATAGCATTGGGTAATCTAGTATTATGTGTGGCGCCTCGCTTATAAAAGTTCTTCTTAAGCCAACAGAGATTTAATTAGGTTTTTTTGTACTTCACGTAGGCTCTTACAACTACTATATAACTATTTTACTTTTCATGACTCAATAGCACGTATGTAAACAGAAGCATTCAGTTGATTATAAGTATGTAAGAGGATTCTAAGTATTTATACATGCATAAAATGATGAATGCATTGCTTAATATAAGCATATATTTTTTTTTTAAGCTTTGAAGGTCAATGTTATTATTTTTACTTGGCTGGTACGTTTCCCGCATACGTTCACTTTTCACATGAATATATTTAAATTCTAAAATAATAATTTTTTTTTGTGCTTAATGTACCTCTTGTGGTGTATGTACTTGGATCTGCATATGCTTTGAGCGCGTTTATTTATTTAAATGTACAAATGAAGATGGATTGTTTGACGATTGAAAGTTTGTTTCAAACACCATTAGCAACTTCTATGGTTGGACAGCAAAATCAAAAAAAATTATTTGTTTATGATTTTTTATCAATTGTTGTACTACAAAAGATTCTTTTCTTATTGTACTGATACCCACATAGCATTTGAAAGATTGTTTTATGAAAACTGACTGTACCGAGTCTTTTTCGATCCCCTTTGATGATCAAAAACTGATTAATTACCTCTGCGATTAGAATAAGACTCGAAAATGAGTCACACCAGCCAATGAAAAGTGATTTTATTTTTTGTCGTATAAAAATCACCTAACTGAGCCTTTTTCGATCCCCTTTGCTGATTAAAAAAAGAATTTATCCATTATTTTAAACGTATATAGGGATCGAAAAAGACTGGAATATGATCAAAAAATTCCTAAAATGCTATGTGGGTACATACTAAAAAATTAAATGAAAATGTGTTATTCTTTTAAGAGATCAAGGCCATTAAATTATTTTTGATAAGAGATGGTTATTTTGGGCAAACTTTTTTCACCGCATAGGTTCGATTTTTTTCCATCCCTATTACTCTAAAAGCCAAGAAATAATAGCTGCATTCGTTTGAGCTAGACTTAGAGAGCTGCGAAAAAAAGAACCACTGTTATAAAGACAAGTGAACACGATACATCCGTTCGTTAAAGTAAGGGAATTGGGACAATTCACTTACTTATTCACAATAGAAAAAATTGGCATACTCAGTTACGACCAGTTTAATGAGCAGCTGGCATACTCTCTAAAGATCTCTTAAGGTCTCTAACATTTTGTATGAAAACTGTAAGCCAAGAAAGCAGAATCCAGTATATGCGAGCAGAGAAATGCCCACAGAAACACACCTAGTGATGAAATCAACACTAGAAATACTAAAACACTATTGGCCATACAAAAAAAAAAAGAATTTGTATGCACGTATTCAAGTTGAAATTTGATATTCTTCAGTAGGTATTTGATTAGCACGTTAAGAAAATCACTAACCAAACTCCAACTACTGCACATTTCGCACATTGTAATAAACAAGAAGCGAAATATCATACCTTAGCAAGTAGTAAGATAAAATCGTTATCTCCTGCTGTGAATTTACATAACTTTGGACAACTTTGTTACCACATTTCCATAGTGTCAATCGTAAAAATCTCATATAACTAACAAATGTTTGTAAAATGCTATCGCTAAGCAAAGCAATACTAACTCCATCTAAATATGCAACTACGTTTGTTTGAAAAGTGAATGGTAGGTTTGCTATATTAGGTTAATTTTACTAATTACGCAATAAACAAATATGTAAATCTTTTTGTTTTTATTTGAGGGCGGCAGTGAATGCTTTTTGGATTATGTAAAATGATATATTTAAGGTGAAAGATCTGCTTTTTGGTTGCAAATTTTTATTAACACATTAAAAGTAGTATATAAGTATGTGCTTGAGCGCTGTTAGTGGCATTAAAACCAAATATATGTATATCCATACTTGCAGTGATTTTATGGCATATTGAGTTGTTTTGTAGTCGAAATAGTTATCGATTTAATATCTTAAATTATGTACAAATAGATTGCATATTTTTCAACTATAAATTTTAAAACATTGATTGCTTCACTTCTGACACCTAGTAAATTAGTATGTGAACCACAGCAAAGAAATTTGGGTGATGGAGATATAATGTGAATTTTGTATAATTAAATGAGAAAAAAAAACTTTGAAATGAAAGGTGCTGTTATTAGCCACTTTCTTTTGCAAGCAAGTTAGAAAACACCAGCTAGCTTAGCGAATAACATGAAAAGCAACAACAAAAGCTAAGCTAGTTGGATTGGTTAAGCGCGTTGAGCTGAAAGCGCTTAGCTGTTAGTCGAACTGGGAAGCAGTGTTGCCAAGTAAAAGAATGAGGCTAATAGAAAAATTCCACTAACATAAATGCTTGTAGCATAAACATCAGCCAATAGCATAAATATCAACCAATAGCATAAATATCAACTAATAGTATAAACATCAACCAATAGCATAAATATCAAACAATAGCATAAACATCAACCAATAGCATAAATATCAACCAATAGCACAAACCTCAACCAATAGCATATATATCAGCCAATAGCATAAACATCAGCCAATAGCATAAATATCAACCAATAGCATAAATATCAACTAATAGTATAAACATCAACCAATAGCATAAACATCAACCAATAGCATAAACATCAACCAATAGCATAAACATCAACCAATAGCATAAATATCAACTAATAGCACAAACCTCAACCAATAGCATATATATCAGCCAATAGCATAAACATCAGCCAATAGCATAAATATCAACCAATAGCATAAATATCAACTAATAGTATAAACATCAACCAATAGCATAAACATCAACCAATAGCATAAACATCAACCAATAGCATAAATATCAACTAATAGCACAAACCTCAACCAATAGCATATATATCAGCCAATAGCATAAACATCAGCCAATAGCATAAATATCAACCAATAGCATAAATATCAACTAATAGTATAAACATCAACCAATAGCATAAACATCAACAATAGAATAAACATCAACCAAAGCATAAACATCAACTAATAGCATAAATATTAACTAATATTATAAACATCAACCAATAGCATAAACATAAATAGCATAAACATAAACATAGCAGAAATATCAACCAATCGTATTTTTTGTGCAGCGACCTCTACCGGTAACTATCTCAACACAACCGAACTCTGCTGGTGAATGGCAAAAATTCGAATTCGTCCGTAGCTCTCTAACGTGCAGTGCTTATATGAAACTGAAATTAACGTTTAGCAAGTTGAGCGTTCTTTTCACTGTCGGCAAGAAAAGAAATGCACTATTATAAGATTTTTACCATATAAAATTTCGTTTAATGGTAATAAGCCGATATGGCATCTATATTATTAATACGCTAACATAAATTTTGTTCCATCTTCTCCGTCGAAACTACTGAACCGATTTTAAAACTAAGTACACCATTAGAAAGGTATTGCTCTCAAATAGAACTGCGCCAATTTTCATGAAAATTGGTTGAGAAATGCGTCCACAATCGTCGTTGGAAAATTTCCGTGTGGTTGTTGTTGCATGCTTTTGCACACAACAGAGCTGTCTCAATGCGCAAGCATATATAGCTGACTTTGTGCGTTTTTATCAAACTTATCACGCAATTGTGAACATGTTTGGCTGGATGTGGTGTGTAGTTTCAAAGAAGTAGAAACGTAAAAAGTTAGCAAAAGCACTACAACAAAAACACAAAGTCAGGGACTAAAAAGGATAAGAAAGAATAATTAGGAAATAAATTGAGTAAGGAAAAGAGCAGAAATACAAAGAAAGAAGTAGGTAGGAGAATTTGGAAGACGAGTAACGACAATAAAACCAACAACAAAATAGTAGCAGCGACAGTAGCAACAAAAGGAGCAGCATCAACAGGAACAAGAAGAAAATGGTAGATAACAGTGACAACAACAAACAATTATACAAAACTATAGTTGCACTTTAGTCATAAGAAAACATCTAGAAAGACTGTCGAGTTTCGACAGTAGGCAGCACTCTAGTTCATATTAATATCTGGCTTCCATTAATTTTTTATATAAATAAACACAATAAATCCAACAATCATTTCGCATAATTACATACATTGCTTAAGCTTACAAAAACTATGTTATGAATGTGCATATATATCTATACAAAAACAACGATATACCGTTATATTCATGTCCGCAATTATATGCATTTTTTCATTAGCAAATTTTGTGTTGAATTTGCCATAATTTTTAATGTTTTCGGCAAAATCATTTAATTGCATGGCTATTGGAGCAATTTATGACCGCATTTGACCTAATTTTTGACCCACAAAGACACACAGTCATAATGCGTAGCGCAAAAAAAAAAAAACAACAACAAAAATCAATGCAAGTGGACAACGCAGTTCGCTACATACATACATACTCGTATGTCATGTCCAAGTTGTCATTCCCTGCGGCGATTGGCCATTCTAATAAAACAAAATTAAACGCGCCTGTGCACCAAAACATATTTTTGCAATTTAGCGTTTTTCATGTTGTTTTTTTTTTTTTCTTTCTGCTTATCAAAAAATTTCGTAGCCAAATTGATTTTGTGTTTTCGTTTATTTTTTTTTTATTTTTTCTTAAAGTATTAATTATCGCTAGATTTTGCAGCAATTCACCTTGTTCGGCAATCACTTTGGCCCTCTTTTGGGCTTTGCATTTTGAAAGTTATCACATTTAATTACATATTTTCGTCATATGTTGTCATATGAAATTTAATATAATTGATGCCCAGCAGCGGTTGTCACATAAATATATAAAATAAAACATGTAACAAAATTATTTTTTTTTATACGATTAGCTGCATGTGTGCTATGAGTGTTGGTATTGTTTTTTTTTGTTTTTTTGCTGTACACACTTAATTACCAGCTGTGCGTGGTTGTAAATAGTTTTTTTTTTCTGTTATTAATAAAATTAAATTTATTAAAGCATTAAACATTTCTTATACGCATGTTATGAATCTAATTGGTAGCTCGTTATTACTTAGTTAAAATTAAAGCTTTTACAACTAAAAGTACTTGGTAGCTAGATTCAATAGTCTTAACCACATAACCGGAGCTCTGGGTAGAATGTAATGAAATGGAATGGAATGGAATGTAATTGAATTTTATTGTGGTAGGTCGGAAGAAAATATATCTTTCACAAGCACTCAAGCATATTTGCCCATTGTACTTAAGGCATATAGAAAGGTTGTAGAGAGAAAAAGGTGGGAAAGTGGAATTATAGTTTCTCTGCAAACTTTGCAAATTTTTTTAATAAATCTGAGAAATTTGACGGGTGGTAAATAAAAAGCATCCGCCATTGTCAATACATCCGACCTGAGAATGCGCAATCTCAGTCTAACGAAGGCCGGAGAAAATGTTCTGTGCCATTATCGTCCCTCTCCAGACAAGATAGGCATAACGAGCTCTTGATAATGCCTATGGTGGCCATGTGCTGTCCCCATGGATTGTGTGCTGCAATCACGCACCACCAGGCCCCGAAGCTCCCTCCTTCTCTGCTTGTGGAGGAAGTTTGCTATCTCAATGTTAGGCTCTCTCCGAAAGCACTTTGCAATTTTACAGGAATCTGTAGAGTTTCAGCGTCTCCCGTTGGTTTCCCTCATTAAGTCCCTGTTGTACTTCACAGTGCCTGCTTTACTTGGTCCTATTATTCGCTGCGATCCCGTTGATTGTTCTGCTGATCCGCAATTTGCCAATTCATCGGTCAGTTTGTTACCTTGCACACTGCAGTGTCCGGATACCCGCATACTTAAGTTGCATTTTTCTACGGAGCCAAGCTTCAACTTACGTTCGTGAACCATTTTTAAAGAGCTCCGTGCAGCCTTCAGTGCAGCCTTCAGTGCAGCCTGATTGTCACTGTAGATACAAATTTGGTGTCCATGCCACCTCTCATCAATTATCCATTCTGCTGCTTTTAGTATGGCATAAATCTCCGATTGAAAAACCGTTGCCATTGTACCTAAAGCATAATGGCACCTAAATAAGGCTTCAAAGTGCCAGCCCGATCCAGTACCATATTTTGTTTTTGATCCGTCTGTGTAGATGATTTTTTTCGATCCTCCCAGTAGAGTTTCTGGATCGCTCCATTGATCTCTTGTGGGAAAATCGACAGTGTATCGTCTACCAAGAGATACTCGTGGTACTAGCTTATCGTTTGGCGCCAGAAACAAAGGATATTACTTTGACAGCTTGCTAAGAGTTCTGGGTACTACAAAAGGTCAGCTAATATACATATGAATAGCCAGGATGCTGTATTTCTTTGGCTGTATCTACGTAAGTCCTTTGGTTCTTTAGTTCTAATGTTATAGTTTTAATGTTATAGTCTTCTTCTCGTAATTGTAGAGAACTAGTACACGTTGTCTCAGAAACTACTAATATAAATTCAAATATCCAAAAAGGAAAGGGATTTTTTGTAACAAATGATGCTAATAATTTAAGTCGTTTCAACTCAACTCATTCTCACAATGATTAGCCAACAAAAAAGCAATTTACTATGTAAATGCCAGGAAATGTAATTCGAAAGGAAGTTGTAGCTTTTTTGCAATAAAAGTAAATTAAAATTGAGGCAAAATTTAGAACTTACAAATGTAAATAAAAAACCTTCAAAAATTAGATTACCTTTGTTTGTTTTTTTTTGGCAACAGCAACAAACCAATTCATAAATAAGACGTAAAAATTCCCAATTTAACAAATGCCAAAACACAAGATAAATGATTTTCGGAGATTGAAGCCACTCAGGCATTCATTCTTATTCCCTAACAAATTCCGCCACGGGCAATGACCGAATGGCGAGCGAATAAAGTTGCTTAATACAAATGCGATGGATGTTTGCTATTAATGCTAAAATTGCTAAATGTAGTTACCCTTGTTGGTGTAGTTGTTATTATTGCTGCTGTTGTTGTTGTTGTTGTTATTGTTCTTGTTCTTGTTGCCGCTTGATGATTTAGCATTCATTTGGCCGGCAAGTACTCGCAATCGCAACAAAACCAAATTTTTGGTCGTAATTGCCATTGTTCGCAGTCACATAAATCCGAAATGGATTAGATGATTTGCTAAGCGGATGAAGTATAGAATAAGATGCAGATTTACGCTTAACATGAAAATTAAAAAAAAAAATTAAAAAAATGTTTTGTGTTTTTTTTTCGAAGCTGTTGCTGCCGCGGAAGCAATGAAATTGTTTGCAGAAGCATAACACATGTTCAACAAAATTAATGTGTATGCAAACATAATCACACATACGTATAAAGGGTGTTGTGTTTTGGGGCAAAGAAGATTCGAATGACTACAGCCACTTTCTTTTGCAAGCAAGTTCGTAAAAAACAGTAGCTAGCTTAGCGAATAAGATGGAAACCAACAAAACAAAAATTAAGCTAGCAAGCTAAGTTGAGGGAGTTGAGCTGAAAGCGCTTAGCTGTTAATCGAGCTGAACAGCAGTGTTGCCAAATAAAATAATGAAGCTTTGTGAATAGAAAAATTCGACTGAGATATATTCTTGTGGCATAAATATCAACCAATAGCATAAACATCAACCAATAGCATAAATATAAACCAATCGTATTCTTTTATGCAGGCCCTACACCAGCGGACTCTACCGGTAACTACCTTAACACAACCGAACTCTACCGGTGAATGGCAAAAATCGAATCCGTTCGAAGCTTTCAAAAGTGGAGTGCTTATATACTAAAACTAAAATTAATGTTTAGCAAGCTGAGCATTTTTTTCACGGTCGGCAAGAGAGGAAAAGCACTATTATGCTGCCTAGTCCCTTTCAATGTCAAATTTAATCGAAAAAGTTTCTAAAAATAAAACTAACGAAATCTTGCCAGATTGCCGGACATTTATTGCCATTTAATTTGGTTCGATTAATAGTTATTGGCTCCCGTTAAAACACCCGTTACCAGCATGTGGCACAAGTATGCAAAAAGCTTGCGTGTAAGATCGTTTGCCGCCCACTTTTAGTGCGCAACCAGTGAAGAGCTACGAGTACATGCAGATGAAACATCAACCACAACAACAACAGCGGCAACAACAATATCATCAATTAAAAAAACAATATCGTCAACTAAAACAACAATAATATCATCAATTAAAAAAACAACAATAAGGAATACTCATTCTAGCAACAATAAGAGCAATGACAACGGCTAAAGTAAAAAGAACAATAACAATAAATGCCAAAAAAAAACAGAAGAAAACATTAAATAGTTACAACAATTGTACTTGTTGACTATTATTGTTCTTTTTTTTCAGCTACATACATACATACACATACATGTACGAGTATCTGTGTCATAACTGGGTTAAAGCCATAAATCAAGACAACACGCTTTCTGGCACAGCCGCCGGCATGCAGAAAAAACCAACACGACAAAACAAAAAAATAAAAGAAAATTCGAGAAAAAAATTGCAAAAAAACAGAATTCACATGCAGATAAGCCACAAGGCAACCTCATGCAAATGAAATAGACAAATGGAAAATGAAGACATCTCGAATTGTACAGATGTACATATTTACTATAAATATACACACACATATACAGACAAGTCTATAACAATTCATGAGGGCGGAATGTAAGGACAGCGCAAGAAATAGAAGACTAACTAGAAGAAGAAGAGACCACCGCAAAACGCCTAACAACAAAAAGCAAAAGAATAAAAAAGAAAACAAAAAATTAAAAATATTATGCACAAAAGCAACAACAACAAACAGTGCAACCGTGCATTTGCCGGTAGCATAAAGCCAATAACAATAGCATTGTTCGCTGTTGAATAAGCTTGTTATACATGCTAACCAGAATTCGGATGATGTACGTATGTATGAAATAAAAAAAGACAAAAAAATTGCAAAAGCAAAAGCAAAACAAGAATTGAAAATGAAAATGCAAAAATTTAAAATAAAAAAAATTTCCACGTGCGCGTTGCGCATCGCCAACGAGCGTGACGGCGATGATGAATCGCACAAGAACAATAATGCAACACAAAGCGCCTGGCGACTGGTTGCTGCCGGCTGGCGGCTTGAAAATGCTGCTTAGTACAGTGCCACTGTCAGGCTAAGTTAAGATCTCAGCGTCGAGTGGCACTTTTTTTGGCGCAGAAGGCAGATGAGGCGCTGAGTGGTAAAATGCAATGTTGAGCGACTTGGCGTTAAATATGGAGCACTTCAGCGAAAAATGATCAGGAATTTCATTTCAAATATTTTTTTTTTTTTTAGAAAATTATTTGCTCTAAAATATCTGCAATTGAGCCTTTAACACTCATAATCATACTTTTCTTTGCTTTCAAAGATTTTTTTTATCCACTAAGGGTAGCACATTCGCCCATAACGCCCCAAAACTCATAAATGTATGTACATGTGTTTGTTTGTACATTTCTGCATGATGATGGATGTGATTTATGACGTGTTGACAGGGCCGCAGAGAGGGGGGGGGGGGGGCAGCCAGGGCAATTGCCCTGGGCCCGGAAGGTTTTTGGGGGCCCGGAAAGGCAAAGCAGTATTGACAGTACTCGAACTAAGATTTCATAGATACATACATAGATATTTTGTTGCTACAAAAAATTGTTTTAAAATTGAAGTGTTTAACTTAACCAAATCACCAAACTAAAATTATAAGCATCCAGTCAAATATTTACCTTGTTTATACATGGGCAAATCCTAGAAAAGTGTGTTGAAATTGAGGAAAATCGACTTTGATTTAGAGTTTCCAAAGTACCGCAATTGGTAAGGTGGTGAACCAAGCTTCTCAGAAATATTTACTTTTTAAATGAAAAATGTTGGTAACCCTGTTTAGATTGATTTCAAAGAGTTAAGGTATACAAAATTTGAAAAATTATTAAAAACAATACCATTATCTATCTACTATTATTTCCATGATTTTATAGTTAGATACTAGAGTTATTACCAGGAACAAGTGCAAGAAGGATTTAATAAATAGACTGACATTGCGATTAAATTTAGTTTTTTGTGGAAGTATCAGGATCTGTCGGAAGAAGAGCTCAGAGAAAAGGCAACGGCATTCTGCACGATTTATGGCATAGATATTTCTACGGATCTAATAGATGAAATCATTTATCTCAAAGCCATCCACTTAACAAATTTGGGATGTGATTCGCTGCCACCATTGCAACTTCTGAACAACCTTCATAACTTGAAGATGGAAGTATTATTTGCTAACATATGCATAGCATTAAGCAAGGCCGTAGCCAGGATTTCATTTTGGGGGGGGCTTAACTAAAAAAAAAAACATTTCAAATTCAAATTACATACATATCTTTATTCAGGCTTTACGGTGATTATTCACATTTAATTCATACTTATACATCTTAAAAAATATATTAAAAAATCATAAAATAAAAAAACTAAAAATATTTCATTTATTATGTACATACATATGTTAATCTACACCTGTAAATTGTTAAAAACACATATTATATGTACTATATATGTATTTATAAAATTAAATTTAATCGGCGAGCTTTTTTCGCAGCAAATATGTCAATAACTTCTTCTGTTGGCACATTTATACGGCGATGAACCGACATCAATGCCAAACCATTTAATCTTTCCGTGCTTGTTGAGTTTCTGAGGTACGTCTTTAACCTTTTCATAGTTGAAAAAGATCGCTCGGAAGAGCATGTAGTAACTGGCAAAGTTACCAAAATTTTTAAAAGAAAATGCACATTTGGAAATAAATCTTTCTTGCACGCTTCAAGCGATTCTATTGCTGAATTAGGCGATTCTATTGCTTATCGTTGGACTAATATAGAAAGGCCCTAACTCATTTTTTCTTATCTTAACAAATTACTCGAAAAAACTGAATGTAAAGTAAACCATATCAGCGATGGCTTGTTCCAAAACACAAATATCAATGCCTGTAATATTTAACTACGCTATAGTATAGTACTAAGCTTTAAGTAAAGCTTCATTCAGAAGTTATTAATAAAAATCCATCAGCAACTTGGTTTGGCCTTTCTATATTAGTCCAACGTTATGCTGATTTCGTTTCATCGAAAAAAATATACACTTGCACGTTGAACATGTTTACGCCCTTGCACAGAACACTGTAAAAGTGTGATAAAAGTGTACCCGTTCTACATGAACCTGCTATCGATAAAACGAACAAAAAACACTGCCCCGTTTGCTACGCTATGTGCATGAATAATTAGGTTTCGCTTATCACCCATATTTAATTGTTATTGCAAAATCCAATTAATTTCACCAAATCTATCTGTCAAATAAAATTTTCGTCAGCTGATTTTCAGTGCAACCAGCTACCCTGTCAAAGCTTCAGAGGGTAAAAAGTGTGAGTTTTTTACACCACTGAAGTGTACATTTTTAGGAAACGAAAACAGGGTAGCAAGTGAAAAACTTATGTAGTTTTTTTACACTAAAAGCCCGTCTCCACATAATTTGTTTCACCAAAGAAACATGTAGCAAAACATCTCGCTCAATAACCCGTCTCCACGTGCCTAATCGTGATTCAGTTAGACATTTCTCTTTCTTGTTCTTCTTAAATGTGTGCGTCTTTGTTTTGGTCTGTGTGAGATTTCGATAGATTTTCGATACAAAATTAGAGAAGACATCGATATCATCGAGGTTGGCAAGATGATTCAGAATGAAACAGTGTTTCAATCTTTACTCGCTCTCAGAAATTTGTATGGAAATTGGCGAGTTTCGGCACTGGTTTCCGTGTCGAAACAAGATTGAGAGAGAAAATGCAGAAAAAAGAGCGAAACACCTTATGTGGAGACATGGCCGCCAAAAGCAAAACCGCAGTTATCTATATCTTCTGGAAACAGACGCCAAATTAGGTTCAGAAGAAACGGGACAGTCGCTGAACATGCAAATTGTTTAGAGAACTCACGGTTGCGTGGAATGTTGAGGAGACATGTGGCGATTCATACGAAATCAGCATTTAACTACAGACCGGATTTAAACTATATGGAACATTCTTCCCTTTTCATGGGTTGTATGAGTGAAATTTGCGTTTTTTTGTAAGTCCCAAGGGCAAACAATTAGCTATATTGGGGTAGACCTTCGCAACGAGGTGTTTTCTCACCGTCAAATGTATGTCGCTGAATGCAAGCGCCGCTGTCGACCCGTCAAGTTAATGTGGCACGTCAACGTTTTACTCAAATATCCCCCCCCCCCACCCCTAGATACGGCCTTGGCATTAAAAATATTTTGCACACTTCCAGTCAGTGTGGCTGAAGGGGAGCGTTCTTTCAGTCTATTGTCTCGCGTGAAAATTTTTTTGCGTTCTACTATGAAGCAAAATAGCTTGACAAGCCTTGGAACATTGGCATTGGCGTCCAGCCTTGCTCGCAGCATTAGTTTTGACTCAGTAATTTCCATATTCGCAGACCAAAAAGCACGGAAGGTTTTCCTTGGATGATTTAAGCTCTTAAAATGTATTTAAAAAAGTTAATGTAAGCAAATCAAACAATGAGATCTAACATTTCATTTATGTATGTATTGGGGTCTATACACAGTGGGTCTGACTCGCGAGTCATCTGTGTACGTGTTGACTCGCTGTCATTCTGGGCTCACTTGCGTCATTCATTTGTGAATAGTTTTCATTGCAGAAGGTTCGAAATGAATATGTATACTTCGATGAATTCAAGTAAAAAAAATTTTATCTTCCTCAATATCGAACTAATTGGCAAACATTTTTGAAAATAAAATATATTTTTTCTTTTCGTTATTTATTTTTTAAACGGTTTGGAAATTAACTGACAAAATTTGACAGGCGAGTCACAGCAAAATATCAAACTAATTTTGATTTTCTTGAGTCATGCCAGAGCCATGTCGGTGTAACTACTCCATGCGCATTTTCACTAATACACCTAAACTGACTCTTGAATCAGACGCATCGTGCATAGACCCTATATGTAAGTGCTCTAGTAAATATTATTTTATATGAAATAAAACTGACAATGTGAATTGAAAAATGTTTGTGTTATTTTTTTACTAGATTGAATTTATTTTTTAGGGGGGCCCGTAAACGCGAACTGTCCCAGGGGCCCGGCTCGGCTCTCTGCGGGCCTGCGTGTTGAATGCAAGCGCCGCTGTCGACCCGCCAAGTTAATGTGGCACGTCAACGTTTTACTCAAAACACCTTATACAACTTACGATAACGGCCAGCGTGAATAAATGCGAATATGCAAGATGAATTACAAAATATTGCTGTTAAAATTTATAATATTTGTCCGTTTATACAAGCAATACAAACAGATATACTCTCAGCAAACATTCTTGGAGCAGTCATAGTTTGAAGTCCGATATGAATCCGAAATATGTGCAAAATATTAACCTCAGAATTTGGAATCCGAAATGATTCCAAAATATGTGTGAATTAGTTATGAGCTTAGGAATTTTTGTTTTCTATTTTTTTTTGTTTTTCAAAATGATAATTGTAATGCACAGATCGTCGCTCCCAACGAAGACTAGCACGGTTCCTTGTTCGCGTTGAAGACTAACACACTTCGTTGTTCGCGTGGAAGACTAGCAGACTTCGTTGTTCGCGTGGAAGACTAGCATGCTTCAGTTCTCTGCGTGGAAGACTAGCATACTTCGTTGTTCGCATGGAATACTAGCATGCTTCAGTTCTCTGCATGGAAGACTAACATGTTTCACTTGTTTGGGTGGAAACTAGAAGCCCGTCTCCACATAACTTGATTCGCCAGCGAAACATCTAGCGAAACATCTAGCGAAACATCTCGCTAAATAACCCGTCTCTACGTGGCTGATCGTTATTCAGTTTAACATTTATCTTTCTTGTTATTCTTAAATGTTTGTATGTTGGCTTATTTTTGCGTTTTTGTTTTGGTCTGTGTGAGATTTCGATACAAAATTAGAGAAGGCATCGATATCATCGCGTTTGGCAAGAGGATTGAGAACGAAACAAGTGTTTCATTCTTCACTCGCTCTCAGAAATTTGTATGGAAATTAGCGAGAGTCGGCACTGGTTTCCGTGTCGAACCAAGAATTAGAGAGCGAATGCAGAAAAAAAGAGCGAAACACTTTATGTGGAGACATGGTATAACATACTTCTGTTTGTTAGAAATAAGCTTAGGGGTTAAGCACATAAGGAGAATAGTCCGAGGAGTGAAAGATATTTTATAAGTAAGTTAGTTTCCACCCAGACAAGTGAAGCATGTTAGTCTTCCACGCAGAGAACTAAAGCATGCTAGTCTTCCACGCAGAGAACTGAAGCATGCTAGTCTTCCACGCGAACAACGAAGTGTGTTAGTCTTCCACGCGAACAACGAACCGTGCTAGTCTTCCACGCTAACTGAACCGTGCTAGTCTTCGTTGGGAGCGACGAGATGTTCTTTCGAAAAACGGGAAGTATAAAAGTATCACTAAACTCCAATATAATATTTAATGTTCCACTATATGATGACGTTGGATTGAATTTCGGGTTTAGTTCAGGTACGAATCCGTAGGAGAATACAAATAGACAATTCTATAAAGCAAGCAATGAAGTTGAAGAAGGTTCCACAATGAGAGAAGAGGAGAATAAGCATTGGTGAATGGAGAGAGAGGATGAAGAAAATTGGATCAGGGGAGGGAAAATGCCAAAAAAATGAGTTAGAAACGACTTAGAGTAGGAAAGAAACTAGCAAACAATTTCTATCATATGTTGAAGGCAGGAAATGGCTCAGCGTTTAAAGCTATAGTGATTGTACTGCAAAGTGTGCCATTTCGATTCTTGCCCGAAGCAAAAGTAGCCTGAAGAGTCTTAGAGGGAACTAAGGTGAAACAGTAAAAAACTAAAAATAGATTTTTTTAGTTAGTCATAAAAAAGGAAAAAGGGTCATCAAAATGAGTCCAATAGGAGTCCTTTGTGACTCTTATTCAGGCTCATATGATGTACATATGAAGTTAGGCTCATATCGGGCGACCACCTTAAGAACAGAAATATATACATTTCGGACTCCAAAATGAGCTCATAACGAGTGTGAACGCTCCGGTTTGGGATTTCTTCTGACTCTGAAAGTTTACCGGGTTTATCGAGAAAACTTTTTTTTAAAGAAAAATGTTAGAAATGGGTTCGAAAAAATGATTTTCTGCACAACAAAGTGATGCATTGTAGACAATCTCTCCATTAAAGTTTCCCGTTCCATTTTGCTGAAGAAGGTCATAGTTCTCGATTAAAATACCAACTTCGTTATTTCTTCTGTGAAATTAAAGGTAGTCCCGTTCCCGTTTCTTATGATTTTTTTGAAGATTCATTTCCATAATAAAAGTATATATGTAGTTTGCTTGTACTACAAAGAAAAAACTTCATTTTTAATACCCAGCTAACATATTTACCCGAAATCTATTAGATATCTACTCGTATTAGATACGTCGGCTAAACACTCGGAAATCACTAAGATTGCTGTACGACTTCTGCAAGAAAAAAGTGTGGAGACATTGACAAGAATTCTTACAGACATGTCTTGGAAAAGTCTGTGATTTTTTTACCGATTCGGACAGATTTCTGAACGAGCAATTAAAATATAAAAAAAAATAAAATATTTTGGTACGAAATCGTTCAAATATCTCTTAAAGATTTGTCGGATGGGGAAAAAACTAAAATTATGTAGATATTTCTGAAATCAATCTGAAAAAACCAAAAATATATATCCACATAGTCAACTTTTTACGCAGATTTTTTTCAGAATAGTCTAAATCAGAAAGTTCTGGTAAAATTTTGAGCGGGATATACATTTTTGAATTGCTTTTCAAATATAAATTTCTATGTGTTTCCACTTTTATGTTGCACGATGTTTGCTTGCTTTTTGTTTCTCTCATTTCAAAAACCGTCGGAGCACATCGACGTTTTATCTTCACCGCCGCAGCCACACACAAAAATGGAGCATAGAAAAAGTGAACGGTTATGATGCTAATTCAATTAGCCACCCACGAGCTTGCAATTGTACGAGACGGTGCATGCATGCAAAATTAATTTTTAACAAAGACACAAAAACATAAAAACAGGTACAAAAATATGTTTAAAAAAAATAGAAAAGCTGCAGAGATGCTCCAAAAACAACTATCTATAAAATGGTGGAAGTAGTATATTCATTTTTATTTAGCGCTAATGAGTGCATTGAAATTTGAAAGTAACTGAGGTAAGCTAAATTATTGTTGACACATTATTATTGCTACATTTGAATGTTATTATTTTTCTTTTATTATACGTTTACTTATATTTGTATGCAAACTTTTTGCAAGCGTTTGAAATGATTTGCGTAGGCGTCGAGCGCTGACACTTGAAATGGCAGTTTTAATAGTCAAGCAAGTGAACGGCTGGTAAATGAGATGATGCGGCAAAGCCTGCGATTGAAGTAAAGTGAGTACATATTTAAGTCTTTCACTTAAAGTGTTTGGAAGGTCAGCAAAGGCTTTAAGGAAAAAAAAAAACAAGAAACAAAACCAAAAATAAAACCTTAAAATTGATGAACATACATATGCATTTACTGATTTAAATTAATGCGCTACAAACCATTGCAATTGTGTGAATTTGAACTCAATATAATACAGTTTAATATGACTTATCATACAAACATTTTTTATAAGCATATTTTCGATTGCAGTTATTATTGTGTTAGTTTTTGTTGTAACCGAAAAAAACTTCTGCAGAAGTTCAACCGAAAGAAGAAAACTATTTAATCTCCTTGTGCTTCAAATACTCGAATTATGGATAACTGGTTTTTCTTCTTACAAATTTGTCTATAAACTCATACTATAGCACCACTAAAATAATATGTTTATAGTTCAACAATTTATGTAGTTTGTAAGCTACTTACATACAAAATAAAAAACTAAGACAAATGCGAAATATTTACAACAAAAAAGACAACAATGAATCGAAAAAAAATGGAAAACATTGAAACTAAGCATTGGTCAATAAACTCTTAGTCAACAGCAACAGCAAAAAGAAAAAAAAAAAAAAACAACAAACAAAATCATTATCATGATAACAACAAACAATTGGAGGAATGCAACGAGTTAGTGTTGTTGTTGCTGTTATTATCTTAACTGTTGCATTGTGAGACTGACTGTAAGGTCACGACTAACTAAAAAAATGCAGATGGTTTTGTTATTGTTATTATTCAGTTGTTTGTGCCTACGGAAAAAAAAAGAAATAAATAAAATTTGTAATTTTCCAATCACATCTTCCAGCTGAATCTTTTCGCTTTTGCAGACTTTTTCATCATGTTCGAAGCGGGATTCGAGTCTGGCACCGCTTGCAAGCGAGCGACAAGCGGCACCTCGGCCAATGAAATTATCTAAACGAATGGGCAGGAAAACTGTCATTTCGGGTTGAACGAATGGGAGAGCGATGTTAGTTGACGACGGCCGGTTCTACGTAGCGGAGCGACTCGGAATTTTCCCGCTGAAGTGGTGTTGTTTCAGTCAAAGCCGGCTAAATTCGATGTATTATACATATGTTTATGAAAACTGAGCTTAACACCATTTTTCTCCGCATCAAATAAATTTTTTCTTGCTTTTAAACCTAAACTTGTGTCCTAGGTACGTGATAGTTCAGCGGCCTTAAATCGAACAAAACTCGCAGACCAAGCGACATGGATTGAGCTTATATAAGCAGTAAAAACTGCTATCTCCCAGTGGCGAACGCTGCATACAAGCCGAAAAGCCCGGCTGAAATGTGTATACTATTTAAGCTTACCAATAACATTCACATTCAAACGTAATCAAAGTCAATGGCGGAACGCAATCAGATATTCAGATAATACAGCAAAGAAAATTATATAAATGGCTAAACCCCAGTGGGTTAGGGGGCTAAGAGGCGACTAAAGTCCACCGGCATTGAAGTTTGATAATGGCCAAATGACCCCAAAACCTTCGGCGAGTGGCTTGGTGGCTACAACAACAACAACAACATATATGGCTATGCTTCATATATAGGCTTGCCCAGCCAATTTATGCTAGTTACGCCACTGCTATCTTCTAACATACTTCTTCATCTTTTTTTTGGTAATGTATGTAAGTTTGTCGTATGGTGTGTTTGTGTTGTGTTTTGCCTCTTACATTTGTTTTTATTCAATTTTGCAATTTTACCACCATTCATTTGAATTGCTTTTTGTTTTCAATTTAGTTTTTATAAGTCTGTATTTTTTTTGTGTTTTTATATTTTTGCATTTTTGTATGGAACTTTTAGATCGCAGAAAAAAACAAAAAAAAAAAAACAAATAAATGAAGCTACTGCAAATTGTTGATTGGCTTGGCTTGAATGACTTTGGCGCGACGAATCGCGGATCGCCTCGACATGACTTGGCGGTCAACCAATTGGCCAAAAGCCAGACAGACAGCTGTTGCGGAACAACAAAACACAGTTATTTCGAACAACAAAGGCCACTTTTGGGTGTCAGAGTTTTGTGTTTTGACTGTTTATTCAATATTTGTCGCGTGTGCGTGCGTTTAAATGTGGATGTGATTGTTGTTGTTGACATCGATTTTAGCTGCTGTTACCAGGCAAATGCAACAAAAACAAAGCGAAAAAATAAAAGCTATGACTTGTATGTTGCAGCTAAAACAAAGAGAAACAAACAGCAACAAAACCAAAAACAACAACTTAAAAAGCCTTAGTCAAAGCCTGAGTACGTGTTGATTACTTTGATGACATTTTGACATCATTGCTGCAACACCGAAGCGCGTTACTTTGTCAGTTTGTTGAATGGTGAAACGCGCGCTCCTCATAGCAAATGCATTTTCACCAAAGCGGCAGTTGGGTCAGTCACTTCACCTTGTTAGATAGAGTGTGTGTCTCCAAGTTCTTTTCACTTGGTTGCTTTTGCAATTGACCTTACTACACTAACGCTTGATTTTGATTTTGAGTTGTAAATTTGTTTGTTTGTTTTTATTTGGTTAATGATAAGATAACTTTTATTGTTTTCAAATGCAAATTAGCAAATGAATATTATTTCAAGGAAACAAATCATTTTTGTTTATTTATTTTGTTTTTATTTCTTGCCTTAACTTATTGCAATATTGCTGCAATAGTTTTTAGTTTTCATTATGCAATAAGACGTGTGTTATTACAATATTTTCAAATACCAAGCCAAAAAAAATATAAATTTTGAAAGCAAAACGTGTCTCTGCGTTAAAAAAAATATAATAAAAATGTCCCAAAATTATGAAGGCCTCATATGCAGCGCGATTTGAAGGTAACCTTGACGTTTTGTGCTTTTATTAAAATATTTGACTGCTTTAGTTGATTATTACAACTGATTTCAATTTGCCTAAAGCTTTTAAGATTAAAAAAAAAAACAATGTCTTTATGGGTGCATACATACATACATACATACATATCGTCGTGTAAACATCATAACCGCCTAAGTAAAATTTTTATAACCGCCTATTCAAAAATTGCGATTTGCCAAACTTTAGCTCCTGGTTCCCGCTCTAACGATCCATATCATAAATTTGGTCTTTTGGAAGCTCGCTAAACTCTACAGTTCCTTCTAGTGTTCTTTTTAAGCTCTTAATTCGTAGAGTTGGACGTAAAAAGTTCAATTTTAATTTTTGGTAAAAATTTCAGTTAGACGCTTATGAAAGTCTCACATAGGCGTTTATGAAGTTTAAACGGCGATATGTATATACTCGTATAATGCAGCAGACCCTACCAGATAGCTGAGCATTTTATAAGTGTTTATATTAGCATTGTCATTAATGCAGACAGTCCTTAAAAAGGTACTCAATTTTATTCAGGCCGTGTGAAGAAACTAAGCCCTTCACCTCACAGGCTTATACGCCATCTCTTTTTTGCTAATTATATACTCACATAGTCACATAATATATCTTACTCATTCTAACGGAGCATCGAAATAATCATTTATTTACTCACAAAACACTTTGCGCTAGCAACAAAACTATTCAATGTTTATTACATCGAAAACAACTCGCACCAAATGACAAAAGTTCTGAAAAAATTTCACACAAACTACTCAAGCCAAATGCCAAGAGTGCTGAAAAAGTCCTCAAAAACTCCGCATACCAAATGCTGCCGCGGTTGAATATTATGTGATATTTGTTCTGAAAACAGTCTTCACAAACTACTCAAGCCAAATACCAAGTCCTCAAAAACTCCTCGTAACAAATGCTGCCGCGGTTGAATGTGATGTGATATTTGTACAGTATTTGATACATACGACAATTTCGTGAACATCTTCAAGCTCTGCAATTGAGATGAAAATTTGATGAGTATACATAAATAAAGCTCAAATTGTGTATATTGCAATTTAACTGTTGTTGAGTTTTTATTAATAATATATGCTCTCGCTGCAACGTATTACTTTTTCCTATCTCTCTTATTAGGGGAGCACGTACAAACCCAAACAAACAAATAAATATGTGACTGTGTTAGTGGGCAAGTCAACTAATCAAAAATGGGCTCATGTTCAAGGACTTTAGCTATGAACCCAAACTCCAACACGCTACCCACTAAGCCATGGCGCCGCATAACTGAACAAAATATATAAAAAATTAACCCAACAAAAATTAATTAGGAAAAAGAAATAACCAAAAAAATGCGCCACTTGTGCATGTAATTAGTGCGAACAAATGTCCACATTCATCAATTTTAAAATGTGTTAAATTGAAAAGAGCAATTTGCCTTGGCCTTAAACCAGATGACGCGCGCTATGGTAACAAGAGTGGATGCAAAAAAGAGGTAGCAATCAAAAATACAGTAATTAAATTACAACATGCAAGATACCAACACGAGCAACAACCATAATAACAACATAAAGCAGCAACAACAACAACATGCTCCAGCAACAACAACACACGCTAACCACAACAACAACCACATATACAACCGCATTCATTAATGAAACAATCAACCACACAACAACAACAAGTTAAACAAATTACAACAGCAACAATCGACGCTCAATCGATACGCATACAAACGCTATTTTATATAGATATGTATTTAAAATGAGCGTACGTGTGTATGTGTGCGTTTATGTTTGGATATGTAAATTTGTATGACGGCCTATCAGCAGTCAATTTGTCTTGCGTGTTTTGCTTGTGTTTGTTGTTGTGTTTGTTGTTGTTGTTGTTGTTGTTGTTGCCGTCCTCATCATCAGCATCATCAACTGTGGCCGTGGAGAGCAACAGCAACAGCAGCACAGAAACAAAAACAAAAGTAACAACAACAATAACAACTATGCAGTAACTAAAAAAATTGCAACGCAGCACAGTGGTTCAGCCGCGGAAAAAATTCATTTTTTTCAATACCTAATTTTCAGATTATAATGATGTAGTCTTATAAAAAAATGTCCAAATATGAAGAATTCATGACTACTTTGCAAAAAGTTGATTTTTTTTTACAAAATAATGGTATCAGAAGTCAGAAAAATTTTATTCAACAAAAACTGCTTGAAATGTTTGCTAACTTTAGCTATAAATTTTCCTTATAACTTATATCTCTATTGTCCCTGTTGTGAGTTTAAAAGAAAACATAGCACTTTCTTGACTAATTAAAGAAAAAATCAGTGCAATCGGCCAAATATTAAAAAAAAATATAGGCCAGCAAAAATGGTACTTCAAAAATGCTACCATTTCTAATTTCGATGGACAAAAAGTTTGTGTGCTACACTCGCTAACTGTAATAAAATGAAAGTTTGGAATGTCTTCTATCGATTTCTGTAAAAAGTTTTTTTCCATATTTTCCCCAATCGATGTAAACTTGATTTAAATGTCGAAAGTCCCATCAAATTTTGATAAAATTGACAAAATGTAGCATGCTTTTAGGCTCATGCGTATATATGAACGTTTACATCTTATGTGACATTTTTGTTTACGAATATGAAGGCACAGAGAGGATTAGATAAAAATGCAGATTGGTAAATTATACACCTAATTTGTTAGAATCAATGGTAATGCAAACAAAAATAACGGTAAACACATTCGTCATAACATTGCGGTTTGCAAACAACAATAGCAACAAACACATTTGTTTAAACATTTTACCAGCTTATTTTAAGGTATTAGATGAAAAAAAAAATGTTATCCCGACGAAATTGTAGTAACAGACACATACATATGCTGCTGTTAATTTGCAAAGTTAACTTGATCACACAACAAGAAGACTTATTGATACTTTCTCAGCAGAAAAGTTGAACACCTTATCATGTTCTGAGTTAACCCTTACTAGTAAATGGGACTTAGGATTTATAGGCTTATGTTTTCTAGGAAAAGTGATAGAATTTCTACCAATACAGATGTTATTAATCGATTACTGGCAAGTTCTGGTCATTATATAAAGTCCATAAGACGACAACCCAACAAAAAGTGTGTGGAATTGGATTTTGTTGCCAAGGATATGCTAAATAATTAAAAATTTTTCTTATATTTGCTTTTTTTTTCTTTCCATATATATATACATAGTTATATTTTCGATTATATGTATTATTAATATAATCATTAAGTACATCAAATTTTTACAAGGGCTCTTTTCAGTTACTGAAAATGTACATCTTCATTTGTTTTTGAATAAAAGGTGTAGAAAAAGTGGGCGTGGTTGTTTGCCAATCACGCCTATATCTGGTATTGTCGATATATTTCATGACAGTAACTTATGCGCCAAGTTTCGTGAAGATATCTTAATTTTTTGAGCTGAAATTTAAATTTTTCTTTAAAAATTTTTACTATAGGTCCAGGGGAGGTACCCCTAGGGAGTGGCCGATTTCAAAAATTGTTGGTGCTGTCAATGCCTTTAATGAGGGTAACTCATGTACCAAGTTTCGTGAAGATATTTTAATTTTTTTTTAGCTGAAACCAAAATTTGTATTTAAATCATTTTTTTATAGGTCCAAGGGAGGTACCCCTAGGGGTTGACCGATTTCAACCATTTTTTGAAAATTTCTTAATTAGCTCACATATAACCTCTGTGCAAAATTTCAATGGCCTAGGACCACGCCTTCTATTTTTTTCCGCAAAATGTATGGAGCCGAACCACTGTGCGCAGTGGCGTTTGATCTTGAATGGAATTGATTGGATGCAGAGCATTTGCATATGTGCATATGCAGCGTAATTGATGTACTTGTTGTTGTAGTAAACTGTCATAATTTTCGCGATGAATGATTGCGACAATTTGTAACGCACTACAATCGCATGCTGGCGACTGCCGTGACAATTGGGTGGGTTGGCAAAGTAAGTAATTTGTTCAAGTTGAATTTTTTTTTGGTTGGTGAGTGAATTGATTACTACGAGTAAAAAGGCCTTCTTTGGAAAGAAGTTTATATCAGGCTAATTACAGAAAAAGGAAAAAATAAAAGAAAAAAGAAAAAACATAATCTGGCTGGTATTGGACAAAAGTTAGCGTGTATAATTTCGATGAAAATTGAGTCCAAGTTCAAGCTTCAGTTAAACGAGTCCCTTGCAACAACGCAGCGGGGTATACAAAAAGCGTTCAATGTCAAATTTTCTGCTAGATCGACTGAGCGACTTGAGCTAAGCTTCATATTCAATTTCTTCTGATATAAGTAATTGGTTGTGTGCGCACATGCATTTTCACGGCTGTCAGCACACATATGCACGCATGTTTATACAGGCAAATTAACTGACAAACATATGTACATACATATAATTTAAAATACATACAAATGTGCTTGCCACACACTTAATTGAGCACCTGTGCACTTGCGTTGTGCGCGTAGTAGTCAAAACTAAAGTGACAGCACATTTAGCATTGTGATAGATTGGTTGCAACATTTACGCTTTTTTTTTTGCATTCATTATAATAATTTTGTTGTTTCGTTTGACAGTCAATAAGAGCAACTATGAAACGAAGTCAAAATTTGTTGATTGCAGCGTTAATTGTATCGCTAAACATAACTGTTGATTTCATTGTGTAATTTCCATAATTATATGTACATTAGAGCGTATCACCAAAAAAAGTTTAAAATGTCCCCCCCTGGGTCCAATGTTTACTTGTTGGAGATTTCAAAAATGGAAAAAAAAAATTTTTTCGGCACCCTGTAAAAACAGCGAAATTCGTTTTTTACTTATAACTTTTCTATTTGGTCTTTGATTTCAACGAGCATTATATTGTTGTAAAGGTTTTAACTCGTGTCATATTTCGTCCATATAAGCCATTAACCTGCGACACCAACTTTAGCTTTTATTAAAATTTATTTAAAAGCAACACCCTGTATTAAAAAAATTTTTTTGAATAAAGTAAATATAGCCTTGAATATAGTTTTGACATCATTATATGAGTAAAAAAGATTATTATTTATTAATATTAGCTCTGTTTAATGAACAAAAAAAGTTCAGAGCAGGTTAGAGCAGAGCAGAGTAGGGCAGCTGTCAAAATAGAAATAGAGCAACTTAGAGCAACTCAGAGCAGAAATGCCATGAAACACTTGAATCTTTATAGTTTCCATTTATTTTTTTGTTAATCCTCAAAATTAATGCAAATGCACAAATGCACGTATGCCAAACGTGGTTTTTCTTGCAAGCTAGTTTTTTAAAACTTTTCAAAAATTCATTTTTTCTTGACTGACAATTGCTTCTCTGCTCTAACTTACTCCACAAAAAAAGCTAGAGCAGAAATTTGTGATTTAGATTAGGTACTTTTATTTTTGTTTTGAGCATCGTCGTGAAACAAAAGATAGAGCAAGAAAAGTGTTCATTAAACACAATTTTGTATAATATCTTAACCTGGCGTAAGCTAGAGCAGCTCTTAGTTTTCAGGAAACAATTTTTTTTTTCAAATACAGGGTGTTGGTTTTAGTAAAAATAGAATAAAATCTGAACTTGGCATGATGGACTAAGAGTTTCTATGGATGAAATATTGCCTTGGTGAATACCTTTCTAAAAATGTATCTCTTGTGAAAATCGAACGTAAAATATAGAAATTATAGAAAAAAACAAATTTCGCTGTTTTTACAGGGTGACAAAAAAATTAAAAATTTTTTTTTTGAAAACCTCATAAGGTAAGTGTGCAAACTGGGGGGGAACAGTTTCAACTTTTTTTTCCTCCCTACACCGTGATACGCTCTAATGTACATATAGGCTGCTTTGAAGGCGTTTTGTTTTGCGTTTTTGGTACGCGCCTACTCGCTTTGAGCTGTTGCTTATGTGGTATTAGTAATTTTATAATAATATTATATCCGTCCCGCTTCGCAAATCAAGTCACACTAGGCCACTGCCTATCCCATCTCCCAATCTCCCTACCATTCTCTATCTCCCGTTCCTTCTATATCTTCCTCCCTTAATGCCCTATTTCCATCTCCTCCTCTCCTGTTCCCTATCAACCATATTCCGTGGCCATCTGGGTCCACATATCGGTCTATGTATATGTATCTTTAGAATCTGCTCTGATAACTCATAAACCGATTGAGATACCCACATAGCATGAAAACTACATATATAAGTACATACATATGTGCATATACATATGGAAACTCTGGTCGGCTCCTTTAATTTGCTCAAAAATATTTTGGGGTCATCCGGGTCCACGTTTTGGCCTCTATCTGGAGAGCTGACTTGAAAGTTGGGATGAAGTGAACTTTCTATTGAAGCTCTAGTTTAAACCTTTAATTTGATAGCAATATTGCTCAAAAACAACTGGGTCCATATCTTTATATATATTACGCTAAGCGATTTTTTGTAAGCACCATAACTTTTACACCGTTATACCGATTTTCGAAAATGTGGTGTCAGATGAAAGGGCTTGATCTTTAGATGTGCAGGAAGGTTTAATATTTCTGAAAAGGGTTGCCACCTGTTTAAAAAATTAATTCTCCTGTATAGTTTGATTGAAATTTCAGGTACCGTATTAAAGCACTTGAGCTGAAACAAAAAGGGTTGCCACCTGTTCAAAAATTCAGTTTTACGCTATAGTTTGTTTGATTTTTAAATTTGAGATGTCACATGAAAGGGCTTTGCTTGAAAATAAGCAATTTATTATAATTTGTACAAAAGTTGTTAAAAAATTCAGTTTTACGCTATAGTTTGTTTGATTTTTAAATTTGAGGTGTTATATGAAAGGGCTTTCCTTGAAAATAAGCAATTTATTATAATTTTTACAAAAAGGGTTGCCAACTGTTCAAGATTTCATTTCTACGCTATAGGGTATTTGATTTTTAAATTTGAGGTGCCATATGAAAGGGAAGATAAAGAGGAGTAGAAAGGAAACTAGAAAGAGAAAGAGGAGTGCGATAAATAGCCTTTTGGAGGCCGCTTTAAGGTTAACATATTCCAGAAAATTATTCAGCATAAAACTTCGCTATGTGGCTCCTCGGACAAAATATTTATATAAAAAATCTAGGTCCATAGAAAATAAACATAATCAGTAACTATTTATGTACCTATATGCTTCATTTTATATTTTGTTAATAAGAATCTATGGACTTAAACCAATGTATATTCTGTAATTTTTAAAGGGAAGTCAAATATAAAATGGCAAAACAAAAAAAATGTCAAATGTGGCAATAAGTGGTCTTCCACCCTCAAATTATCGCACAGTGTAATTGAAAGCCACAGCATCGCGTGGCAGGGTTTACTAGTATTGACCTACATATATCTCGGAATTGAGTTGAGATACCGGAATTGAGTTTGGTCGAAATTCTCAGGCGGGTACATTTTGCTAACGGAGTTTTTGGTTATCATCATAAATATAGATTTTCTGAATATAGCGGCTCCAGCGCCATCTTGTAGGAAAAAATATAGCCTATGTCGAGGGGACGTATCCACAGAAAAAACTATCAAAATTTATATATTATAGACTAGCTGACCCGGCAAACTTCGTTCTGCCCAAAATAGATTTTTTTATTAATTTCATTTCAAAAATTGTTATTACTCCGGTATTATTTTTAATAGAAAATTAAAGATTTTTCACTACTTCATTGTGTATACAAGTTCAAAAATAAGTAATTTTAGAATTCAGTTTAAGGCTGCACGATACACAACATTTTTAGTTTTCTGTTCCGGATATTTATTTTCACTGAGTAAGTAAGAGGATTGATATAGTATACCTCCATAATGGTTTTCAGGCCCCTCCTCCAAACCTTTTAGATACATTCAGCCTCAAAAGTTTAGTACGTATGGGAGGTGCAATGCCCCATTTTTCGATAAATCTTTTTTTTTTTTGGTGAACATGGTATTGATATCGTATATCTGCATAGTGATTTCTATGTACATGCCATGAACGCTTTTAAGCATATTTGGCCTTAAAAATTAAGAGCGCATGGGAGGTGCCACGCCCCCTTTTCCCAAAACTACTGTTTTTTTCATAAGCAAGCTATTGATATCGTTAATCTCCTGATCAGTTTTCAGGTCCCAACCTTAAACGCTTTTATAGATATTCAGCTTGAAAATATAAATTTGTATGGGAAGTGCCACGCCCCCTTTTCCGTTAACCTACACTTTTATGCGCAAAAATTTTTTTGATATCATAGCTCTGTACCAATTTCCAGGTCCCTGACTTAAATCCTTTTAAAGATATTCAGCTTAAAAAATTAAGCGTTGTTGGGAAGTGCCACGTCCCCTTTTCGTATAACTCCTATTATTTTGCGTGGGAATGGTTTTGATATCATTTAGCTCTATACCAATTTTCAGCTCCCTACCTTGAACTGTTTTAGAGATAATCAGCTTTAAAAATTAAGGTTGTATGGTAGGTGCCACGCCCCCCTAACATTTTTTAATTTTTTCTTCGACTAAACCTTGGCGGGGTAACAACAAACAAACCCCCCTAAGGAAGTATTTGATTTGGTTCAGCCGTTTTCAAGTTTTAGCGTTACAATTAAATACCAAATCATTTATATATATATATATATATATATAGATTTAGCTCTATGTGAATCCATTCACTACACCATCTTGGTGATATCTTCAATAGGCTTGCAGAGGTCGAACCGACATCAGAATAGCTCCTGTAGCACTCACTGCACTTTAAAAGAAGCCTTAAGGCTTAAAGTAAGATTCCCCTTAAGAAAAAAAAAATCCACACGAACGCGTCATCCAATATGATAGCCGATATCATAGAGAAACTATCCAGCTCTGAGCAATCGAATATTATTTTCACATTCACCGTATATGTAAGTATTTCAGTCGATATATTCGGCATTGAGCTGACTACTAAGTTGCTCTTAGAGAGCGTATTTAATACGCATGAGGTACAGATTTACTCTGAAATCTCTCATTACAACCACCTTGACCGTCACTAAGATGAGGAAGCATAAAACTTAAAAATCACTATCACTATCACAGGAAACATGTTTGTGTATTGCCCAAAACTAGAGGTTCCCATTAAACACTGTATGCCAAAAATCAGAAATACCACGACGAATTGGTTTTTCTTTGAGTATCCGGCTCTTTGCCAAATATTTAAGCTTTATTTAGCTGACAAGTCGAAATAAAATAGGCCATTGTGCATTAGACTAATGCTAATTAAATACCAGTTTGAGTGCCGCTACTTCAATGATAAGGGCCGCAAATCAATTAAGAAATTTTAATGCACTTCTATTTCGGTTTTTTATATGCACATATGTTTGTATATAAAGTATTTCATAATCTCTTAACAAACACAAACACACGTTGGCTATTTTTGGAACTTGTAAGTTTCACTTAAATTCTACAATATGCCAATAAAATGCATTTAACCATTAGAAAACAACAGCAAAAAATGCAAATTGCCAATTTCGTTATGCGTTAAGCAGCAGCAGCAGCAACAACAAACGACAACACCAATACCAACACCAACAACTGCAATTGCAATTGTTGGCCGCAGTTCACTTCAACGAAACGCAATTTTCAGTGTGTGCTGTCGGCTCGTGACAGCTAATTAGTTGGTTAAATTTAAGTTTCAATAAAAAAAACGTTTAAGAATTAAAGAATTAGGCAAAAATGCGTAGCGAAATAGGCGAAAAGAGGCAGATTACGAGTTGCAGTTAGTAGCGTTAGTTTATTAAGTAATAAAATAAAAAACCAAAAAGCAAAAAAAAAAAAACCAAAAACAAAAGAAAAAAAAAGCAGTGACGAAAAGCAAAACATTTAAATGCACTTAAGCGGCGCGTTTGAGCAAACTGAAAACTTGCTAAAGCGCAAATAAATGAGCATTTGTGGTATTCAAACTGTTTATTAGCGCCATTTGAATACTAATTAGTAACTAAACAAATAAAAAAAAAAAATTACAACTACTTAAGATTATTTTAAGCTAAATTAGTACGTATCTATATAAGTAAGGAAATACGTAAGAACGATAGACTTATCTACAACGCAGCTAATATAAGCGACAATCCCGAAAAACCACAGTCTATAACTAGAGAATTCACAACTAACTCAGAACTGGTTGTAAGGGGATGCAGAGCAGGGCAGTTTATTATGGTGTCTGCATGAAAAATTTATGTTTACAGCTATTACTTTAAAGTTGAACAACAACAAATGTATCACTTTACAATAATGCTTCTTTTTTTCTTTATTGATAAAATAATTGATTAATTTTACAATTTTTACTGTAGTTTGCAGGGCAGTACCAAATAGAACTTGGTTAAAAGGATGTACATATAACCAAATTAATATTACTTGGCATTTTTAGGTAAAAGGGATAATTCCACATTTTGTATGGTTAAGTTTCAAAAACCGTTAGTGGCCGCTGTGGTGCAGAGGTCTCGGGTTCAAACCACGGTCCGAGCCAAACACTAAAACAATTTTTCTAATTAGTAAAAATCCAATTATTGGGTTTTTTAAGAGCAGCGGTCACCTCTCGGTGGTGGGCGGCATACCCTCCGAGAGTATTTCTGTCATGAAAAAGCTTCTCACAAAAAATGCGCTCGCCGTTCGGAGCCGGCATAAAACTGTAGGTCCACCCAATTCGTAGGAAAAACAAAAAGGAGCACACCTCGAATTGGGAGCGAAGCTCGGCCATAAAACTCGTCAGAGTTATAATAGCGCCATTGTATTATTATTATATTAAATTTCAAAAACTTGGTATTGTATAGTCTAACTAGTATCCCCGTGGCCGAAAATTCGAGCAATTAGACTGTGCGACAATTTTTGCTTTTCCTTTTTCCCTTTAACCTTTTTATTTTCTTTTCACTTCCACTTCTTTATTTTTTTTTTATAAATTTTCGCTGTTTTCAGCTAATTTTTTCACTTACCCAAATAAAAATAATAATTTACACTTTCATATAATAACTCAAACTTGAAAATTAAAAAAAAAAAATCGCTTAAAAATTAATTTTTGAACAGGTGGCAACGCCTTTTGTAAAAATTATATTAAAGTACTCATTTTCAGGTCAAGCCCCCCATATGACACCTCATACTTGAAAATCAAAGAAACTATAGCGTCAAAATTAATTTTCGTACAGGTGGCAGCCCTCTTTATAAAAATTTGAATAAATTACTCGTTTTCATTTGGTACCCGAAATTTTAAAATCAAACAAACTATACAGAAAAATTAAAATTTTAAACAGGTGGCAACGCTTTCCAAAAAAATTAAAAAAATTAAACTTTCCTCTCTGAAGTGCTTTCTTTTGAACTATCTCCAAACTATTGCTTTTTGTACTATCCCAGGACTGTCCATATAGGAAATTGTCTTTTCAAAGGACATATGCGTGAGTGAAATCTCACCTCCATTGAAGTCAAATACACATATCTAAACTTCTCAAATATTCCAGTTGGGTATATAATAGTCATTACATTAGACATATTTTTTTTTTACAAATATTTGCTAAAGCTTTACACTTACTGAAAGTTGGCCTGGAATTTTTTTTTGGTTAATGAGTTTGACTGTCTTCATTAATTACACACAAACTCATCAAATCCTATGTTTAGGCTACCAGTTAGTTTCTTTTTTTGTGCGTGGGTGTGACAATTGTATTAAATTTTTCAAACAAATTGTTTCACTTCAGTTCAACTTGTTATTTTTCGGCAAACACTCAAAATATTTTTTTCTTATTTTCTTTGTAGGCATATTTTCATTTTGTTGTTAGTTAAACTCAAATTATGTGATGCTTTAGATGAAGTTTAGAGTGGCAAACAAATAGGTATTGCATAACATATACATATGTACACTTCGTGTGAAGCCAAACGAATTAAAAAGTCATAAGGATTTTCGTAGAGTCTTTGTGTTGGATAATAAATGTGCTGAGTGTTAAAGAAGGAAGTCGTTAGCATAGAAATATCTTAATAGCAATAGATTATTCATATAAATACATATGTATTTAAAAAAAAAATAGAATGGAATTAATAGAAGTAGATACACTTAGAGGAAGTGTTTTCATACATTAACAGTTTCATAAAAATCACTTAAGTCATCAAGATACGCTTCAATTAAAACACCAAATTACTTAGAAGGCTTTTGTTTGCTTTTCATGGCGTTTGATAATGAAGAGTAATATTTTGGTTGCTGAAGATTATGCTTTTTGGGATAATTAGTCAAGAGCTATTTTTAATATTACGCTGTGTATTAAAGCTGAATAAATTATCTGCAAAAATTGTTTATTCTGTACAATATATTCATCATTTGAGTACTTAATTAAACGAAAAAAGTTTGACGATATGAATGTGGACGATTCAAAGCTATCGGCTTAGTTTTTTAATTAAAAAGCAATAGAGGCTTAAATCAAAAGTATATCGGATAGTTTTACACTTTTATTTAGGGCTGATGATTTGACCCGGGTAATGAGATACCCGGGTACCCGGGTAGTGAATGAAGCCCTACCCGGGTTTTAAAATGCCCGGGTACCCGGGTAATGCCCGGGTACCCGGGTTTTTTATTACCCGGGCAGGCCCGTTCGGCCCGGGTAGCCGGGCATCGAAAAATTACCCGGGTACCCGGGCGGCCTCGAAACTGTTAGAAATGAAATTTTAAAGACTCCGTATGTATAGAAAGATCGTACAATATGAGTATCAAACGAAAGGACATGGCTTCTGGTTTCATTTGGACTTCGATATGTTTCGATAAATTAATCGATAACTGAGTTATCGGTCAAAATGTGATTGCACAAAAACCTTAATATTACCTTACAATATGGGTATCAAACGAAAGGGGATGGCCCCAGGTTTCATTTGAACTTCGATATATTTCGATAAATTTATCGATAACTGAGTTATCGGTCAAAATTCGATTGCACAAAAACCTTAATATTACCCTACAATATGGGTATCAAACGAAAGGGGATGACCCCAGGTTTCATTTTAACCTCGATATATTTCGATAAATTTATCGATAACTGAGTTATCGGTCAAAATGTGATTGCACAAAAACCTTAATATTACCCTACAATATGGGTATCAAACGAATGGGGATGGCGATCTCATTTAGCGATGGCAATTTCTAGAATCCGGGTATTGGTTAACCACGGAATATTTCTGAGCAATATTGGTATCAAATGAAGGTTTTTACAGGACAAATTGTACGAATTTTTACAGTTTTCGATTTGAAGTAAAGGCACACCAAAATGTTAACAGAATATCTGGTGCATTATTACTGTTTGATAAAACTTATTAAAAGCAGAAACTTGCTTTTGAAATATTCGTGTATGTATGAAAAATCTTAAAATAGTTATGTGTTTGTACGGGAGAGGGCTGGTCTACCATGATCCTTGGTTTATGCGAACCAGGAGCAATTTTTGGCAAATTACTTATTTGTATTAGAAAAAAATAAAAAAGTAAATGTGGTAGCACTAATATCAAGTTTTATTCAAAGAGAAAAAATATTAGAAATAAGGTTATTCCAAATGAACTAAAAATGATGTAATGTAATTTTTTACATTGTATGTACGGGACAAATGGTATAAATATTTACAATTTACCGACAAGCCAAAAGGTTACACTGCTCTACAGCCAAAAAATACTCTGAACGCGACCATCCTATTTATATGTAAAATCGGTCGCTGATTCCGAAAATCGGGCTCATTTTTAATTCTATGGGAAGGTTTTTGAGATATCGGCAATTTACCGTTATTTGGCCAATGGCTCCACTTAATCCTGTATACCTCTTTAACGCAGTGAGCTATCTTCCTTGGAGTGACACTCAACGAAAGAAAATTAAATTTCCTTTTCATCGCTGCTACAACATTTTTCTGTAACTCTTATAGTTTCTGAAATATTGTTATACCCGTAAATGGGCTTTTATCTACTGCGCTGCCAATGTGCTGCTACTGCAGATTGGTATAACATGCATAGAATATACCCGTGCAGAGGCATTGCGCGACTTGGATGTATTTACTTGATCGCCTATAACTTTTCCATTTTACCATGGATTTTCTTCGTTGATAGCTTATATTTTTCCCAATAGAATGGAGCTTCATGTAAAGGAGTAAAACCGAAGGTGAAGACATTGGTTTAAAAGATATTGCCTGACAAATTCAACTTTTTCTTCAAAAAATCGTAAAAAATCGAAAAAATTCAAATTGAATCGTCAATATTTCAGAAACTATAAGAGTTACAGAAAAATATTATAGCAGCGATGAAAAGGAAATTTAATTTTCTTTCGTTGAGTGTCACTCCAAGGAAGATAGCTCACTGCGTTAAAAAGGTATACAGGATTAAGTGGAGCCAGTGGCCAAATAACGGTAAATTGCCGATATCTCAAAAACCTTCCCATAGAATTAAAAATGAGCCCGATTTTCGGAATCAGCGACCGATTTTACATATAGATAGGATGGTCACGTCCAAAGTACAGACAAAAAATTTCATTTTGTGATCCAGTGTTATCAAACAAAGTTTCTGGTTCATCAATATTGTGTGGCTAATTTCTAAACAAAAGGAGAAGCTTGCATTTTAAAAACTGGTATATGTGTGAGAAATCGAAATGTTTGTACGGGACAAATTTACCATTTCCCATGGGATGCTCCTGAAAGGTGTTGTGCAGGTCTTTCACGTAGGATGTACTGATTATTATTCCTAGGTCGGGCACCCAGATATGGGTCAAAGGTATGCTATTTTTTGCGATTTGTCTGAAACCATAAGCGTTTTATTTGTATAGGATATCTTACTTCATTTTGGATTAATTTAACATGGTTTAAAAAATTTAATAAAAGCAAAACAAAGTAACAAGCTTAGACGTCATTTTACTTCAGATTTTTTCGTTATAATTACTCTTCGACCAGCCACACATGACGGCAGAAAACGCGCAGAACTTGGGCAGAAAGCCATAGAAACGCGCGTCTTCATGTGTGCCCATTGGCAGAAGTACAGGGAAATCGAGGGTTTTTGTAAACCGGCGTTTTCTGCCTGCCCAAGTTCTGCGCGTTTTCTGCTGTCATTTGTGGCTGGTCTTAATGTAATAAGTTAACTTCCATCACGTGTACTGTGCTACATGCGGGTTTTTTTCTCAGAACATATTTACAAAGATTATGATATTTCTGGCTGTATTATATAGGAAAGAGTTCAAATTAATATAGTACTGCTTTTTTGGCATAAAACGTGCTTAGTTTCTACAACAAAAGTATATAAAGTGACACAAAAAATTTGGTCGATATATCGTACAAAATTAGGTCTTTGACCGATAACTCAGTTATCGATAAATTTATCGAAATATGTCGAAGTTCAAATGAAACCTGGGGCCATCCCCTTTCGTTTGATACCCATATTGTAGGGTAATGTTAAGGTTTTTGTGCAATCAGATTTTGACCGATAACTCAGTTATCGATAAATTTATCGAAATATATCCAAGTTAAAATGAAACCTGGGGCCATCCCCTTTCGTTTGATACCCATATTGTAAGGTAATATTAAGGTTTTTGTGCAATTACATTTTGACCGATAACTCAGTTATCGATAAATTTATCGAAATATATCTATCCAAGTTAAAATGAAACCTGGGGCCATCCCCTTTCGTTTGATACCCATATTGTAAGGTAATATTAAGGTTTTTGTGCAATCGCATTTTGACCGATAACTCAGTTATCGATAAATTTATCGAAATATATCGAAGTTCAAATGAAACCTGGGGCCATACCCTTTCGCTTGATACCCATATTGTAGGGTAATATTAAGGTTTTTGTGCAATCGCATTTTGACCGATAACTCAGTTATCGATAAATTTATCGAAATATGTCGAAGTTCAAATGAAACCTGGGGCCATCCCCTTTCGTTTGATACCCATATTGTAAGGTAATATTAAGGTTTTTGTGCAATCGCATTTTGACCGATAACTCAGTTATCGATAAATTTATCGAAATATATCGAAGTTCAAATGAAACCTGGGGCCATCCCCTTTCGTTTGATACCCATATTGTAAGGTAATGTTAAGGTTTTTGTGCAATCAGATTTTGACCGATAACTCAGTTATCGATAAATTCTCGTTTTTGAGGAACAAAAGCAAACGTCTGAACATCCAAACATCGCTACATATGTACATTTCTCGTTCATCCATAAACGAGCGGCCTATTGTGGTAAGCAGCGTTTGTCGCATTAGCCGGCATCAACAAGAATGCCCGGGTAGTAAATGGGCCGGGTACCCGGGCACCCGGACAATACCCGGGTACCCGGGCAATACCCGAAAAACCCGGGTACCCGGGCATTACCCGGGTACCCGGGTACACGGGTATCATCAGCTCTACTTTTAATTGACCTGAAGAACATGGATTTTCATTAAGGTTGATAATTTCAGCAGAATTACCTAACTGGCTCTTCACAGTTCACAGTTTGCTCGGCAATTCACGTCTCTTTTGAGCTCGCAAAATATAAAAGCTTTGTTGCTTTTTAATTTCGTCAACAAAAGGAAATCTCTATGTTTAATAGCACTACGATTTCATTATAAGTTTAATTCATTTAATAAACCATTACAAAGTCAACCAAAAATTGTGTCGCCTGGCATGCATTGCATAAATCGCATCAATCGTGCGAAAAGTATATAATTAAAAATAGTTTAATTTAATTTTACATACTTAAATGCATTTTTAGGTTTACTTATGTACCGAGTTTTAATTTAATTTGCTTTGCTTTCTAGTTATAAAAAACTTTACTATGTACGTAAAAAATTGCAAAAATATAGATATTTAAGCGCCCATTTGTTGGCAAAATACTATGGCTTGCTTTATTGCTAATGTGCTTTATTACTAATGTATAATACGGTTAATGGCTCATTAGTTGCGCGATTTGTTGCTGTTGGTCTGTTTTTTTTTGCGGTTGCTTTTGCTCGCTGCTGTCACTCACCCATGCATGTATTCGTAGTAGATATGTTGTCGGGCATTGCCGTCACAAATAATCGCGCAAAAGTGGAAAATGGTCAAATGAAGCACGAAGACTCGTGCTTAGAGAATTGATGGTTTAATATACCATGTGGTATTCGTGAGAATGGATGAAGGTGCTCCGGCCAAGAAAGTATTTTTCTATCGAAACTCGCTGAATGCAGAAGAAAAGGAAGACCTCCATCGCGTTGGGAATATCAGGTTTAGAGCATTGCTGCCTGCCTATGTATTCCCATGGACTCAGCAAGAATCGTCTAGACGGTTACGTGCCAATTAAACAGAAGATTCAGGGAAAGCGGTATAATAGGTAGGGAAGCAGTTCATTACATAGAATGTTTAATTTCACGTTTAATTGCCTACTAAGAAATGTATTGCATATCTGAAGGATTTTTTTTTTAATTTACAAATATTGGAAGGCTTTGGCAGCTTACTATTTGGTATGTAAAATACATAACCGACTGCAATCAGACTTGTTTACTTTTATACATTTAATTGTTTTATGTGTGTATATCGCATCTTTAGCTTTTGCCTTTTGCTTTTTTCAGTTATAAAAGCCATTGCCTAAGCCCACTTTTGCCATTAAACGCTGCCGGCCAAATCGGACAAACCCTGCCACACTTTTCTTTTACCCAAGTACGCTTGTAGTTAGCTAACTAAATAAATAATGTGCGCTGAAGAAAAAAATCAAACCAAAATCAAATTTTTTTTCGCGAACGTATTGCAAAATAAAAGGTTAAAAAAATAGTTAAACGCATGTCTGCAATCAAGTAAAATAGATGGCGGGTAAATGGAAAAGTGAAAGATGAAATTGGGGTGCGCCTAATGCTCATGTTCACTGCTCAAGCTAGTGCTCAATGCTTATGTTCGTGCTCATGTCCAAGCTATCATTATGTTACTTGGCCCATTTTGCCAATATTTTGCGCACATTTACTAAATATTTGGTAGTAAGTTTGCAGTTTTAGTGTCAATTTACTATGTAATTGTTGTAAATTGTTTTCTATATTTTGGTTTTAAGATTCAGTAATATTTTTTCTTAGTGCGCTGTTGGCGCGATTAATGAACATTTTAATGATTATTAAAAACATCGTTTAAAATATAAATTAGTTACTGTTAAAAAATGATGAAAATATATTTTTGCAAGGAATACAAGTAATATTTCTGCTCAGTTCCCTGCATAGAAATAAATTGAAAAAAAAAAAAAAATTTTTTTTCTTGACAATATATTGATGCCTGGAGGCTGGCTGTTGTCAATAGTTTGCATTTGCAGCGGCTCAAAATGTGAGCAGCAAAAGCCAACTAGGAATTTCTTTTTCGAAATATTCTTTCATTTTCATACTCACCAACTACGCACTACATCAGTGTGGTTGAATAGGGAGAAATAAGTTCAGGTTATGGCCAAGATTAAAAGCTCTATTCAAACTGGTGGAAATTTGGAACAATTTCCATCAATATATAGCAATTTTTTAAACAAAAATCCATTAAGTATTAAATTTGAAAGCCACCAAACAAAACATAATAATAATACAATGGCGCTATTATAACTCTGACGAGTTTTGTGGCCGAGCTTCTCTCCCAATTCGAGGTGTGCTCCTTTTTGTTTTTTCCTACTAATTTGGTGGACCTACAGTTTTATGCCGGCTCCGAACGGCGAATGCATTTTTTGTGAGAAGCTTTTTCATGGCAGAGATACACTCGGAGGGTGTGCCGCCCACTGCCGAGAGGTGACCGCTTCTCTTAAAAAAACCCAATAATTGGATTTTTACTAATTAGAAAATTTTTTTTTTGGTGTTTTATTAGGACTGGGGTTTGAACCCGAGACCTCTGTCATAGCAGGCGAGCACTCTACCCACTGCACCACAGCGGCCAACAAATAAAACATGACTGCCCTGAAATAACTAGATATTATGATTATGAGCCTGTTTACTGAACATAAAAATTTACTTAGTTGAAGCGGTCAAAGCAAACTATGTTCAAGCGAATTTTTGAATTTTGAAAACCTCTATTTTAACAGCTTTAAGCTCAACAACAAAAAATTATTTAATTAACTTAGCATATACATGTGAATTTAACCTCTTTTAGCAAATAATTGCATAAAGCTTAATTTGTGTAATATAACTAATTAGTAATTAGCAAATATAACATAATTAAATTTTTACCTGACACATCGCCAAAAACAAATGTTATTAACTTAATGAAGTAAACTTTTTTGTATGTTTTGTATTACAAACCTGCAAAGAAAAAAATATAGGCTTATATAGTGCCATGTTATATGTATTACACGAATTTCTATACATACATAAGTACATAAATATGCGTATTTTAACAATTGGAAGGTGTTGCTAACTAATTAGTAGGTTAACTAACCACGCGCAAGGTGGGTAATAAACACTTTAGGTAATAAACACTTTAGGTGAAAAATGCAGACAATGTTTGTTAGGAAAATAACATAAAACAATGTAAAAATTAACAACAAAAACAAAAAATTAACAAAAACAATAAACAATTTAGCGCAAAACATTTTTTACGCAAGCTTCCTGAAGCACATAATTGTTTGTTTTTATTGCTTTCCCAACAATTGAATAATATATGCGGTGAACACTTTGTTTATTTAATTGCAAAGTAAATATGTATTTATATTTTTATGTGTAAAGTTTTGTGTGCTGCTTCTGCACCCTTGTAAATATAGTTTATAGTTTGTACACAATGCAAAAAAAAATTACAAAATGGTTTACTGCATTTTAAGTTTGTGGTTCGGAAGTGAACTAATTTAAAATAAATTGTATAGTTTTTCATATAAATTTAAAGAAAAAGTGAAAGAAAGAAATTATGTTGGAACTAGAAACACCCTCAAGCTCAGTTCAAGTGTATTTTCTCTGGGTATTTTAAAATAAGCGTGAAAAAATATGAAGGAAACGATATGCACTTACTTAAAGATGCTGCAGCATAAGAGCCGTCTAGGTCAGAGAACCTAAATGAGAACTAAGACACCATTCAATTTATAATAGTCAGAGTTGGAGCGTTATTCCAATCAAATTTTTTTTTTGTATTTTTTTCGAAATATTTATTTTGACTTCTGCTTTGCATGGATTGACCCATCATGAGCAAACAGGTTGATTTAACCTGACCACCTGTTACAGCCCACAATAAAAACAGAGAAAAAAAAAGAACGAAACCTAAAAGCTGACAGCGATTTATCTTAAAACATTTTGGCAGCCAAAAGTTTATTAATACCTGTTTAACTCACACACACACATCACAACTACACAACATACAATAATATATACATATGCATATCCCATCGCCTTCTGCTTCACTGAGCGCATGTGCTTCAAGGTCGCAAAGTCACATTGTCGCAACAATAACCATTCAACTTGTCTCTAGGCGGTGAAGTGCATACACAAGACACAACTAAAAGCAGACAGCAAAATAAACAACAACAAAGACGACAACAGCAACCACAACAACAAAGACGACAACATCAACAACAGCAGCAAAGGCTTATGCATATTTGCATGCAATATGTCAGTGATCGTCCTTTTTACTTGTTAATTTTCCACAATTTTCGACAATGCCTTGTAACTAGTGATGGGTTTACACCTGGGTATTTACCCAATGCTGGGTTTTTACCCATTTATACCCACTTTCATACCCGGGTATTTACCTAATTGTGGGTATATACTCATTTGAATAACGAGTACTCGTTGTTACGTAGCGTAAGAGAAATGTGGACATTTTCGAATTTATTTTGAACGTATGTTACTTAAGTGTATTTTGTTTATACAGAAAAGGCGATTTGGGCTGCTGCAAGCACAATGGGCCGTAGTCATAGTCGACTTTCAATCTCACCCTGATTGCAAGTTCTGACTACATTACCATTTTTGGTCGAAATGCTCATCAGGTGGCACTCAATGCTTTCCCGCAGACAAGCTTTTTCTCCTGCGCTCCAGTTCGATGCACAAGATCTTTTTGTTCCCTAAAATCACAAGTGTGTAGTTTTATCTCAAAATTTAACTCACTTTTAGTTGTTTTTAGCGTATTTTAAATATACGATTAAGATCAAAATGTCGAGATAGCTACGTTTACTTTTTTCTTTCCAATTTAAAAGTTGACACAGGGTGAACTTTTAAAACACTCGAAATTTCTTAAAATTACAGAGCGATTCTTATTATTTTATATGGGTAACCCTGATCCGTTTCATTTTAGGAAAAACGTTGTTCTAACTGGTCTATGATACACCACTCTTTTAAACGTCGTTCTAGATTTAATACCGATTTTAACTAAAACCGATTTTAGTGAACGACTATGACTACGGCCCAATAATTCTTAATAAGAACCGCTTAGCAGCGTGCTTATGGCAATTCAATGTAATGAGTGCGAGCGATGGCAATAACGTCGTGTTTCGGATTTTGCTTCAAAAACGCCCTATTTCAGAGAAAATTCCATATATATTTCTTTCTACAATTTTTCAAATAGGGCGTTTTTGAAACAAATTTTGAAATAGGGCGATCTTATTCTTAGCCGTCGATATGATCAAAAAAATTAAAAACAACCAAGTTCTAACAGCAACTTTAGCTAGAATTGTGCAAGAAAAAGAAATCGGTGAACAATTAAAACTACCACCCAAAACAAGGTGGGGAAGCTATTTCTATTCAATACAGAGTGTAATAAAAACTAAAGCATCCCTTCAGGTGTTAGCAGTTCATGAACAAATTAATCTACAAGCCGATATAAAATCACAGCTACTTAGTTAAATCTTTTGGGAGCAATTAAATTTAAGCTCAAACATATTTGGTTGCATTCCAGAATGGATTTGTAAGCTCGAATCCAATGAATATAATATATACAGGGTATATTTCGCGCACTCCACTCAATTAGAAAATGCCATTAATTCTTAACTAGAAGGTATTCAAGACGACATCTCTTCAACTTCAACGGGAATCACGCACTCTACTCGGTATGAGTTTTTATCGGATACTGATAGCGAAAGCGATTATGACTAATTTCATGTATAATTCCATTTTTCACTAAGAATCTATTTCATACTAAAAATTAAATTCTTTCTTAATTCTGGTTTATACCCGCATTTTGGGTAAATACCCAGGTACTTGGGTAAATACTTGGGTATTTACTGGTAAATACCTAATTTACCATTTGGGTATTTACCCCTGTCCCATCACTACTTGTAACTTTTGTTTTTGTTACTGCGCGCATCTGCACTTTAGCAGCTTAAGCAAATTATTGCTCAAACAAAATGCATTAGTTTGCTGCTTTGTTAACTTGCATGCGCAGTTGCTTATCTGTATGTCTACATTTTAACAATAGAAAACTAAGCACAAGTCACATGGATGGAAGATGAAAATAACCAACGAGTAATTTGGTGAAATTTTTAAATTTATAGGAAATAAAAGCAAAAGATTTATACCGTGCATGAACAATAGTTTATGGTATAATACTTCACTATGATCTGGCTACGAATATTTTTAGTGAAAGAAGGAGAAGTAGAGCACAAGAACTGCCTGCTTTCAGACTGACTACATTGCTCCGTGCCTGCTCTTCGATAAATATCTTGAGGCCACAATAGAGGAAAAGGGCTGGCGGAAGTGTACATATATGAGGGAATACCTTATTCATGTATACACAGATGGATCTGGGTTTCGGAAGTATTAGGAGCTGAATTATATTGCAGTGAACTGGACATCAGACTCAGTATTAGATTGCCGGATCACTGTACTACCTTTCAGGCAAAAGTATTAGCTGTAAAGATGGCAGCAGAGATGTTAGTCTGTAATGCCTTACAAAGGGGACGTATTATCTATATATATAAAAATGGTGTAAAAAATGTTACTAACCTCATCAGATGAGAACGGCTGGGTCGATTTCTGTAAAATTTTTTGTCAGTTGTTCGTATTCTCGAGGAGATGGTTCGTACGGAAGAAAATTTTGGAAAATCTCTCCGGAAAAGTCCGAAAATTGGAAAAATCGGTGTGTATGTGTGTATGTGTGCATCTGTGGATGTGTGTCCTTTATAAACTCCCAAAGTAACCATCCATTCTTTATGAAATATTCACAGTAGATTCATGTGGTGTTAGTGCACATAGTAGGGTATATAGAATTTCGAAAAAAAGGAAGCTTCTCGGAATACAGGCCTAAATGAAGACTTAGATCGATCCAGCAAGTCTTCGACCAATATTGGTATCAAATGAAAGGTGTTGAACAGGCCTTCAACATAAAGTTATTTTCATTGCGATACCAAGGCCGGATTCCCAGATATGGGTTAAAACGTGGGACCGAGTGACCCTGGAAAGTTTCTGGGCAATATTGGTAGCAAATGAAAAGCGTTGAGCAGGCTTCCACATACAGCTTTTGTCATTGTGATTTCTAAGGCTGTTTCCCAGAGATGGCTAAAGTAGTGGGCCCGGATGGTGATCGACGGTCCCAGTAAGGTAAAGGTAGGTAGCTATAGGGATAGGGGTAGGGATAGGGATAGATATAGGGATAAGGATAAGGATAGGTATAGGGATGGGGATAGGGATAGGGATGGGGATAGGGATAGGGATAGGGATAGGGATAGGGATAGGGATAGGGATAGGGATAGGGATAGGGATAGGGATAGGGATAGGAATAGGAATAGGAATAGGAATAGGAATAGGAATAGGAATAGGAATAGGAATAGGAATAGGAATAGGAATAGGAATAGGAATAGGAATAGGGATAGGGATAGGGATAGGGATAGGGATAGGGATATGGATAGGGATGGGGATAGGGATAGGGATAGGGATAGAGATAGAGATAGAGATAGAGATAGAGATGGAGATAGAGATAGAGATAGAGATAGAGATAGAGATAGAGATAGAGATAGAGATAGAGATAGAGATAGAGATAGGGATAGAGATAGAGATAGAGATAGGGATAGGGATAGGGATAGGGATAGGGAAAGGGTAGGGATAGAGATAGAGATAGGGATAGGGATAAGGATAAGGATAAGGATAAGGATAGGGATAGGGATAGGGATGGTGATAGGGATAAAGATTGAGATTGAGATTAAGATTGAGACCGAAATAGAGATAGGGATTGAGATAGAGATAGGGATCGGGGGAAGTAGGTTTGTCGCGGCGAATATAACTATAACTTTTATTCAGAGAATAGACAATTTTTTGTTATCATTATGTAGTCATTAAGATGGACTCTAAGATAATGGTTAGCAATACGGTAATCAAAGACTTTTCTTTAGGCTTCATGGGAATAAATTTTAGCAGAACAACGTCTGCCGGGTCAGCTAGTTTTTTATATAAATATAGTCAGGCGGCTATTAAGTCGATACTGTCGCATAGCACCTCATCCAAATATGTAGCGGACTGTAAATATGCCTTAAGAGTAAAATGTAGGGATAATAATGCACACTTGTGCTGGATCCCAGATCAAAAGGGGGTAGACGGGAATGAGAAAGCAGGTGAGCTGGCAAAGAAGAGTGTAGGTCTCGGAGCAGAATATTCTATGGACATTCCGATGCCACTTAGTGAAATAAAGCATAGGTACTAATAGGTATGATGGATTAGGTTGTTAGGTCGTGGAAACAATCACAGGGCTGTAGAGTGCGCAAAATTATGGGTAAATCGTAAGATCCGAAGCTAACAAAATAGTTGCTATCCCTTAAAAGAGGAGAATGCCGACTTAAAATCGGGGACTTCACAGGACATTGCCTTTTAAAATCACATGCGGTCAAAATGGGACTAGTCGATGATAGTGAATGTAGGAGATGCGAATTGCAGGAGGAGACTGTGGAGCATGTTCTCTGCTACTGTACTGCATTTTCGAGGATAATCTTAGGGAAGGTTTTCTTCAGTGATCTCCAATCTGCATCCAAAGTAGAGGTAAATAAACTCTTGGTGTTTTCCGAAGGGATGGAGTTGTTCTTCAGTTTCAGTCTTAATGCAGAGGTGTTCATGTTCAATAAATTTTCTGGTAACAATACGGACTTATCTAGTGTATTTGTTGCTATTAATGGCGAACCAATCTAACCTAACCTAAACTAGCAACAACTTTCTATCAGATGTCGAAGGCAGGCAATGGCTCAGCGGTTAGAACTGTAGTCATTGTACTGAAAAGGGATCAAATTCGCGCCTTCGCATAAGAAAATGTAACCTGATGAGTCTTAGAGGGATCTAAGGTGAAACAGCTGTAGTTACATCCATGCTTAAACATTTTTTTCTAGTTTCTAAAAAATAAAAATAAAAAATAAAAATTTTGTTTTCTAAGAATGGTATAAAGCCTGCGCAATAGCTAACGCCAGTCAGGTCCTTCTTCAATCTTTAACAATTTTTTTCTTCCAACCGCAAATTAAAATGTCTTTTTTTGTGTGCTCGTATACGTATGTACTGCTTAATTTCATTTAAGCTTATCTTTATCGCTTGCACATATCGACTTTTATTGCCCACTTGCTTGCACTTCAAAGTTTCAATTTCCTTTTCATTTCCGCGGCCGCTACAAGTTGTTGTAGAGTTTTATCAACATTATATTAAACACTAGAGCTGCAAAACTATCGATGGCACTATCGATAGTATCGATAGTTTCTTTTTCGTGTCACTATCGATAGTTTTTTTCCACTATCGATGGTTATCCCTATTCATTCTTGTAGTTTTGTCCCAAGAGAAGAATACTGAATGTTAGGGAGGAGTTGGATTTCGATATCAAATTGGTCAAATTAATACCCCAGCGGGTTAGGGGGCTTAGAATACACCCGTGGTAAGGAATGTCTGTCGTAAGAGGCGACTAAAATCCACGCTTCTAACGATATACAACTTGTAGTAATTGAACCACACCTCGCTAAATGACATCTAGTGATTGTCAAAATTTTTAATTTTTTCCGATTTTTGAAAGTTTTGATTTTCAAATTAAGTTTTTTATAAAAACTTGTAAAAATCAGAAAATTTTTTTTTTTTAAATTAGCCTGTTTAATTGTTAACGTAATATCAAAGATATCTAATAAAAACATTATTTTTAGCGATTTCTTTCATGTGAAACAAAAAGGATATTTTATGGACTAAAAACTCGGTTATATGACTCAAGTTTTTATAAAAAACTTAATTTGAAAATCAAAACTTTTTCAACAATCGCAAAAAATTAAAAATTTTGACATTGACCAGATGTCATTTAGCGAGGTGTGGTTCAATTACTACAAGTTGTATATCGTTAGAAGCGTAACTCCAGCGAACATAATTTTTGAATAAAGTGATAACAAAAAACACAAAATTACCGTTATCTCAAAAACGTAGCCATACAAAAAATTAAAAAAAAAAAAAAATTGTTCTGTGCTCAGCATGCCCATACCTATCCTCCCCCATAAAATTTTAGTTTTATTACTATAGCGTTTTCAAGTCAAAAGAAACCTTTTTCAAATCAAGTGCAAATTTTTAATTTGAAAAATTTTTAATTTAACCAAAAAATGCTATATATATAAGTGAAGTATTTAATTCCTATTTGTTGTTCTTTTGTTAATTAATTAATGTTATGCGTTAAAAAAAAATTAAAGACTTTGAAAAGGAAAATGTAAACAAAACCATCCCTCTTTTTAAGGTTTAATTTAACCAGAAAATGCTATATACATACACAGAGGAAAAAGTACAATGGTTTTTTCAACCAACTTCTTGGTTAAAGTTTTATTGGTTGATTTATTCATGTCATGTAATATGTACATTTTCATTGTACCATTAACCAATATTTTGGTAACAATCAATATCAAACAGAAAGTTGGTTTCCCCGACGTGTATATTTGTTATATTAACGAAAATATTGGTTAATTCATATCTAAAAAAAAAGTAAAAATATTTACGAAGCTTTATGGCTTCGGCTCTGTTGTTAGCATCGCCTTCAACACCGAACATTTTGTTATATCAACAAATATCATGGTTAATATAACCAAAAACACTGTCTAATATATCAAAAATGGTAATGGTAATATTAAACAAAATTCACATTGATTCCATTTCAAGTGTGAAATTAGTATTATTAACCAACTTTTGGTTGATTTTCTCTCAGTGTAAGTGAAGTATCTAATTCTTATTTGATCTTTTATTTAATTATTGTTTTGCGTAAAAAATTAAAGACTTTTTGGAAAGAAAACTGTAAACAAAACCATCCCTCTTTTTATTTTAGTGAAATATTCATAAAAAACTATCGATAATAACGATAGTTTTCTTTTCGACTATCGAAACTATCGAGTGGTCCGACTATCGATGGTTTTGCAGCTCTATTAAACACCTTCCAAATCAACTTCCCACACTTCTTTTTTTCCATCTTCTCCTTACGTGCGTATTTAACTTTTATTGCGCCCATAATGTGCGCTACACAATGATAATGAAATGAAATTATGCGGTGCAGTGAAATAACGCCCGTGGAATTAACGCCCGCGGGCGTTATTTCCCAAAAAAAGGAAATAACACCCGCGGGCGTTTTTTCTTTTCTTGAAAAAGAAATAGCGCCTGCGAATAAAACGAAATTAAGCCCGTGGGTATTATTTCCACTCAGAAAGGGAAAGAACGCCCGCGCGCCCTATTCGGCGATGTGGGCTTTATTTCCCTTTCGAAAGGGCAATTAAGCCCGCAGAAGGGGTTTTTTTTTTTTTTTAATATGGTGTATTAGTGGGAAAAGCGCCGAAGGCGAAAAATTGGAATAAAAAATCGCCCAATTTTTTATTCCAATTTTTCGTTTTTTTAAATATGGTGTTTGTTTTATTGGAAAAAGCGCCGCAGGCGAAAAATTGGAATTAAAAATCGCGCGATTTTTAATTCGAATTTTTCGTTTCTTTTTTTAAAATGTGGTGTATTATTATTGGGAAAAGCGCCGCAGATATACTTATTTTAAATAATATCCATTTAACTAAGCCTCTCTCAGTAATAACCCTAAGCCTCTCTGTCTCAGTAATTACTCGTAGGTATTATTTCTATTAAGCGGCGGAGTTGACACATATGTACATAATATTTGAATATTTAGAAGGGATTTAAAAAAATTTAAAGAATCGAAAAATTGGAATTAAAAATCACGCGATTTTTTATTCCAATTTTTCGCCTGCGGCGCGTTTTCCAATTATAATACACCATACTCAGAAAAAACGAAGAATTGGAATTAAAAATCGCGCGATTTTTTATTCCAATTTTTCGCCTGCGGCGCGTTTTTCCCTAATACACCATATTTAAAAAAACCCGTCTGCGGGCTTAATTGCCCTTCCGAAAGAGAAATAAAGCCCATGGATCAAACGAAATAACGCCCGCGGGAATTATTTCTTTTTCAAGACGTTAATTCCACGGGCGTTATTTCACTGCACCAAATTATGCTTGTTTGTCTTGCTGGTCTTGTTACTGTGTGTCAATTATGTGAACGTAGTTGTTGCCACTGAAGATGCTGCCAATCACTAAGTTGTTTTGTACTGTTGCTCTTGTATGCCTTTCATTTTATTTTTGTACTTGTCATACATGTATTCCGCCCAGTCCTCCTCTCAATTCCTTTAAATTACTATTTTTTGGTAATTTATTACGTTTATTATAGTAACAGTAGTCTTGTATGAAGGTGAACCACCTCCAATTAGTATGTATACATATATACGTACGAATGTGTGCGGTTGCTACAGGTATTGGCATCCTTGCTTTAACAGTCGACTTTTTGACAGTAGACCTGCCAGCAGGTGAGATAGGTTATACTAGTAAACCCGGCCACGCGATGCTGTGGCTCTCAATTACACTGTGCGACAATTTGAGGGTGATATACCTTCATAGCTACTGGTTATTTTTATTTTCTGTGGACCTAGATTTTTTATACATAGATTTTGACCAAGGATCCCCATAGTGAAGTTTTGTGCCGAATATTTTTCTAGACTATGGTAACCTTAAAGCGACCTATAAAAGGCCATTTGGTGCGCTCCTCCTTTTCTTTCTAGTTCTCTTTCTCTTCCCCTTTCCCCTTTATTTGCGACTTATTTTCCCTTTATCCATTTTATTTTTCATATTTCCTCTTTCGCTTCCTGTCCTTCGCTATATCCGTCCCTTTCATTTTCCTCTTCCATTTCCTTTTATTACCCATCTTCAGTGCTAGGTCTTGCATGACACTTCAAATTTAAAAATGAGATAAACTGTAGCGTAAAAATGGATTATTGAACGGTGGCACCCTTTTTGTAAAAATTTTAGTAAATTACTCATTTCCATGCCAAGTCCTTTCATATGACACCTCAAATTTAAAAATCAAACAAACTATAGCGTAAAACTGAATTTTTGAACAGGTGGCAACCCTTTTTGTAAAATTTTTATTAAATTACTTAATATCAGGTCAAGCCCTTTCATATGGTGCCAAAAATTTTAAAATCAAACAAACTATACAGTAAAATTAAATATTCAAACATCTGGCAACCCTTTTTAAAAAATTAAACCTTCCTGCACATCTACAGGTCAAGGCCTTTCATCTGACACCACATTTTCGAAAATCGGTATAACGGTGTAAAAGTTATCGTGCTTACAAAAAATCGCTTAGCGTAATATATATAAAGATGGCGGTAATAAAGCGGTATTTTTTTTTAAATTTTTTTTCGTGCTCATTTAGAACAGCGAACTTTGCGTTTTGTTCATATAAAAAGTCCTAGTTTATGATTGGAATTCAAGCTTTTTATTTTTGTGCTTCTTTAACTCAACAGCTCTTAATTGTTAATACAGTGCGGTAATTGAGAAATATCATCAGAAAAGTGGCCCAATTTCTTAATAAATATACTGACCAAATATTATTCCCAAATATTTCTCAACTCTGCAAATATTTATAGCAGCCTAATCTTTGCAATAAACAAAATTTCTACCATAAAAAACTTATATGCGCCACAAAATACTTCACAGTACCTAAACAGTAAAATGGAAGGTAAATAATTCAAAAATTTGATACACGGAAATCACTTCAGTTGCTGCTGCTGCACGAATTGCACATTAAAGTGATTGTATATATATGTAGTATAAAGTGTATAAAATTGCAAATTTGCATTATAATGCCACCCGTCGTAACAGATATTTATAGCATACAAACATGCATACATATACATACAATCTACTTACTTAACTGCCAAGACACTGTAACCTAAGTACACCGTTAGCGTTAAAAAAATATAAACTGCTTTATAAACTAAAAGCTTTTCCTTTTTACTCTGCTTATTATGTTTATTTATGCGCAGCCTTTAGCAAATTTTCACATGCTATCTGCAAACTTGCCACTATTATTTTCCGCCCTGGCTGCAAGTTCGTGTCTTAAGTCTTTCATGCAATTATCTCTTCAATTAAAATCTTTTGGGTAGACAATGTTTTTGGGTGGACGACGACGCCGCAGCAAAAGGCGTATGTCAAAAGTCACATGGCATGTGTTGTAAATACATACGTAAATACATAAAGCAAAAGAAAAGTGATAAATAAAATGTATAGTAGTGACATAAGCGCTTGCTGATACGGTAAAGAGTTCACAGTAGTTGTATGCATTGTTGGTAGTTTTTGATATACTAGGAAGAGTGTAGCTAAATAAGTCATACGCGGCTGAAGTGGGTGTAGTTATTTCATAGGAAAAAGTAGTGTGAATTGTGGTTAGAAAAGCAACAACAACAATAAGAAAAACGGAAAAGTATTCACAGTAAATAAATAAAAAAAATGTAAAATAGTTCAAAAGGGAAGCAGCCGCTGAATTTAGGTTGTGTGTATAGATATAAACGGACCCTTCAAAAATTTGAGGACCAGGTAGTCCAATGGGACGGGGCTTTAAAGTAGATCTGAAGCGGCCTAGTTACAGACTTGGTTACACTTTATGCTGTATCGGACCACACGAATGTAAATTGTTGTTCGCCGCCAACTAATTCGTGGTTGGTCGGCAATTTGGCTCGGTCTAGGGTATTGGAATGTAGTTTAAAACGTGGTTCACTGTAAGCAGACTAGTATATGGCCCAAATGGGGTGGTTTTTTATATAGTCTTTTGTTATGCAGAGGTGAAGTAAGGGTGGTCATGTCCAATGACATCGCAATGTTAATGTAACCATATTTTTTTTCATATATTTGGACCATCTCTGTAACTAGTAATTGTCACAACGTAATCTGGTCCTGTACTAGCATATTGCGTAGTCCCACTTTTTGCAGGGCCATAAGAAGACTTTGGTGGTGGTGTGGTTATGAACTTAGCTTCGTAAAAGTTCATTTTGCTTTCTTAAAAAAAAAAAACTTATATCACGCTCACATGCTAAAGCGTGGCAGATTACTGACGACAATTGCATTTTCTTAAATTAGTATTAGTGTTGTTTCCATTTGCGCTGCTTAATTTAACTTTTCCGCTTCACAGAATGTCACAAAATTTGTTTAATGAATTTTTTATTGTTCAGTGTTATTAAAAGGTCATTTAAATTTATTATTTTTTAATGCTTTAAATTTTTGTCACTAAAGCAAGCAAGGTCAGTGTAAATTTGCTGAATATAAATCTATATATATAAAAATGATTTGGTTTTTAATTGTAACGTGAAAACGGCTGAACCAAATCAAATACTTCCTTAGGGGGGGTTTGTTTGGTATTAGCCCGCGAAGGTTTAGTCGAAGAAAAAATTAAAAAATATAAGGGGGCGTGGCACCTCCCATACAATCTTAATTTTTAAAGCTGATTATTTCTAAAAGAGTTCAAGGTAGGGAGCTGAAATTTGGTATAGAGGTAGGTGATATCAAAACCCTTCTCACGCCGAAAAGTGGGGGTTATCAGAAAAAAGGCGTGGCACCTCCCATACAAGCTTAATTTTACAAGCTGAATATCTATAAAAGCGTTTAAGGTAGGGACTTAGAAATTGGGTGGAGATAAACGATAACCATTCCATATTAACGAAAAATAATAGGAGTTATACGAAAAGGGGGCGTGGCACCTTCCATACAAACTTAGCGTTGGAAGCTGAATATATTAAAAAGAATAAATGGGAGGATCCTGAAAGTTGCTATAGAGCTAAATGACATTAAAACCACTCTCCCGAATAAAAGTGGGGGTTATCGAAAAAGGGGGCGTGGCACCTCCCATACACCCTTAATATTTTAAGCTGGATATATCTAAAAGGATTTAAGGCAGGGACCTAGACATTGGTACAGAACTATATGATATCAAAACAATTTTTGCGCATAAAAGTGTAGGTTATCGGAAGAGGGGGCGTGGCACCTGTCATATAATCTTAATTTTTCAAGCTGATTATCTCTAAAGGAGTTCAAGTTAGGGAGCTGAAAATTGGTATAGATCTAACTGATATCAAAGCCATTCCCGCGCATAAAAGTGGGGGTTATCAGAAATGGGGGCGTGGCACCTCCCATACAAACTTAATTTTTCAAGCTGAATATAAAAGCGTTTAAGGTTGGGACCTGAAAATTGATCAGGAGATTGACGATATCAATAGCATGCTTATGAAAAAACAGTTGTTTTGGGAAAAGGGGGCGTAGCACCTCCCATGCGATCTTAATTTTTAAGGCTAAATATCCCTAAGAGCGTTCATGGCGAGCGTGCTTACGATATAACTCACTTGCAACAACAAGTACAAACAAATTTCCACTGTTGAATCAACAGCAAAGCAGTGCGTATAATCAACTAATAAACGCTGTAGATAATGGAAACGGTGGCATATTTTTTCTCGATGCGCCCGTGGTATTGCATCAGCTCTTATATCTACCGGAATTGCTGCAACACTGTTGGAAGGTGGAAGAACGGCACATTCAGCATTAAAGCTTCCATTAAACTTACAAATACACGAAAGTCCTGTTTTCAATATTTCAAAGCAATGACACAAGCTTTCAAAAACTGTAAGTTGATCATATGGGATGAGTGTACAATGGCCCACAAACGATCATTAGAAGCACTCCACCGAACATTGAGAGATTTGTGCAATAATGATCGTTGCTTTGGAGGAGTGAAGATATTGCTGGCGGGCGGCTTCAGGCAAACACTATCCGTGATTCCAAAATAAACAGCGGCGGATGAGATAAACGCATGTCTGAAGTCATCGCATTTGTGGAGGTTTGTTAAAACCATTTCATTGACCATCAATATGCGAGTTTTGCTGCAACACGATAGCGCTGCAGAGGCTTTTTCAAAAGAGCTGCTGCGAATCGGCAATGGACAAGTTCCGATAGATCCTTGCAGTGGATTAATATCGATTTCAACTGCGATTTGCCAATTCGCTTCAAGTAAGGATGAACTAATTAGCAGTGTATATCGAAATATCGCTCAAAATTATGGTAACTACGAATGGTTAGCCGGACGCGCAATTTTAGCAGCAAAAATATTGATGTCAACGACTTGAATTGGACGATTCAAAATCAAATTCGGGGAGATCTGCGTTCTTATAAATCTATTTATCGCATTGAAAGTGAAGACGAAGTAGTAAATTACTCAGTGGAGTTAATAAACTCTCGGGATTTGCCTGCAATGCTTCCTCATCATTTGCGTTTCAAAGTTGGGTCTGTTGTTATTATGCTACGCAATCTTCATACTCCCAAACTGTGTAATGGTACACGACTTATTGTTACAAAGCTAATGGAAAATTTAATAGTGGCAAGCATTTTGAAAGGCCCGTTCAAGGCAGAGGAATGCTTACTTCCACGGATTCCCTTATCTTCAACAGATTTGCCCTTCCAATTCAAACGTATGCAGTTCCCAGTGAAACTTGCATTTGCGATGACAATTAAAAAGTCACAAGAGCAGTCGTTGGAAGCATGCGGCATAAACTTAAAAATGCCATGCTTTTCACATGGTCAGCTCTATATGGCGTGTTCCCGTGTTGGAAAACCGTCCTCGCTATTTGTTTACGGGACAGAATACTAAAAATGTTGTGTATCGTGCAGCCTTAAACTGAATACTAAAATTATACATTTTTGAAATTGTATACACAATGAAGTAGTGTAAAATCGTTGATTTTCTATTAAAAATAATACCGGTGTATTCACAATTTTTGAAATTAAATTAATAAGAAAATCTATTTCGGGCAGAACGAAGTTTGCCGGGTCAGCTAGTCTCTATATAAAAGTGAAATGGAGAATGTATTTAAACCAGACAAAATTTTGCACACTTAATTATTTTCATCCCGTGAGATAATAGGCATATTTTTAATCTTATTGAAAGGCAGACACCTAATTTTCCTTTATTTCGTAGTATCTTCGGAAATATTTGTACTAGAGTACTGAAAATTGGTTTGTGGCTTGTGAGGTAATTATGTACTCATCGTATAAGTATGTATTATATACTAGAAAAGCAGTGATGGGCATCTATCATAAAAACTGAAATTTTCACAGCGAATATGTCTTGAAATGATTGTATTAGAGTACTGAAAATTGATGTGAGGGCATACTTATGAAGTAATTATGCGCTCAACGGATACAAATCCTATGTAGTAGGGAAGCAGCTATGGGCATCTGCCATACAAACTGAAACTGGTAAAATGCAAAAATGGGAAATGCAGAGGGAAAGCGTTATTATAACAAACCCATTTTTCGTCGCTGCGATGCGGAATGGGTATTTGTTAATACAAATTAAAAATTAATTGAGACAAAACCTTTGCATAAAATGAAAGGAAGACATATTCTGCCTTCAGCAGCTTACTTCGTTCCCTTTAACCTCAAAGTACAGATACGTACTCTTTATAAACCGCTTCCTCCGTGTGCTAATCACGAAATACATACTACAATTTCATCTTCTTAAAAGTTACTGAAAGATACTAAGCACCAACTGCAAGTAAATGATATCGAGGGCATTCAAAATCGAGTTTTTCATGTTTTCTGTAATAATTTTTTAGATTTCCAAATATTGATAAATCGATTTAATAAATTTTCGGCAATGTTATAAGCAAATTATGCAAAAAGACACTTAAGCAAAGTAGATGAAAAATGGCAAAGAAACTACTATTTTGGCATTAATGGGAACGCAGCTACAACATTTTTTATATAAATACTTTGATACGAAAATAATTTTTTATGAATGAAATATTTGATAAAATTAAAAATTAAAATTATATAAAAAGAAGAAGCAAGAAACGCCAATAAATTCAAAGATATTTTCTTTGTAATTATTTGCATACCAAATGCTTAGCAAAAGCAGATAGAGAAACAGCCAAGACAACAAAATTAGAGCGTAGATTAATTATTGTTACTAACAGAAACAAAACTAATAACAGTATTTTGGCAACAATAAAACTAAAAAGAAAAAAAGGAAAAGAAAAAAAAAACACTGGAAATAATCACACCACCACACACACCGGCACTGCATAACTGGATGTCACTAGTTCATACGTATTAATCACTGGCTGGCGTTCACGCTGATATTGGCAATGGAGTCATCATCACAAAAAAAAAACAAGTAATTTATTTCAACACTTTATGGCATTTGGCACTGTGAAGTTATGCTGAGGAGTAGCAGAAGCAGTAGAAGGTGTGGAGCCAGTTGCAGCAAAAAGAAGCAAATTAATGCAAAACGAAATGTTGCCATTGTGAAGTCAAAGTCAGCAACAGAGACAGAGACACACCGATAGCAACAGCAGCAATGGCTACAACATAGCGGTTTGTAGGATGAGTGTTTGTATGAATGTATGATTGGAGATGTTCAAGTGTGCATAGCCGCTAATGATACAATAGTAAGCTGTGATTTTGATTTGTGTTGGCGTTTCACTTAAAAGCTGTTAATTAGTTTTTCAAACATGGCACGAAAAATCAATTTGAAAATACTTTTTTTCTGATTTTAATTTTGTTGTTTTAGTTGCGCTGTGTGATAGATGAACTAGGAGTACAGTTATTATACGAGCGCCAATTTCTTCAGCTACTTTTTATATAATTATGTGTTTTTGTATTAATGCTTATGAGAAAATTATATTTATTTGAAAATGTGCTTTTTAATTATGAGTAAATTAATCGAAAAGTGTTATTAAGTATTGCAAATTAATTTTCAATAAATATGAGCTCTGATTATGCAAAACACAGCGGTGGCTGAAAATATTATTATTGTTTATCGAGGTCTACAATATGGGACTGACTTGGCAAATCATTGCCAGAGGTATTCCATAGTGCGGTGTATAAAGCTTTCTATTCGACTTAATAGATACACAATACGCAAATATTTGCTTCATGAAAAAAAAAATACCAACACTATTGCGATTTATTGTAACTTCACGAAATGGTATTACGACTAAACCCTTTGAACTTCAAAGGAGTGCCTTTGCATTTATAACAACTGCAAGATATTTTTGAAAGTACTCAAACCCTCCTACGACAGAAAAAAATCAAGTGACTACTATTTTATAACCCTGAGTTACTTGCTTCTGTTCTCTCGCAGTAGAAGTACACAAGATCTGTCTAAATATGTACAAAATAGAATAACCTTCTGAGTGATTATCTTCAATTCCAAGGCTAAATATTTGACATCATTTAAAATCCATTTGATCTTGAATTTTTTTTAAAACACTAAAAAGAACTAAGAATACTAAGGCCGTGTCAATTGATGTGGCATTTGACAGCGCCAATGTTAGAATTGTCAAAAGTCAATTATTTTTGAGTGTCAATTGGTTGATGCGGCAATTATGAAGACAGCTTGTCAATTGACACATATTTAATGATCGATGGTAATGACTTAAATTGACAAAAGGCACGTTCGTATATATGTTTTTTATGAAAATAAATGTGTGCTATTTACTAACTTTCTACCAGTGAAAAGCTTAAAAAATAGTAAATCAAAAACATGTGTAAACCAATTCATTGAATTTTAAAGCTTAAGATTTATCTATATAAAGTCACAACATATTTTTTCTTTGTGCTACATTCAATAAACAAGAAATGAATTATTGAATGAAAATAATTCGAGGAAACGCACATAAATTAAATACATAAAAATGTCAACAATTCGTTTTGATTTTGTCATAGTCCATCAAATGAAGGGAAATGTTTGCTTACAACATCAAGCAGCCGCTGCCCCAATGGTGGCAGAGTGTACATATGTACGTGTTTGAAATGATTCAAAGCTATGCAAACATTAGCAGGCCTAACTTGGCTAGCGATGTGATTCATTAAAAGTACTAAAACCACTTTAACAGCAAACTATTCCTACCTCCCAACCCACCCCAACTTCGCTTTTCCTATTCGCTACTTGACTAGCTATCTATGCATGTGAACTAATTCGATGCGGCAGTTCCCTGTTCACCGGACATAATAGATAAATCTCCACTGTTTGCCTGTCAATCAAAACGCCAGCAGAGGCAAAAGCTGTGATGACAGCTATGGCGAATGAAATGTGATAAAACAACGTTAAAGCTAATTCACATGATGTGTGTGCACCTTGTTTTGGTGTACAGCAACAGAAAGCACAAAAAAAAAAAACAGTGGAAGAGCATGAAGTTGCCTATCAGCGCAGATGGTTATAAACCAGCGGCATAAATGTGCCCAAAGCAATTGCTCAACACTTACAGCAGTGTTGCTAATTGTTAACTGAAAGGCTAAAAAATTTTGAGCTTTTGAATAAATGTGCACCTGAAAATAAGTTATTTGGCTAATTTTTGGAAAGTCTTTCTGATGGATAGATGATAAAAATACTGTAGAAAATATTTTTGAAAAACACAAGGAATATAAAAGAACTAAAAAACCCTAAATTTGTTATTTTCCCTCTAAACCCATATTTAGCACACCCTAATACCTAATGTTAAGCTAATGCCATTATCTTTATAAGCCTGCCCCCAATAAGCCTCATTTGCCGCACTACTTGCATACAAGTATACACGTATATTTTATTTACGATCTAACTTGACAAGCGGTGGCTAAATGCCTGCCTGCCTGCCTGCCCATCTGGTTAGTTATTTAGTTGACCGATTTGCTCGTTCACCTAAGCGACTACTTTTACTACTTGTTGTTGTTGTGGTGGTGGTTTTAATTGCCATAGGCATGCTCATGGTGTGTGTGTGTGGCCCAGAAGGCCGGTATTTATCAAGCGGATGCGCATTTTAACGATCGCTATGTGTCAAATTGGCATCTTGGCATTATGTTATCTATGTACATACAAGCATGCGGAATAGAAGAATGTATATGGTGGAAGTTTTAATGCAGTTAGTAGAGCAGATAGAGGAAGTGAATAACTTGAAAATGTTGGTGAAGTTTTTCATCATTTTAAATTTTTTCTAATTTATTTCCAATTTTTTTTAAATTTCGGTTACCTTTTATTTATTTAATTTAATTTTGTTTTATTTTATTTTATTTTATTTTATTTTATTTTATTTTATTTTATTTATTTTATTTATTTTATTTTATTTTACTTTATTTTTTATTTTATTTTATTTTATTTTATTTTATTTTATTTTATTTTATTTTATTTGATTTTGTTTTATTTTATTTTATTTTATTTTATTTTATTTTATTTTATTTTATTTTATTTTATTTTATTGTATTTTTTTTTCCTTTCATTTATTTTATTTTGTTTTATTTAATTTTTTATTTTATTTTAGTTTATTTTATTTTATTTTATTTTATTTTTATTTTATTTTATTTTTGTTTTTATTTTATTTTCCTTTTATTTATTTTATTTTATTTTATTTTATTTTATTTTTTTTTATTATTTTACTTTATTTTATTTTCCTTTTATTTATTTTATTTTGTTTTATTTTATTTGTATTTTTTTAGTTTAGTTTATTTTATTTTATTCTTTTATTTTATTTTCCTTTTATTTATTAGTAATTAGTAAAAATCTAATTAGTAAAAATCCAATTATTGGGTTTTTTAAGAGCAGCGGTCACCTCTCGGCAGTGGGCGGCATACCCTCCGAGAGTATTTCTGCCATGAAAAAGCTTCTCACAAAATTGCATTCGCCGTTCGGAGCCGGCATAAAACTGTAGGTCCACCCAATTAGTAGGAAAAACAAAAAGGAGCACACCTCGAATTGGGAGAGAAGCTCGGCCATAAAACTCGTCAGAGTTATAATAGCGCCATTGTATTATTATTATTATTATTATTTATTTTATTTTCCTTTAATTTATTTTATTTAATTTTATTTTATTTTATTTTATTTTATTTTTTTTAGTGTTTATTTTTTTATTTTATTTTCTTTCATTTTTTATTTTAATTTTTTTATTTTATTAAATTTTAACTTTGTTTTTTTATTTTATTTTATTTAATTTTTATTATATTTACTTCGTTTTATTTATATTATTTTCCTTTATTTTTTTATTTTCATTTCTTTTATTTTATTTTATTTTATATTATTTTATTTTATTTTATTTTATTTTATTTTATTGCTTTGCTATCATTACATAAAAAATACCTCGCATAAAGAAAACAAGCAAAATCAGGGCACATCACAAAAAATTTATAAATATAAATTTTCACATAAACTTGAAAGTCAAATAATATTTTCGTTAATTTAAATTACAGCCTATGTACATATCCACGCTCTGCTCAAGCTTGTCAAATTTAATTACGTACAACATACGAGCCATGCCGACTGATTAATGGGTGTCGTTTGTTCACTGAACGTATTATATATATATATATATGTATATTGTTTTCTTTTTTTTTTCAAAAATTATGTTCAGAAAAAAATATGTATAGCAAACCACAATTTTACTTTCACTTTGTGACAAATGTAACGATGGCATTACCAAATAATCGTATGTGTGCGTACGTGAAGGGCAGTCATATAAGCGCAGTGACATTTAATGACAACTTTACAAAAGCTTTTTCATGTTAATTTTGAGAGATATACAAAATAAAATTGTATGAAATGCCAAATTTGCTGCCAAGCCATGCTAACAAGGAGGATTATGAACGCAATTTGGTTCTTAAAAATTTATAATTTTTGGTTTGAAGGCAATTAAACAAAATAAAGTGATATAAAATGAGATAAAATAAATATATAATATATGCACAAGATATATTCTGTATTGTAGATTAAGTAACTAGTAACATAACTAGCTACATGTGAACATAAAAATGTTGATTTTATATTCTTTCTGCTTAAACTTATCATTTATTTCTATACAAATCCAAGCGGCTTGATAAAAGATGTAAGTCCAATACTTACTTAATTTATTCTCTACGCAAAATGAGTGTCAAAATATTTCCAAATATTTAAAATATCTAGCTGTAAGCTTATGATATGTAAATATGCAAACAGCTTGGTTTTGCTTTAATTTTTTAATAAGCACTTACTTATACCCAAAATAACTGATTTACTAGTTCCTTTTTCGAAGCAGCTACTAACTCAAAGTAAGCTACTGCCGTCTTATAAAAATTTAATAAATTAAATCGATATTATGCAAGGTCAGCCACTGAAATATCACAGAATCAAAAAATAAAAAAAAAACAACAAGAAATATTATGAGAATGTATCGTGTGCTGCACTGACTCTTAGGTAAAGGTGTTCGCTGTGGCAGTTTTGTTATTTCAAATGCACGCTTGAGGCGTTACATTTTGTTGCATGCAAATTGTTATTGTGTAGCATGCACATATATCTACATTAGGGCGACCGTTAAAATCAAATTAGTGATTTTCTTCGGTCTCACCCCCCACATTGGTAACAGCACGGTCAAAGATATCACATATAAATTTTGGTCCCGATCGATCTTATCGCACAGGGGTCAAAGACTCAAAAAATTAATATTATTTCAACACTGCTGTACAAAAAGAAAAATACCACATATAAATTATGGGGCCGATCGGTGGTGTTCAGATAACCATATGGGACCCCTTCGCGACACCTCTTAACTGTTTCCGACCGGGACCAAAATTTGCAATTGGCATTTATGAGTGCAATTAATTTTGGGTATTAGATCAACAAAAATTTAAACTTAATTTCTTGAGTTTCCATAAAGTTTTTAAATGTTTTTTGTTTGCATTTTACTCTTCATCTTCTCTTCACCCGGGTCCCAGATGCAAATATGTAGCCTCCGTTTGTTCTCCTCTTCTTCTCTCTTTCTTATCATTCACTGGTTGCTATCTTTATTTCTTATTATGCTTTTTCTTCTTTATTTTATATTCTCCTCCGGATTCGAACCATGACATCAACCTGAAATTCTATCCAATCATCACATAGTGGAACATTCAAAATTATATTGAATTTAAAATTCCCTTTTATACTTTCTCTTTTCCGAAAAAGCATCTATAAATGATATGAATCATTGTAAACACAAAATTAAAAAAAAAAATTGTTCTCATTAGTTTTGTTAACCACGGAAACTGTTGGATCAAATACTTTTGTCTTTAAATCAACAACCGGAACTTTTGGAGAAAATTTTCTGCTAAAAATAAATTTTTGTTTGGATTTTTCTCCTGATCTTCTCTCCACCATTATTGTTTTGGTTAGTTTTCTCACAAAATGCATTGATGAATCGTTTATTTAAAGCAAAGCATTCTTTCTTCGCTTCTGTGCTCCATATCAAAAATTTTAACATCCACTTCTCTGTAAGTAACACATTAAAAATTACACTACTGCAATTTTTTTCACACCACTGTTATGTTACCATAAGAAAAAAGTGCAGACAGCTGCACACAAGCCACCTTTCATTTTATCGTTATTGCTGTTTTAAAACAATGGGCAATAATCAAAGCTGCTGCGGTAAACAATAAAATTATAAGTTACACTAAAAAATAATAATTTCAAGCAAAACAAAGAAACAAACAGAAAAAAAGTAAAAAAAAAACGCCGAATGGACTTGACTTTCGGCGGCGTGCAATCAATCGAACTGATTGTGATTGAATTGGAGTTGAACCACTTTTGGTCGACTTAACCCTTCTGTTACATTTAGGTCATTTGATGACCTTTTTTTTGCTTAATTTTCTCATAAATGCTAATATGAACAAAATTTTAGAATTTCCCTCAATGTATTTCTGTATTGAGGAAAATCCTTTCGCAAAAGCATAAAAAGAAGGATTTTGCATTATCAAACAAGTGGTAACATCAAGTTACGTGTGCGCCCCTTCAGGTCATTCAGTGACCGTCAGTGTTAATGTGTGCGCAAAAGCTGATTTTTATTAAATTCGTATAAAAATGAAAGAGTGAAAGCTTCGGTAAGTATTTTAACTCCAATATTTTATTATTTGTGATATATTTGCAGATTAATATATGTATGGTTTAGAGCCAAATCACCTGACACAAAGCCAAATAGAGTATATCATTGATAATGATGTGGATGTTGATGAGTATAGTGAAGTTGAGGGCGAAGACAATATAGTCGATTAGTTTGAGCCCGATGGTTCTTCTTACGAATATGCAGGAAGTGATAACGACGAAATAATTGACCTTGTATTGGAAAATGTAGGTAGTACCCACTCCCGTGTATTATTCCACAGATAGAAATATTGAGTGGTAAACGAAGCCGATTAGGCAGAATAGTGGTAGGACCACAATAGAAAATATAATTTACCGAAACAGCTTCTACAATTCTACAAAATCAGAAGTGCATACAACTGACCAACTTGTTGAAACATATGCATACAAAAGACAAACCAATGTATGGACAAAATCGTACAGAGTTACCGTTTCCACAATCTTTGGCCTTGAACATTAAAATTAAAAATATATTAAGTATATGCATTTAAATAAGTGCATAAACCGATAAATAATCAATTGAACTAATACATTTTGAAAATTTCCATTGAAATTATACTTCCATATCGATAAATATGAAAAACACAGGTAAGGTCATTCCGTGACCTTAATGTCACATGCGTAAGTTTTTTTGAATGTAACAGAAGGGTTAAAGTCGTCGAATTGAATTTATATACATACCTATATACATATGTACATATGTATGTATATATTTCCATATATAATGCGCTGGGTAACGTCAAGTCAAGGACGTTTGCTGACAGCCACACACTAATTTACATATGTAACTTTGTTTTGATCTCGGTGAGCTTATGAAAATTTACTATGAACGAATAGCGGTCTACGTACATATATTTTTGTGCATATATGTGCATGATTGTGTATGCTTGTGTGTTTTTAAATGTAAAAGAACGCGAGTGACGTAGGACGTTGTATTAATTTAAATTTTTTTTTTGTATTTTAATTTATTTATCTTTATCGTTGTTGTTCTTATTTTTCTTTCTTTGGCTTATACGTTCTTTTAGCTTTTTTCATTGTGTACCTATTTTCCTTTTATGTGTTTTGTTCTGATTTTTATCGCTTACCATAAACAGCACACGTATGCATAAATTAAAAGGTTTGCTGTCTACGTTGAATTGAGAATGAAACTGCGCCTGGAACTTCGTCGACTAGGAGAATTGCGTTTGCAGTTTGCGCGGCGGCAAATATGGGCGTTACAATTTTGACAGCTAAAAACCAAGTTAAATGCGTCGCGTTTCGTCGTCAAAATCATAGCAGACAGTAACGAAATTTTGCGTAGCGGCAAGTTATCTTGCGATGGAGCGTACAAGTTGCCATATGTGCATATGTAGATTAAAAGCCCAAAGTGAATGAGTATTACGTTATGCACGTGCATAGTTAACTGCATAAATGATTGTAGATATATATAAATATGTACGTATGTATACTTTACCGGTTCGTGTGTGTGTGTGTGTGTGTGTGTGTGTATACACAGTTATGCGTGTCTGGCTGGTAGCCCTGCAAAAATCATTGGATTATATGCTCCATTTGTGGTAGGTTGGAGTACTTTCAAAGTGACCACTAACATAGCCCAAACGACCGATTCATGTATCTGCATCGGTTCGTAGTTAGCTGAACATACCAAAAACCAAATGTTTATCGCGACGACGACGATATGTGTATACATACATAACTACATACATACATATGTTTGTATGTATACACGTCATTCGTCGTCGTCGCGATAAACATTCGTTTTTGTTGTTATGTTCGGCTAACTGTTAGGTACTCCATAAATTAATCCAATGTAGGTACTCCATGGATTAATTTGTTTGTTATGCGGGACTGGAGTATATACTCCATTGCAATGACATGCAATGTTAAATGGACCATATTTTTTGTATGAAATGTAGCAAGTTATGGAGTAATCGGTTGGTCCATAGCGAGCACTCCATGGATTAGCGAATGGAGTACTCGGAATTTTTGCAGGGAGTGCGTACAACAAGTGCAGCGAGAATATTTTGGCATCGATTGCTACATACATTTTTGTGCTTTAAATGACAAGGTTTTGAGTTTTTAAATACATATATTTTTTACATTTTTTTCTGTTTTAAAATTGTTTTTTTTTTTTATCAATTATACCCAGTACAGCTATTGAGTAGAATATAATTTTACTTCCAGTCCAGTTCTTTAACAAATTCTGCCTTATATGCTAGGTATACGTAAATTTAAAGGTCTGTAAGTAAGATGTATTGTGGAATGATTTTCCGTCATCCCTTTTCAAGTTTAGTTTGGAGACAAGCCGGTTTCGGATGATATGTGCCATCTTCAGAATGAAAAAAGACACTGAAGATAGCACATATCAACCGAAACCGGTTTGTCTCCAAACCAAACTTGACATGGGATGATGGAAAATCGCTCCACAATACATCATATTCCTACACTGTCGGAAAAACAAGCAACCAAAAAGTAAGTCTGTATGTAACTAGATTATACCTAGATATTCTCTAATATAAAGTTAAACTGCACTTATGTGTGCATATTAGGGTGGTCCTTAAAATCAAATGAAGTTTTTTTTCAGTCTCACACCCTATATCGGTTAAAATACGATCAACGATGCCGCATAGAAATTTTGGTACCGATCAGAGACGCTTAAGTGGTGTCGCACAAAGGTCATATTTCAGATAACCATATAAGACTCCTCTGCGACACCATTTAACCGCCTCCGATCGGGACCAAATTTTGCATTTGGTATTCTCGAGTACAGCTCACTCGATTTGTGGCATTAAAAATTAAACTTAATTCTTTGAGTCTCAATAGAGTTTTCTGAACATTGATCCCTCTGAGACACCCCTTAATCCCTTCGGATCGGGACTAAAATTTCAGTGAGTTATATTCGTCTATATTAGCATCGACTTTGGGGGGTGAGATTGAGGAAATATGCTACACAATGTGTCAATGTGGGGACCACCCTATAGTATACATGTACAAAAAATCCTTATATCAATAAAACTATATTACTTGCGAAAGGTTAAATTACTAATATTTTTAAGGTGAAGGATTTAAATATTGAAAATAAGGTCTTGAATTTATTGTTTGCTACTAAAACGCACTGCGGGCTATATAGACGATTTTCAGCATTTCAGTACTGCATTCAGCACTGCATTAGATTATCTGTCTACGCTTTTGCTTGCTTTTCTAACTACTTACCGCTTTTATTCTAAATTAATTGACTTTAAAATTGCAAAACACGCTTTTCATATACATTTTTAAATTTTATTTGCGTAGACGCTGATAAAAATCATGATTGTGCTAATTGCATGCCATTAACGCTTTTCGTGCCAATTATATCTACATAAATATAGATCTTTTCACGAATACATAGTTTAATTTCTGCTAAAAAAAACTAAAAAAAAAAAAAAATAACGTGTTCTTCAAACGCACAAGTTCTTTGTGCCTTCTAAAGCGCTTAAAGCTGCTTTTGTACAAAAAAAATCTTTTTGTCTGCCAATTTAAATTAATTGTTCCGTCTTTTGTGCGATAATAATTTTTTTTTACACGTTGTAGGTTTTTTCGTTTTTTTTTTGTTCGTTTCATTGTACTCCTTTTCTTGTATTTCGACCTTTTTAGGTTCTTGCGCAAAACTTCACTTTATTGTAAATGTGTCAAATTTAATTGAGTGTAATCAATAGTTTCGGCAATTGAATGCATTGGACAGCGACAAGCTTTCAGCTTGCGGCCTGCGTGCAGTGCGCACCAAAAGACTTAAGCAACGAGCTCGCATTGAATTATTGAAAGACTTAAACAACGAACTCGCATTCAATGACCGAAAGACTTAAGTAAAGAACTCGCATTCAATGACCGAAAGACTTAAGTAACGAACTCGCTTGCTTTCTGGTTATCTATGTATATTGAATGTAAATAAATTGCATTTGACCACAGCACAACAGCTTAAATGCGCTTTTTATTGCCATTTTGATTGGCTTTGAATGCTAATCAATGGCACGCTTGCGGTTCTTGGGTATAGAACTTAGCGTTATGCCATATTTGCGTTTGATTTTTTAAAGCAGAAATAAGGGATTTTGTTGCTGAAACACGAAACACGAATTACTTCATTAAGACAAGTTGCGTTCAATATGCAACTTTGTATGTATGAATGTAGCAAAATTCAATTGTTTTTTTTTTAATTTCTTCATGCAATCACTAACATTCCACCATTAAATAGGCAACAATGAATTGCAACACACACACACACACATATTTTTCTTTATTATTCAACCAGAAATAAATATTTATGCATATTGTTACTGAAGAAAGTCAACATTATTCACTTCGACTTTCATGATTCACTTACGTATACCAATCAAAATATAACTGCATGTCTGCATATCTGCTAAATACATTTAGCCATGTACATGTACATATGTCTATATAGGCAAAATTCCTTTCCCAAACAATGGCATAAAATAACTCCGTTCAAGCTGCAGCGCAAATAAAACTTCCTATTTGCCTACATTTATATGTGGAGAAATTAATTAAGCTATTCAACGCAAATTATAATTATATTAAATTATATTGTTTTGGCTGTGTTTTTTCTTGTGCATATGGTGTGAGCAAATGGGGAGTTGCTGTGGTTTTAGCTGAGCAAACAAATATTATTATTGCATTATGGTGATGATATCGTCGTACCATACGAAAACTAACATCACATTTTTTGTGGCTGACGAAAAGTAAAAAGTTCAAGTTTTGGCCGACGAAAAGTAATAAAATCGAGTTTTGGCTGACGAAAAGTAATAAAATCCACTTTTGGCTGACGAAAACCATAAATTTCATTTAAACAACAACAATTTTAATGTAAAAACAGTATATAATTACTGATACTTTTCGTCAGCCAAAAGTCGATTTTATTACTTTTCGTCAGCCAAAACTCGATTTTATTACTTTTCGTCGGCCAAAAGTCAAATGTTCTACTTTTCGTTCAGAATTTTTTTATTGATAGCTTTCGCCAGAAATTTTAAATATGTTAGTTTTCGTATGGTACGACGATATGTGGTTTGGGGATTTGTACTAGTAGCTTTTTTTGCAGTTTATAAGCAAACCAACTACAATTTGTAACCGCATTTCACTCTACACAACTCTGTTACGATTTGTTACGCTCTAGTAACTTTTTGAAAGCTTAAATTTCTGGCATACGCCCAATTACTTGCATGCTCCCTTTCTAATTTGAATTAATGCTTAATATATTTTGTCTGAGAATATGAATCATCATCGAGGCTATTTTTCTTACAGCGCAATATATACGAATGCTTTCAAAAATTAGCATAATTTCTACATTAGAAAAATTATCCGTACATCATGCGGATGCGCACCGCGTGCGGTTAGGCGGCAGGAATTGTTATTAAAAATACATACAAAGCTAATCCGCTGCTGCTCTAAGCACAGATCTCTTTTAGTCAAATTCATTATTTTCCATTCATTGATATTTGAAAGCAATAGGCCTAATTTTTTGTTATTATTTTTACATGCTTATTTTACAAAAAGAAAGGAAAAAACAATACATATATTAGAAATAAAAAAGAGCCAAACTCATTCAAAAAAATGTTGTACATTTAAACGCAAATTATGACAGTTAAAAAGAAAAGAATTCAATGAATTGTTAATGAAATGCTTTCAAGGTCAAATTTGATAATTTTTTTGCATTTACATATAAAAGCGTAAAAATCAAATCTGTAAAATTAAATTATTCGTGCACCAGTTTACAGCTTTTCAACGCAAAAAAAAAAAAAATTGAACATGGTCAAAGTATCATTATATCATCAAACAACTAACAAAAAATTGTTCATTCATATCTTCTTCAGCAATATCATTAGCATTAATAAATTAGATATATTGCTCTGATCTGACAATATGAACAATATAACAGGACCTTATCGAAATCCCCGAAAAAAACATATATTGCTCATTAATTTAATCGCAACATTTCACAAGAGATATTTTTTCAATAAAATATTGTTATAGCATTAGAGCTGCAATAATTAGCATTAAACATCAATGCAGCTTAACAGCAGCGCTGTTAATGTTTAAAATGTATGTTAAATGCCCTGTCAACGCCGCTCTACATAAATGCTGTTAAGCTGCTCTGTGAACACATGCTGTTAGTACTGCGCTTTTATTCATTTGCCATGGATTTTGTTCTCTATTAAGACTTGGTAAGTATTATTTATAATTTTCAGTGCTAAGCGCAAGAAATTTCTATAAAGTGCTAATACAATTTAATATAAAATTTTTTAAATAAGAAGGTTTAATGAGCATGTAAGCATAACTAAATTGACAACCTGTTTTTGGTTACACTAAACTTGCTTATATTACTGCATCTTTTTATTTGCCTTTAAAGTGCATAGCCTTAATCTTAAGTAGTTTTTTCTTCATATATTTTCTTTTTTAACTTCTCCGCTTAATTATAAGTTACAATGCAATAAATTTTGAGCATGAAATCGAAATTAGTTTTATGTGTTATTTTGCATTATTAAAAAGCCGTTTACAACAAAATTATTTATAAGTTGATGACATAAAATGAATAGAGATTAGTTTGATTGATTATTATTATTATTATTATTATTATTATTTATTTTATTTTTTTAATGGTTATTTTTATTTTTTTAATGATAATTTTTATTTTTTTTTATGATTTTTAAAGCTTGCTAAACAGGCTGATGTGAAAAAAAGCTCATTTAGCTATTTTCTATTGCTGTGTGTGATAAGATAAGCGCGGAAATTATTATAATTTTATTCATAATTTTTGAAACTCGAGTAATATTGTAGTAATAAAAGATAATGGAAAATTTTGCTGAAATTATGATTATATAAAGCAGTATAAATTAACCGATTATTTATGCTTTCCTTATGATGAAATCAGCGATTTTTTAGGAAAACTATTTTTAGTGAAACCATTTAAAAGGAATAATAATATTTATCTTACGGTTAAGGCTGCTGCAATGTAAAAGTAAGCGTGTGTATATGTGTGTATTATATACACCTGATTATTAAATTTTAACCGAATGAGCATATAAAATTTAGGTGAGCGCTAGTTGAAAATTTTAGTGAAATTAAAAAAGTAAACTAATTAAAAATGCTTTCTTTTGGTACCTAAGCTGTGAAAAATTTAAATTTTCAGCAGAATCGATTAATTATGCTTTTGTATGTGTAACAAACGAAATTTTCAATAACGAACTAATTTGAAAGTATTTATAATTGAATTATGTTAACAAATATGTTGAATTTAAGCTATGAGAATCTATGTTAAATATTACACACATGCCGCCGTTTAAACTTCATAACCGTCATTTGTGCCAAAAATTAAAATTGAATTCCTGACGCCCAACTCTACGATTTCAGAACTGAAAAGGACATTAGAAATAAATATAGAGCTTCGCAGGCTTCCCAAAGACCAAATTTACAGTATGGCTCTATAGAGCTGGGCGCCAGGAGTTAAAGTTTAGCAAAATCTCGATTTTGGCATAGGTGGTTATGAAATTTAAACGGTGATATACCAACACATTTACATATACATTCACTTACTTTTAGATATGTATGTCATATATCTGTTAAAGCAATTGTGCGCGGCAAAAGAGCAAAAGTAAAATTTGAACAACAACAATATCAATAACTAAGCGCTATGCAATGCAGCGCAAAAATAACTCAATAAAATACTTGGTCAGTCCATGTGCTAGGGCGTAAACAATTGGCTGCTGAGCATTTGTTAATTTGTTACAAGAAAACGCTACTTATAACAAAAGACTGTGAACACAAACTTTGCCTAGCAGCAACGCGTACACGTGTTGGCAGCGAAAGGAGCAAAAGCAAAACAAACAACACCAATAAAAGTAACCATGTAAATTAGAGGTGAATGTTTGATTTTTTCTTAGTTTGTTTGTTGCTTGGCATGTGTTGCTAATATTGTTGTTGCAATTAATATATATATTTTTTGTTATGCTCTTTCGCTTTGGCGCACTTGTGCGCTGGCTGTAGAGTAAATTTGTGTATATATTTCTCTTTATTTTTGTTACATAAATAATTTCAAACACTTATTCACACAGCACAGGTGAGTGTTTGCACGTACATATATATGTATATGGATATAAGTATGTATATACTTATGTAGGTCTGTTTGTATGTAGGCGATGCAATGAACTACTTGAGGCCAGTAATGTAATTTACTTTCAGGCTAGTATGGCACTCCCTCATTTTAAATGAGGCAAAATTTAAGAAAAAAAAAAACAACAAATTATAAAGAAAAATTATGTAAAGCAGAAGTTGGTGCAAGGCGAAGGAATGTTGGTAAAATAAATATAAAATAAGTAAGTAGAATTTTTAAAAATTATATGCAAAGTGCAAGACAACAACGAGCGAAATTAGCATAAATTAACATTAATTTTAATAAGCATTTCAATTTTATATTTCTTTAGAATAAATATTTTTTCTTTACCTTTGTTTTTTTTTTGCAGCGCGTAAGTTTTGACACGTCATGCAACTAAAATTTGTTTGACATTGCCTTGAGTGCTGAGAATATTTTGTGTTAGACACGCATTACTCATTTTACTAATTTTTTTTTTCTGAAGTACATTTACAAAAGTTGCTTTGTTTTTATTGTTTTTCTACTTCGCAGATTTATCTTTTATCTAAATTAGGCACAATGTAAAAAAAAAATGTCCAACACTACATTTATTTTGACATTTTTTCACGTTAACACCTGATTTTATTTTTTTGATACGACGTTAATTATAATATCAAAAAAACATATTGCTGTGCACTGTATAAACACAAGCTTATGTGCATACGTGTATTTTGCTGCTTAATGCATAACTCATTTATAATTTTTAATTAAAAATAAAAAGATTAAAAATACACAAAAGTGTAAACAACTTGACAATAATTGGACATGTGTGAAATTTTGTTGGCTTTGCAGTTAATTCATGCTGAAATTTAATTTACCACACACATTTTTGTTTTGTGATTGTTTCTAGCATTGTTTTCTTTGTATTCATTTTTTTTTTATTTTTTTTTTATTTTTATTTTTATTTATTTATTATTTTTTTTTTTCAAATTATGCGATTTCAGCAGTTTCGCAAATAAAATTTTCTTCTAATTAAATGCTATTAAAGGGCACCTTGACATTAATAATCACTGAATAGCTGAATAAATGTTTAATGTGCTAGAATGCGTGTTTGCAATGCGAATTAAATTTTTTTGGAAAAAAATAACAACAAAAAATATCAATAAAAAAAATATCAAAAACTGTTACATGAACGTGAAATTGCATTAATTACTTGCAAAATTTTTGATTGAATTGCAAACTGTTTGATTTTAATCAAAATTTCAAATGAAAAAGATAATTTCCATTAAAACCCTTGTTTTTGCTGAATGACCCTTATGATTGGCCTCAATGTGGAGGAGAGCACCAGAAAAGTCTCTGCTGCCCCATAAGCATGTTAAAGGATCGGCTGCAAATGGGCATTCTCCCCTCTCTAACACATTGAATTTTCACTGCAGTTCTTTAGCCTATTCTGCGGATTACTGGTGGACAAATACCCAGAAATCAATTTATCTAAAGAGACTGGAGATAGTATGTATGCTATCCATGATAGGCATAATGAGGGCTTTAAGAACCACTCCAACTGCTGCACTTAGCGCACTTAGAAGGGTGCGGATATGAAGAAAGACGCCATCCATGTATACACAGATGTGTCTAGGACCAGTGATGCCGAAATTGGGCCTTTCGGACCAAATCTGGTCCGATAAATTTACTTTGGGCTTGTTTACATGACCTCTCGCCGCTGCCCGCCCCTCCTCACCATAATGGTGCATCAGCAGCGCCACATCACCATCCACGCACCAATGCCACATCCACATCAACAAAGCACATCGACCAGTCACGTCGCAGCATCAGATTCAACATCAAAACATTATTACACCACACTTTACAATATCCATTTACACCACACACCTAACATATACACCTATTGTTACACACCACACACAAAACAACTGTCAACATTGTTAACAAAAGAAAAACACAACTGTAAAACCGTCAGCGAGTCAACAACGAATTCCCGCCCGCAAATAAAATCAGCCCTTGCTATTTCCAATAAAACCGAAATCCTCTAGTGGTTTTTCATTTCCCGGAATACCTAAAAGTGAGTATCCCTGATCCCTGTTCGCGAGTGCAGAAGTGCAGTGCCACAAAAAGGAAGAGTGTGTTCAACTGTTTAGGGCTGTTGGGCGGCTAAAATCAATTTTGGTCCGATTTGTAATATGAATATTTTTAGTGGAGACAATTTCTCTGACGCTAAACATTTTATCTTTCCCGTGTAAAGTTCTTTTATTGTTATATCTAAATTCGCTTGGGACTCGTCTCGCATGCCAAGTTTAATGAAACGTCAAAATCAGACAATCTGACATTTATTTTGCAAATAAAATGCTGAAATTTAACACAAATTGTGTTTCACTTAAAAAGCGCCAGCGAATATACGTGCTATTCCACGAATAGGTTAGGTTGTAGTGGCTGCCATAGAGTCGCACTTAGGCCAGTGCAGAGGCCCGTTGTGATACCACAAGAAGAAAATGGATTACTCCTCCTTTTTTAACCAATTTGAGAACTTAATGCAGTTCACCAGGGCCCTCACTATGTAGTTCTATTTAAAAGCGAAATGCGATACGAAAGCACATTCTTATTGCATAGAATATATGGAATAGAACTCGAAATCGAACGAATTTTCTTTCGAATTAAACTACAGAGTGAGGGCCCAGGTCCTTTATGTCGACGTCCGCGACTTTGCATAGGCTATCCAGGAAGGAAGTCCCAAGAAAGCGTCGTCTGCCGCAGTTAAGAGCCGAGCAGTGGCAGATGAGGGGTTCGATTGTTTCCTCGCCTCCAGCTTATGCAGCATCTGCGGTAGGGTGCACCTAGCCTCTCTGCGTATTTTCCGATGAGGCAGTGTCCTGTGAGTACCCCCACAAGGTTCGAGATGTGATCTCTCCTTAGAGTACTGATGAGATCACTTGTGAACCCATTTCTGCCAGGTTTGCCTTGATGTTCGACATACTGGCTTCTGTTGCCTTATATCACTTGGTAGTTTATAGATATGCGGTTTAAGAATTAGCTTGTTTGTGGCTAACCTAACCTATATATTCTTTGTCAGGAAGAACCTGCTCGGTAGTGCCCTGCCTCCCAAGTTCATCCGCCCTACAATTGCCATTGATATCCCTACGTCCCGGGACCTACACGAGGTGCAGACGGATCTGGTTGGCCATCTCCTTTAGAGATCGGCGACAGTCTAGTGTTAGTTCTGAATTGAATGAGTGGGAGCCAAGATTACTTAGTATGTACATATGTATTTAAAAATAAATATGTAATTCCATTTTAAGTTGACTTCTGATTTTTGGGTTTTTTTTGGCGGAATTGGGCGGTAATTTGGTCGGTAAAATTTTTTTTCAGTGGCAACACTGTCTAGGATATCAGAAGGAGTGGGAGCTGCAGTTGGTTGCAGTAAACTGGATACCGACATCACTGCAGTGTTTTTAGGCAGAAGTATTAGTTGTAAGGGGGATAGAAGAGATATTAGTCTGTAATCCCTTACGAAGGGAACGTATTAATTTTTATGTAGATAATCAGGCGGGTATAAAGTCGATACTGTCGCATAGGAAGGCTTAAGGGTAATATGTAGGCATAATAATGCCCACTTGAGCTGGATTCCAGGTCACAGCGGAAAGACGGTAAAGAGAAAGCTGACGAGCTGGCAAAGAAAGGTGCAGGTCTCGTAGTAAAACACTCTATGGACGTTCTGATTCCACTCAGTGAAATAAAGCATAGGTACCATACGTATATGATAGACCAAGCTGATAATGCGCGGAAACAATCGCAGGGCTATAGATTGTCCAATATTATGTGTAAATCGTACAATACCAAGTTAATAAAATAGTTGCTATACCTGAAGAGGGAAGAATGCATGCAGACTTAATATAATAGAGGTTCTTACATGACATTGCCTTTTAGCATCACATGCGTTAAAAATGAGACTAGTTGATGAAAGTGAATGTAGGGAATGCGTATTGCAGGAGGGGTCTGTGGAGCATGTTCTCTGCTCCTGTCCTGCGATTTCCAGGCTAAGACTTAGAGAATGTTTTCTTCAGTGATCACGAATTTGTAACCAAAGTGTGGATAAGGAAATTCTTGATATTTGCGAAAGGGACGGGATTTTTCTTCGGTTTGAGTACAGGAATTTGATGTAGAGGTGTTAATGTTCAATGAATTTTCTGACTTATATAGTCTACTTGAAGCTATTAATGGCCAGCCAGTCTCAGCTAACCTAACTTGACCTTTATCTCAAGTATTATTTCTTTTACTGTATTAATGAATATTCTGCAATTTAAATTGACTTTTTTAAAAAGAGAGTTTAATTTATTAAATTAACGAAAACATTGACCTAAAAGGCCAAACAAATAAAATTTAAAATATATTTGCAAAATTTCGCCATATTCGCGCTGGCTCCACTTTTTCTGCTTGATCATCTTATACAGCTTTTCCTTGTAAGTAAGTCACTAATCATCGACACACTAATGGCGTTTAAGCTTAAAAGTTTGAAAAATTTGCAACAAAGAGCAATAAATTTAAGATTTGTACAAGGAAAATATCACATCATGACTGCTATGCACTATTTACATAAAGTTGAAAAGGTGATTTCGCAAATATTTTCTTATTATTTTTTTGCTTAGTATTCCTACAAAAAATTAAGCAACGTTTTTACAAACTTTTATCTTGAAAAATAATTGTTTTCAATGGTTTATCACCATGCAAACAATAGAGCTTTCTAAATTAAAACTGTTTATAATCTTATGAGGAAATGTCAGTTTATTGCCCATTTACAGCCGCCTCATTACTATTTTAAGTATTATTATCAGCAATGATTTCTTCCTCTGTATTGTTGTTATTAATTATACTATCACTAATGCATCAGCGACTTATTTGATTGTTCGATATCAATGTCAATGACTCTATGTAAATAACGCAGCGCAATAAAAATAAGCCATTCACATGCTGACGTTGAATACGATTTTAAACGTCAATGGTCATCATAAGTGCATAAATTAGCATAGACAATTTTGAATGTTACAGGTTATGGAAACATACATATATACATACATACTATAATATATGCGTCTCAAAGCCTCATATGGGTATAGTATATATGTATGCATATTTATGCTGTTTTTCGCTTTTTGGAACCTTTAACTAAGCCGTTTCGTTCAGCTTGCGTTTAATTCCATTGGAGATCATTCAAAATTTGCGATGTTTAGACCATAAAATGACTGCATAATGCTTATCTAGATGCTCGTACATACATATTTTTATAAAGCTTTCTGTAAATGTTGTACTAATGAATATCCAATCTAAACAATCAGTTTAATTTATTTTTCGGTTGCTTTGAGAGGTTTTCAAATTTGCTGATAACGCAAAGCTTTGAAGTTTTACATTTTTATGTTTATAAATATTTTTGCATATTAATTTTTATCAATGTTATAGCATTAAAATTCATTTAGACATGCGACCTAAAAATTAGGCAGATAAATTTATAACTTAATTATAGGCTTACTGCTTTGGCCTACACCACATTTATCAGCACTTAAGTGTGAAGAAGAATTGTGGAAGAACGGCGCCTCTTTAAATTAATATACATAATTATAAAGAAAAACAAGAAGCATTCAAAATAGAAAAAAAAAAATATTGCTACTGCTCAATTCATTTTATCACCATATTCCGATTGTAACTAGTAAGTAGATGGATCTCGGTAGCAGAACGACCTGAATTTATAGCTGCCTACATTTCTTGTTATAACTACAAAGTCATGGATTGGAAGCTGCAATTCTTGGGTTAATAAGTTCCTTTTTAATTAGTAAAAGAGTTTAGTGGTAGCTCAATGGGATGTCATTGGACTTCTTCTTCTTCTTGATTGGCGCTTAACCGTCTAGACGATTCTGGCCGAGTCCAACAGAGCGCGCCAATTGCTTCTGTTTCGTGCAGCATGGCTAGTGATGGGACAGGGGTAAATACCCAAATGGTAAATTGGGTATTTACCAGTAAATACCCAAGTATTTACCCAAGTACCTGGGTATTTACCCAAAATGTGGGTATAAACCAGAATTAAGAAAGAATTTAGTTTTTAGTATGAAATAGATTTTTAGTGACAAATGGAATTATACATGAAATTAGTCATAATCGCTTTCGCTATCAGTATCCGATAAAAACTCATACCGAGTAGAGTGCGTGATTCCCGTTGAAGTTGAAGAGATGTCGTCTTGAATACCTTCTAGTTAAGAATTAATGGCATTTTCTAATTGAGTGGAGTGCGCGAAATATACCCTGTATATATTATATTCATTGGATTCGAGCTTACAAATCCATTCTGGAATGCAACCAAATATGTTTGAGCTTAAATTTAATTGCTCCCAAAAGATTTAACTAAGTAGCTGTGATTTTATATCGGCTTGTAGATTAATTTGTTCATGAACTGCTAACACCTGAAGGGATGCTTTAGTTTTTATTACACTCTGTATTGAATAGAAATAGCTTCCCCACCTTGTTTTGGGTGGTAGTTTTAATTGTTCACCGATTTCTTTTTCTTGCACAATTCTAGCTAAAGTTGCTGTTAGAACTTGGTTGTTTTTAATTTTTTTGATTATATCGACGGCTAAGAATAAGATCGCCCTATTTCAAAATTTGTTTCAAAAACGCCCTATTTGAAAAATTGTTTCAATAACGTCCTATTTCAGATTTTGCTTCAAAAACGCACTATTTCAAAGAAATATATATGGAATTTTCTCTGAAATAGGGCGTTTTTGAAGCAAAATCCGAAACACGACGTTATTGCCATCGCTCGCACTCATTACATTGAATTGCCATAAGCACGCTGCTAAGCGGTTCTTATTAAGAATTATTGGGCCGTAGTCATAGTCGTTCACTAAAATCGGTTTTAGTTAAAATCGGTATTAAATTTAGAACGACGTTTAAAAGAGTGGTGTATCATAGACCAGTTAGAACAACGTTTTTGCTAAAATGAAACGGATCAGGGTTACCCATATAAAATAATAAGAATCGCTCTGTAATTTTAAGAAATTTCGAGTGTTTTAAAAGTTCACCCTGTGTCAACTTTTAAATTGGAAAGAAAAAAGTAAACGTAGCTATCTCGTCATTTTGATCTTAATCGTATATTTAAAATACGCTAAAAACAACTAAAAGTGAGTTAAATTTTGAGATAAAACTACACACTTGTGATTTTAGGGAACAAAAAGATCTTGTGCATCGAACTGGAGCGCAGGAGAAAAAGCTTGTCTGCGGGAAAGCATTGAGTGCCACCTGATGAGCATTTCGACCTAAAAATGGTAATGTAGTCAGAACTTGCAATCAGGGTGAGATTGAAAGTCGACTATGACTACGGCCCATTGTGCTTGCAGCAGCCCAAATCGCCTTTTCTGTATAAACAAAATACACTTAAGTAACATACGTTCAAAATAAATTCGAAAATGTCCACATTTCTCTTACGCTACGTAACAACGAGTATTCGTTATTCAAATGAGTATATACCCACAATTAGGTAAATACCCGGGTATGAAAGTGGGTATAAATGGGTAAAAACCCAGCATTGGGTAAATACCCAGGTGTAAACCCATCACTAAGCATGGCGCCACTTGGGAACACCTAGGGAGGCAGCATCGCTGTCCACCTGATTTTCCCAACGCAGTGGAGGTCTCCCTTTTCTTTTGCGATCAGCGGGTTTCGATAGAAATGCTTTCTTGGCCGGAGCGCCTTCGTCCATTCTCACGACATGACCTGCCCACGCAGCCGCTGGATCTTTATTCGCTGAACAATGTCGATGTCTGTGTAAAGCTCGTACAGCTCATCGTTAAATCTCCGTCGATACCCGCCCACGCCAACGCGCAAAGGTCCATAAATCTTACGAAGAACTTTTCTCTCGAATACTCCAAGTGCCATCTCATCTGATTTTGAAATTGTCCATGCTTCTGCGCCGTACATGAGGACTGGAACGATGAGCGTCCTGTAGAGTGTGATTTTTGTTTGTCGAGAGAGGACTTTACTTTTCAGTTGCCTACTTAGTCCGAAGTAGCATTTATTGGCAAGCGTGATTCTTCGTTGGATCTCCGTGCTGACATCATTCTTGGTGTTAATGCTGGTTCCCAGATAGACGAAGTCCTTAACAGTTTCGAATTTGTAGCTATCAACATTGACGTGGCTCCCAAGGCGTGCTGTTTCTTTGTGTGATGACAGGAGGTACTTCGTCTTGTCCTCGTTGACCGCCAAACCCATTTTCTTAGCCTCTTTATCCAGCTTGGAGAAGGCAGAACATATGGCGCGCGTGTTAGTGCCAATGATGTCGATGTCATCGGCGTACGCCTGCAGTTGCACACTTTTGTGATATAAGATGCTTCCTGTATGGTTAAGTAACCATACAGGATGTCATTGGACTACCAATCGAAAATACTTAAGTTCGGTCCTCGGTTGAGGCCGCCTGAAGAAGTCTGATGAGGGGATGTGGTGGTATCCGAAATGGATCCATAACTTCTACCAAAAAATTTTTTTCAATTCTTCTTATTTAAAAACTGGCCAATAGCTCTATAAAATTCACATAAAAATAGTTTAGTTAGGTTAAGTTAAGTTACAGTGGCTGCCAGCTTCCACTTAGCACACTTAGGCCCCGGAGCTGCAATTGTGATACCACGTGCATCTGAAGACCACCCATACTCGAACCATCGTGTAGATCTACAAAAATCTTAGAATTTTCCAAAATTCCACTGTAGCCAAATCCCCTAGCTCCCGAAATTGGTAGGCTCCTAAACACTGCAGTCGCCTCCTTCCCAGTGCTGGGCAATCGAGCAACAGTTGTTTTACTGTTTCGGACTCCTCTTCGTCCTCACAAGCACTGCAGTAAACGTGATACGGAGCATTAATCCTTTCTGCATACATTTAAAGTATTTTATGGCCTGTTATTAGCCCTGTGATTTGTGCTAGCACGGACTTGCCGAGTGCGAGTAGACTCTTTGGCGTTCCAGTGAGGCCAAAAGAGCATTGTATGGTTGCAAGTACTCAGTCTTTGCCAGCTGTCATTTGCTTCTTTAAAGTACAATTCCTTCATCGTGAGCTTGCTGGTAGTGAGCGCAAGCATACCTAAGCCCTTCCAGGATGTTGAAAGTGGAGCAGATGCGCCCTCTCTAGCAAGTTGGTCTACCAGTCCTTTTCACAGTATATTACAGCATCCAGACACCCATACAAGGCAAATGCCAATCTGCTCAGCCTTCTCATTTAGAGATCTGCGGCAATTTTCCAGAGTTCTGAATTCACATATGATCATGCCAAGCGCTTACAGCGCAGTCTGGCTGTCTGAGAATATGTAAACGTCTTTACATTCGCTTTTCCTTGCTTTCGAGGACTCAGCCGCCTCCTGTATCTCCTGCTATCTCCGCCTGGAAGACAGGTAGTTAGTATTCCAGATTAACTAAAGCTGTCATTAAATTAAGACAACCAGATATGAAGCTTCACCTAATATATGCACTGTTATTAATATTTTCGAAGCTCAGCCTGTACGCTAATAGATCTGCGAAACACACAGAAAATTATTTCATATGAAATTATATAGCTTTCTTGAAGTTTAGCGCTAAATTTCGTAAAAAGAATACAACTGTTATCATTCCTCCTTTCCATAGCTATCTTTACCCTCCCTACCTCATTATAAAGTCTCCTAATTGCAAGCTTTTTTTAAAAGAACTCGCAGCACTTCAAAAACCAGTTTGCTGCAGTTAAATACTTAAAATGCACACTTTATCAAGAGCATTTAAAACAACAAGAACATTCAAAATAATAGTATTAATAAAAACGAACAACATATAATTTGTATAACACAATTTGACCTCCGACCAATGACGGCCAAACAACCACAACAACCCCACCTTAATGCCCACTCAAAAGTGTTTCATAAATAATAATAACAACAACGCAAGAAACGACGTCCAAACTGACAGCTTATGTGAACTCGATGGTGTTGTTGTTTTTTGTGGTTTTTGTTATTGTTATTGTTGCAGTTATTATTGTTGCTCTTATTGTTATTGTTATTGGCAAGTGTAATAAATGCAATGCATTAAGTTTATACATATTGGTATTTCGAATCGACTTTTGTAAACCAAAACCGCCAATCTGGCCGTCAACAGCGTGCATAACAACAATAAAGATGCCCGAGCGCTAAACTTGCCACCAGCCACCAAAAAAAAATGCTGATGCTGTGGTACTAGTACATATTGAATCTGCAAATTTTGTTTTGATGTTATTTCTTGCTGTCGTTGTTTTTTTTTTTCATTTTTTTTTATTATAAATTGTAGTGTTGTCGCTGCATGCAACAGCAACAAAGAGTGATAAAGTGAAAGATGGCTTAAAGTCAAAGTCATCGAAGCGGCGAGAAAAAGAAGCAGCGGCCGCAGACGCGCCGGGAATAGCTAATAAAAAAGAAACGAGGAAAAAGAACAACAACAAAAAAAAAACAAAAAAAGCGAGCTGCATGAAGTAAATAAAAGCTTCGTCATTTTATGCCCTTCATGTATGAGAAGCTGAAATTTTTTGTGCTGGGTTGTGGTTGTTCAACTGAAGTCAGTGAGTTATTGGAAATTGTCTGGGTGACACTTCGAGCTAAAAAGAAAATAATCATTATTATTTCTGAAAAAAACTGAGATGATGGTTTGTATTAAAAAGACAAACACTTGAACCAGGGTTTGAAATTGCTTAGCTACTTTTGCTGCATTTGCTTTTGCTTTGCTTTTGCTAACGAAAAGTAAATTAGCAAACTCGGCCAGCCGAGTAAAAAACGAGAACACGATTCATTCGCTTCAGTTTTCAGCTGAGCCGTGTTTGCTTGTATAGTTAAGCAAAGCAATGCGATTTGGGGTATTTCATTTTACTTCCAGCAATTAGTTGTATCTTTGCATTTTTCTGCTTTTGCTTATTTTGCTGAAACGATTTGTTTACGCATATTTCAATTTTTTATACATTTTTACTTATGTATGTATGTATGTACACATAATATGTATGTATGTCCATTTGTAAACATCTTTTCATGTTGAATTTTGCTTAAAAACTAGTTTCAGCAAAATAAGCAACTGTTAGCAAAAATTTACCACTCAACTAATTGCTGGAAGTAAAAGCAACCCTCCCAAATTGAGTTGCTTGGCTTAACTATAAAAGCAAACACGACTCAGCTGAAAACTGAAGCGAATGATTCGTGTTTTCGTTTTTGGCTCGGCTGAATTCAGCAATAAGCAAAAAACATCGGCTATTGCTATTTTGCAGCAAGCAAATTCAAACCCTGACTTGAACAAACGTAGCTGGCTAAATCTATTCCCCTCTGTGTATCGAATAAATCGATAAGTCGCTTGCATTTCAAGAGCAACGCGTCCCATCCTCGTATCCTGCTAAATATGTACATTCGAGCTAATATTAAAAAAACACATTTCATCTTCCTAAAAGGTATAAAATGGCACGGAAAAATAAAAAGGAAATCGTAAAACTAAATCAACTGAAAATCGCGCACAGCTTACAAGATTACCTATAAAAAATTACTGCAGCCATTTATTGATGTTGAAATTGTTGCTTTTTACTTAAAAAGATATATAATCATTTTTGGTCATTGTTGTTGCTTGCTTATTTGTTGGCAAGTTCGCGACTTACAGTTCAACACCAACAACGATCAGCGGACAACGATTAGCGGACAAAAAAAAAAAACGGTGTCCAGCGAGCGACTGGTTGGTTGCTACTGCCGCATTGACTTAAATTATGGGAAGTAAAACAATTTGGGTGGGCAAACCGCAAACGCACACATACATACAAACACATATATACATATCATACCTGGGCAATACTGGGTAGTAATTGGACTATTACGTACTTAAATACTTTATATTTTGATCTTGAAGTAATGAGTCCGTACCAAGTACTTTCAGAATATTCAAGTACTAATACAAGTACAAGTACAAAGAATTGAAAAAGAATTGAATTTTTAGCAAATACTTCAAAGTAATTGAAAAGAATTGAATGTACTTGAAAATAATTGAAAAATGTACTTGAACCGATTTTTCCAATTCTTTTCAAGTACTTGAAAGAATTGAAAAGAATTGAAAAATCAGTTCAAGTACATTTTTCAATTCTTTTCAAGTACATTCAATTCTTTTCAATTACTTTGAAGTATTTGCTAAAAATTCAATTCTTTTTCAATTCTTTGTACTTGTACATGTACTAGTACTTGAAAATTTGGGAATGCAAGTACTAGTACTAGTACAATTCTTTTAAAATGTACTTGTCACAAGTCGTACTGGTACTTGATATTACCCAGGTCTGATACATACATAGATAAGCAAGTTTGTATGTACGTACAGATATACATACTTTGCGGTTTAAGCGCATGCGCTTTGGCTGCCGCCGTTTTTAGCCGGCGCTGTCGTTACACCTTTTACCGTTGCCAATGCTTTTACCATTGCTGGTGCCGATACTTTTGGCCATGCAATTTGGTTGTTTTTTGGCGTAATTGTTGTTGTTGTTGTTGTTGTTGTTGTTGTTGCTGTTATTTTTTTTTTGTTGTGCTCTTACTTATGTACCTACATATCTCATTTCTTCAACATATTCAGATCACTTCATTGGCGCGCATAATTTGGCTCATTTCATTTTTTGTGTAATTCGCTTGACTCTGATATACCCAGTTGCAGTAACACGCAGTTACCCATTCCTTCTCACATCGTACAGCTCTGCTTTAATAAAAGTTGTAAATGCCTTTAAGGAAGACGCCATCCTTGTGTATACGGATTGGTATAGGACATCAGAAGCGGTAAGTAGAAGCTGCGGTTTATTGCATTGAACTGAATATCGGCACCAGTATTAGAGAGCCGGATCACTGTAGTGTCTTTCAGGCAGAATTAGTAGCAGTAAGGAGGGCAGCAGAGATGTTAGTCTGTAATTGCTTACGAAGTGGGACGTATTAATTTTTACTAGTATCGCCGGTGCTCGAAATTCGACCATACAATTTATTTTTTCAACTTTGTATTGGTACAAACATTATAAGCAACACTTTCGAAATTCGAGTTGTACCGCAGCACTGATTTGCCCTTTTGATCACGGTCCGACGCGAAATCATGGTCAAAATCAAGGCAGATCTAGGAAGGTAGGCCCGGTGGCGAATTCAGAAATTTCTCATCTATTTTGTTACTGTAATTGTCAAAATGATATTTCGCCGTGGTTAAAATCTGAATTCGCTTGGGGCTCGTCCATTCCTATTGGCCATGATGTGAATTCGCTTTTATTTTGACATTACACTCTACCCTTGTAAATAAAAAAAGGAGTTTTTCAATTCGCCGCAGAGCCTACCTGTTAGATGTGCCTTGGTCAAAATTAAAATTACTCAGTGCTCTCCCGCCCTCTCTCTCATTTTTCGCTTTAATGGAAAAGCAATAGGAGATATTTGGCCGCCTTGATTTTGATCTGAGCGTAAACTGGGCCAATGCATATAAAATAGGGAGAGCGCTTTTAAATTAAAGCGACTCTTCAACTGTGTTTACGATATTTGTAAACACGTTTACGATATCTATTTCTCTTAACTAAACATTTTATTTATTAATTATAAACAAATTAAATAATTTATAGAAAAAATTATATGCCTATGCACTGTTTCTGACTCATGCGAACACATCCATATCAATTTTATGTGGATATGAGTATGTTAAATCAAACAGCCGACAATTGTTTGTATGGAAAAAATCTTAGCCTATTAATATATAGATATAGATAGTCAGGCGGCTATAAAGTCGATACTGTCGTAGCAGACTGTGTGTAGCTGACTGTAAGGAAGCATTAAGGGTAATATGTAGGGATAATAACGTCAATTTGTACTGGATGCCGGGGGATAGATGTTAAAGAGAAAGCTGATGAGTTGTCAAAGAAGGGAGCAAGTTTCGAAGCAGAACACTTCATGGACATTCCGATTCCAGTCAGTGCAATTAATCATTGGTACCATACTTATATAATGGACCATGGTGATGAAAATGGAAACAATCGCAGAGCGGTAGACTGTCCAAAATTATATGTAAGTCGTACGATCCGAAGCTAATCAAATAGTTGCTATCTCTGAAAAGCGGAGAATGCAGACTTATAATGGGGATTGTTACAGGACACTGCCTTTTAGAGTCACAAGCGCTCAAAATGCGACTAGTTGAGGACTAGTTGATGAAAAGGTGACTGTAAGGTATGCGGATTGTAGGAGGAGATTGTGGAGAATGTTCTCTGCTCCTGTGCTCGTATCCCAGCCTAAGCCTTCGATTACTAGGGAAAGTTTTCTGCAGTTATCTTGAATCTGTAACCAAAGTGGGGATAAGGAAACTCTTGGTATTTGCCAAAGGGACGGGGTGGTTTTTCGGCTTGAGTTTAGGTTTTTAATGTAGAGGTGTTCATGTTCAATGAATTTTCTGGTAACACTACGGACTTATTTAATTTATGTGAGGCTATTAATGCCTAACCTAACCTAACCTAGTCGTTCGTAAAACACGTTACTGTAAGCTCTACATATATTCTGCAATCGTTAAGAGTAAATAATTTTGCGTTGCACTTACGAAAAAAATGCAATAATCATTTGGGTATAAAGTATTAGCTTCGACTCAGCTTATGTATTTTCAGATCACTCCGCTAACATGAAATTCAGTACAAATTCAGCAAAATTTATTTCATTTTTTATAGTGATTATCAACTTTGTTGCATCTGAAAGTGGTTAGCGTTGTTTTGGCTTATTATGGTCATCTATAAAAAGGAAAGGCCAATGAAATGCACAACACACATAATTGTACACTTAGTAACATAACAGATAAAATATGTATGTATATAAAACAATAAAAGAAAATCAAAAACCAAAAAGTAAAAGCCAATGAAATGCAAGAAAGGCCTAAAATGTTTCTTTTCTGCTGCCTTTTATCGGCACATGCGTAACAAGTGGGTGTTGCAATTTCTTTGTGTTTTTGTTTTTGCTTAATTTTTTTTTGCATTGTGCCGCCAACGGCGCGCCACTATTCTTTATTTGGCATTTAAAACAAACGATTTGTAAGCAAGCGCCAAGATTGACTATCTTTCCTCATGTTTTATGCCAATTATTTATATTTAATTTTTTTTATTCGTTTTGTTTTTTTTTTATGCTGTTGCCAATCGCTAGGGATTTGTGCCGCAGGACATGTACAGCAAAGGCAGCAAAGGCATTATTAAATTATGGAAATACTGTTACACATTTCTTTAAGGAATTTATATACAAATGTAAGTCACTTACTTACTAAAAAGTGATTGTATATAATTGTTGTTGCAGTTGCTGTTGTTTGTATGTATGTTGACTGTTGTGCTACTTTAAACTGCATTGTTGCATTTGTGCCGCATCTTGTGCGTGCGTACGTGCGAGCGTCATTGGTTGTGTCATATTTGTGTGTATGTGTGTGTGATTATTATTTAGTTAATTTTGTTATCTAAGTACTTGTTTTTTCCCATAATGTGGTACCTTTTCTTGCTTCGGATGTATGTACATATAAGGCCCAGAGCTCGATCCTTGTAAGCAGCTCACTCTTCATATAACCTTATACTTCTAACTAGCAGCTTTACTTATGATAAGAATTGTTGTTAGATTTAAGTGGCGAGTCCCACAGACTCCAATTAGCGCCGATGCGCCGTTTTGTTACCAGAACTCGTGACTAATGCAATGAAAAGTAAACGCAGAAAAGAATGAACAGTTCGGAAACCTGGGCACGTCCTGCAGCCTATGTAGGGTTAATTTAACTTGTTTTTTATTGATCTTGTTGATCATGATTTCTATTGTGAAATTTGAAATACATAAATTCAAAAATTTTCTTCAGAGAATATTTAAACTTAAACAATAAACAACGAATTTTGTTAACGTATAATTTTAAATAAAATTTTTTTAAAAAATAAATATATCGCCCGTTTTATGCAATAGGGATTTAACTCGAAATTTTCGATTTCTGGGATTTTGCCATATATTTCAATAACTGGTTAGTGCCTTTGAGTCTAGTCTTATAAAATACTCAAAAAGATAAAATGGCGGAAATAGAAGTGATTTTGTAGTTAGCCGTAGAAGGAAACTATTTGAAATTATAAAACTTTATTTGCGTTTTCCCAAAAAAAAATTTTTTTGAGTTAAATCCCTATTGCATAAAACGTGCGATATATGGAATTTTAAATACCCCGTTTAAATTTAAATATTTGAGCAGCCCCTCAGGTTTTACGTGGCTGAGTTCCAAGAGGCTGTGTCAGAAAGGTTTGCCAAGGAACTTCATTCTGCCTTGGCAGTGCTAAGGACACTCGCATAGCAGGTGCTACACCGTCTCCTCCGTTCCAGAAGGACTGCAGCTGCGACACAAGGTGTTGTAGTCTAATCCCCATCGGACAGGTTATGTACTAATAGTCCAGTGTACCATAAATACTGTAGTTAGGCGGGAAATTTTCCTTCTGTCCATCTTTAGGATGGCTGCACGGAAAAAACTGTATTGATGTCACATCCATATTTATGGATAATCCTGTCTGATACATAAACTATGGATGTCATATCCATATAATAGGTGTTATATTCAAAAAATATTTGTAATATATACAAAAATTCATTCATAGTTTATGGATCAGACAGGATTATCCATAAATATGGATGTGACATCAATATAGTTTTCTCCGTGTGAGGATGTCATCTCATTATATGAATACCACAGACTTCTGCGGGCCCTGCAGGCCTGCAATCGCTTCCGTCTAGTTTTTGCTCCACCGAACCAGTGCCGAGAGATTCGGCCCTTGATGAAACCCAGGGGCGCAAAAACCTCCAGCGCCTCTGTGATATCAAGAGCCGAGCACCGCCGGGCCAGCTATATCGCTATATCGTTTTTTCAAGCACGTGACCAACTCCCTGCACTGCTCGACCAGGCTCGATGACACCCTTGCAGACCCCACAGCTCTCACAGCCGCTTGACTATCCGAGAAAATTGCTCTCCTTTTGGCGGCGTCGGCACTTTTCGTTGCAAGTAGAGCCTTGCAGGTCTCCTGAATGACGAAAACTCCATCCGTGGGATCTTATAAAATCTATGAGCAAGTTTTCCGTCTCCCCCGTAATTCCAAAAAAAAACGTCTTCATTCTTCGCCGCCCCCTTCATTTAATACTTAAAACAGAAATTTCGCCAATTCATGCTACTTTTCCTTGCCCGATAGCGTAGCGTGACTCTTTTATCTCTGCGTCGTGCAAAAACAAAACCAAAATCGAAACCTGCCAATTTGCATTAAATTGCACATTTCAATATTTCTGCCCCCTTTTTTATTGGCATTAATCTTTCACTTACATAAGGTTAAATTATGGTATGTATTTAACGCCTCATAATGACAACGAGCACTTCATTGAGTTATTATTTTAGCGAAGGGAACTGACTGCGAAGTTGATAATCCACTTAAGTGCGGATTAATTTGAGTTACTTTTTACTTTGCGTCTTTACATAGTTATTTTCATTTTATTTGCTTTTCTTCGTCTTTTTTTTTTTGGTTTTGCGTACACACACGTTTATGATAGCAATTTTTCATGGGTAGCGAATGAAATAAAATCTCTCTCGTATAACTTTTACCACATACAAGTGCGATGGCGTGAAATGCCGCTAACAATTTATATTAAAAAAAAAAAAATAAATACGAAGTGAAGGAATATCATGATGCGTTGTAAAAAATTAAAGCCGAAATATAAATGATTATGACGACGACCAAACATGAAATGATGGCGCGAAAAAGTCATGATAATAAATCAGCCCAGCGACATTTTTTGTTGGACGATTTATTTACTTTGTTGGAGTTGAAGTGGAGCTTGAGTTGGCTGCTGTAGGTTCAGCGCTTTGGGGAAGAAAAAATGTGCATAAATTGAATTACTTGTATTAAATAGGATGAATATGCTACTCATGGTTAATAGAATAGGAGCATATCGACGGCTGAGAATAAGATCACCCTATTTCAAAAATTGTTGCAAAAACGTCCTATTTCAGATTTTGCTTCAAAAACGCCCTATTTCAGAGAAAATTCCATATATATTTCTCTTAAATAGGGCGTTTTTGAATAATTGTCTCAAATAGGACGTTTTTGAAAAAATTTTTTGAAATAGAATGATCTTATTCTCAGGAGTCGATATGAAAGTCAAAGCAAGGGAATCACTCAACTTTTAATGCTTCTTCATTTTCTTCTTTGTTTGTGCTCAAAACTATTCAGTTTACTGACTTTGTTTTAATACTAAAAATATTAGAAACACTTCAAAAACAATCAATTGTATGATATCGTCGTACCATACGAAAACTAACATCACATTTTTTGTGGCTGACGAAAAGTAAAAAGTTCAAGTTTTGGCCGACGAAAAGTAATAAAATCGAGTTTTGGCTGACGAAAAGTAATAAAATCAACTTTTGGCTGACGAAAACTATCAATTTCGTATAAACAACAACAATTTTAATGTAAAAACAGTATATAATTACTGATACTTTTCGTCAGCCAAAAGTCGATTTTATTACTTTTCGTCAGCCAAAACTCGATTTTATTACTTTTCGTCGGCCAAAAGTCAAATGTTCTACTTTTCGTACAGAATTTTTTTATTGATAGCTTTCGCCAGAAATTTTAAATATGTTAGTTTTCGTATGGTACGACGATATACTCAAATTTCTTATCTAGGTACAACCTTTTACTCTAACGTTTAACATTCAACGTCAAATAGTTTAGCAAACTGCAGCAAACACTTTGCCGCCATGTCAACTGCCAACCCAAATTTCATTTCCACATTTCACCCTCGCTCAGTGTCAGCGGCGGCAAAGCAATGAAAATGCAAATAAATTACAAAACGTTAATCTAGCGTAAAATATTCACATTTTTCGTATAATGTTTTTCTTACGCCTTGCAGCAGCTGCCACATACCAAATGCACCAAAACAAATTATGCCTAACATGCGTACATATTTTTTTGGAACAACTTTTTTTTTTAAACAAATTTGTTTTTAAAAAATTTTTTTTCGTTTAGATACATTTTTGTTCTTTTGGCAAGTGACCACAAAATTTGTTGGCAATGCATTTTATTTTATTGCCGCCCACTTTTTACAGTGTAACTGACCGACGACGGCGTCCAGAAACTTATTACGCTGCACACACCCACATTCGGTTCAACGATTTTGACTGCTTTTGCGGTCGGCCTACGCCTGCTTAGATAAATAATTTGTTAGTTTTGACGAAAAGTTTGGTATTTCGTTAATTTTTTTCTACCTAATGGTTATTAAAATGAAATTTTTTATGCCTTGTCTTTTTATTATTTTTTACACCATTTTTAGGCCTATTTTATTGAGTGTGGAAGTGCGAAACATGCACAAATGCTTTGCAAACTTAATGTGAGAACAGGTTCCATACCTTATATCCATCCTCAGGCCTGATATCTTTGAGTTCCGAGAGGATGTCGAAGAAAGGTTTACCAAGGAACTTCATTCTGCCTTGACAGTGCGAAGCATACTCGCATAACAGGTGATCCACCGTCTCCTCCATGCTGCGACAGCTGGTCCTATGCAAATCTGGCCACCTGTGTACCAATTGTCAATGTACTGTAAAAGCCACACTTAAGCGGGTAATGTCTCTACTGTCCATATTTAAAATAGCTGAAGATCGCATCTCATTGTATGAGGGGCACAAGCTTTTGTGGATCCTGTAGGTTTGCAACCGTCACCATCTGGTTTTAGCCTCCTCGATGCAGTGCCAAGAGATTCGGTCCTTGATGCAACCCAGTGGCGCAAGAACCTCCTACGTCTGTGCGACATCAACAGCCGAGCCCTGCCTGGTCAGCTGATCGGCCATTCAGTGATATGCTATGTCGATTTGCCATTACCAGCTCTCTGCACTGCTTGACCCGGCTTGATGACACCGTTGCAGACCCCAAAGCCCTCAAAGCAGCCAGACTATCCGAGAAAATTCCTATCCCGTTTCCGGCATCTTCACTTTCCGTTGAAAGTAGAGCCTTGCAGGTCTTTTGTCTGTATGTCGAAAATTTCGGAATAGTAGTCGCTCCGAGCCTAATTGATATGTAAGTTTCTGGATGAGTTGCGAAGATGCCCGCTCTCACTACGCATTATATCTTCGACTCGTCCTTAAAAACTGCAACATCGAATCTATGAGCAAGTTTCCCTTCTCCCACTCAGCCCATCCAAGATGAAAAGGTAAATTCATAGTTTGTCTCAAAGACTGTTATAGGACAGTGTCGGCATAAAACTCTTTCCTGTTTCATATTGAAAGCCAGTGTGTTACAGTTGGATGAAATCTATTGCATGCATGTAAAGTGCTCTTCATTAAACGCTTAATATGAAAAGAAGAATTTTTAGAGCATGAGAAATTGTTTAGAGTGTAGGATAGGAAAATCATGAAATGCTGCACAATTTCTATTAAACATAATTATTTCATTTCATTGCATGGCTTTGATTAGCTTTTCGCAGGCTATATCTGCATATATTCTTTCGAATTCCAAACAAAAAAATAAAAAAAATAAAAATGGTGTTTAACACTATAAAAGCACTAAAGCGAAGATTTTTAGGCGGCTAATTAAGCCACGTATCTGTTGTTAAATTAGCGTGAATTTAAAACACATGCACACATACTAACACATAAATGCTAATGATAGTGTGAAGCTAATTTGTAAGAAGTTATTATTAGAAGAGCGCATGTATAAGAAAAATAAAAAATAAAATATACAAGCTTGATACTACTGCTTAGCATATGAGTACTCCTACATACATATATGTATCTGAGCACGTGAAAAAAATAATAATAATGAAACAAAACTTGCGAGTTGATTGGAAATAAAAAAATTATTTATGTACATATTTCGTGAAATTAATAGAGCTTTACTGTCAGGATCGCTGAACTTTAAATAAATAAGCACGAACACGATAAGAGTAGGAAGTTTTATAGGCTTGTCTTCTTAAATATAATCACTAAAATAAAGATAGCAAATTAATATCACTAAAAAATATCATTAAATATTTAAAGTTATTTTCTTTTCTCGCAAATAAAATGCCTACATTGCGGCATTAACTTGAATTTTAAATTAATTGCGTAATAAAAATGAGTTAAATTTTACAACTATTAACAAAACAGATCGTATGTTTAAATTAACATAGAAAAATCATAAACTTAAATCATAATAATAAATCTTTTCAATCGAATCGCATTCAGTATATGCAAATCCGTGACAACTTTACGCTAACATTGCCAAAGGTATGTATTTGCTTTAAGTTCATTAATGAAAATATTGATGTCGCAATTTATGATTTGTATGTATGCCTATATAGAAATATAAGTAGATATATGTATGTATGTACATGCATATGTGCAGAAACATACTCATTTATGCATGTGTGAAATGAAACCGAATGAATATATGAAACTGCCAATAACAGCATGAAACAGTAGTGCGAAAAAAAATTATGAAAACGATATCCAAGTCAAAAACCGCATAACAGTAAAAGTGAGTATGAAACTAAAAGTCAACATCATTTGCTGTTTTTTTTTTGTTTTTTTTTTTTGTTTTAGTTTTAATCATTAACAGAACGCCTGCTCATTGTCAATGTACGTGTGTGATTTCTTTGCACATTTTCGCCACGTTTACTTCATTAATTTAATTTTATTTAATAGACTTCATACAGATATATATGTTTATATTTCATTAAAAGTCGTCATGACACGCAAAGTGATAGTTTTTTTAAAGTGAAAATAAAAGAAGTAAAAAGTCCTAAACATGAAAAAATTATTCTTTTATTGCATCAAAAAATGAGCGCAAAAACTTAAATAGCATAAAAAGCCGCTTACAGCATAGCGAGTTTGTGTCTTAAGTCTTTTGAACAAATACATAAATTGCAGACAGCAATACTGTGGTTATGATGACTTTCTCAAAATAACTATTTTTTTGTTGTTGTTGTGCATTAAGCAAACCTTTTTGAGTTGCAGAAATATTAATATCTATATATATAAAAATGGTGTAAAAAATGTTACTAACGTCATCAGATGAGAACGGCTGGGCCGATTTCTGTAAAACTTTTTGTCAATTGTTCGTATTCTCGAGGAGATGGTTCGTACGGAAGAAAATTGTGGAAAATCCCTCCGGAAAAGTCCGAAAATTGGAAAAATCGGTGTGTATGTGCGTATGTGTGCATCTGTGGATGTGTGTCCTCTATAAATTCCCAAAGTAACCAACCGTTCTTTATGAAATTTTCGCAGTAGATTCATGTGGCATTAGTGCACATAGTAGGGTATATAGAATTTCGAAAAATTGGGAGCTTCCCGGAATACAGGCCTAAATGAGGACCCAGATCGATCCACCAAGCCTTCGAGCAATATTGGTATCAAATGAAAGGTGTTTAACAGGCCTTCAACATAAAGTTATTTTTATTGCGATACCTAGGCCGGGTTCGCAGATATGGGTTAAAACGTGGGACCGAGTGACCCTGGAAAGTTTCTGAGCGATATTGGTATCAAATGAAAGCTGTTGAGGAGGACTTCAGCAAAGAGCTTTTTAAATAGTGATGCCTAGGCCGGGTTCCAAGATTTAGGTCAAAGCGTGGACCCGGATAACCCCTGAATGTTTTCGAGCGATATTGGTAGAAAATGAAAAGCGTTGAGCAGGCTTCCACATACAGCTATTTTCATTGTGATTTCTAAGGCTGTTTCCCAGAGATGGCTAAAGTAGTGGGCCCGGATGGTGATGGACGGTCCCGGTAAGGTAAAGGTAGGTAGCTATAGGGATAGGGGTAGGGATAGGGATAGGGATTGGGATAGGGATAGGGATAGGGATAGGGATAGGGATAGGGATAGGGATAGGGATAGGGATAGGGATAGGGATAGGCATAGGCATAGGCATAGGCATAGGCATAGGCATAGGCATAGGCATAGGCATAGGCATAGGCATAGGCATAGGCATAGGCATAGGCATAGGCATAGGCATAGGCATAGGCATAGGCATAGGCATAGGCATAGGCATAGGCATAGGCATAGGCATAGGCATAGGCATAGGCATAGGCATAGGCATAGGCATAGGCATAGGCATAGGCATAGGCATAGGCATAGGCATAGGCATAGGCATAGGCATAGGCATAGGCATAGGCATAGGCATAGGCATAGGCATAGGGATAGGGATAGAGATAGGGATGGGGATAGGGATAAGGATAGGGATAGGGATAGGGATAGGGATAGGGATAGGGATAGGGATAGGGATGGGGATAGGGATAGGGATAGGGATAGGGATAGGGATAGGGATAGGGATAGGGATAGGGATAGGGATAGGGATAGGGATAGGGATAGGGATAGGGATAGGGATAGGGATAGGGATAGGGATAGGGATAGGGATAGGGATAGGGATAGGGATAGGGATAGGGATAGGGATAGGGATAGGGATAGAGATAGTGATAGGGATCGGGGGAAGTAGGTTTGTCGCGGCGAATATAACTATAACTTTTATTCAGAGAATAGACAATTTTTTGTTATTCGCAGTCATTAAGATGGACTCTAAGATAATGGTTAGCAATACGGTAATCAAAGACTTTTCTTTAGGCTTCATAGGAATAAGTTTTAGCAGAACAACGTCTGCCGGGTCAGCTAGTTATTTATAATAAGTATTTACAAAGTGTAAACATACATAATTAAATTTATTAAGTTGTAACGATTTTTTCACAAACAAACAAAACAAATGAAATCAAATATTGATTTATGTTGCTAAGCAAACACGCCGCTTACTACCATAAGCGCTTAGATGTCTTGCTACAAAATTGAAGACATGAAATCTAAATTGTAATTTCACTTTTTGGCGTAACAAATCGAAAAACGGCTAGGGATTTCTTGATTCCAGGCATTGTTTCTTACACATTGTTACATTTTTTATTCATTTTTTCATTAATTTTATTGCATTTTTTTTTCTAGCAGACACTCAGTTCATTGGCCGATTTAAACAATTTTTATGACAGCTATTGCAAACATATCTAATATCTTGCTGCTTATGATTGATTGCTTTTGAAACATTGTAACTTTTTGTTTACGTTCATTCGATTTTTATTTCGCATCATCATATTTCGCATAAATCAAAAGAGAATTTTATTTTCATTATGTAAGTGAAAATGATGAATTGCTAATTAACTAAATTGTGCAAATGGGATGTATATATGTAGGTGTAAGTCGAAATTATTGCCATGTTTTTATTAAGTGTGAAATTGAGGTGTTAGCGTTGTGCAGATATGCGCAGAAAAGAAGAAAAAAATTAAGGTATCTAGTAATCATTATTTTGTAATGAAATAATGAAACAGCAGTCAGCTTTTCATTTGGTTGAAAGTTAACAGCCATGCGAATGAATTACTGTTCTTTTTAAAGAATGTAACTATCTATGAAAGTATGCTTATAAGTGCTATGAATGAATACGTTATATCAAGGCTGCTCAGTGAGCTTCGTTTGCAATCCATGTTGCGCTCAGTATAAACGATTGTCGATTTACGCAATTTTACTGTATACTTTTCATTTCATTTTTGCTTAAGCTTGTGAAAGAGTAAGTACAAGCAGAGCATGATATGCGTACTTGCATAACCTCCTATGCAAACTGTATCTATCATTTTAAGCTTAATAACTGCCAGCTTAGCAAGCCAACAGTTTACTTACTGCTTTCAATATACTGTGTTACTAACAGTACGTGCAAGCAAAGAGTTTTCTCTTCAAACAAGAAAATTATATAGCATGTAAATCACACATTTTATGCTAAATGTCTACAATAAAATGCGTACGCATTTTATGTGTCAGCTTAAGCTTTCGCTTTTCATAAACTACCGTAGCTAATATTTTCTCATGACTTTCTTTTTCTTGTTTTTTTTTTTTTAGCATTAGACGAGTGTGATTTACGTGCATTTGTTACATATATGTTTGTCGCTTAATTTATGTTATACGCAGTGTAATAAAAATTAGAAAAAATAGAAATTATGAATGAGTTAATAACAATACACATTTTTACGTATAAACAGGGTGCAGCAAGAAATGTCAATCAAGATGCATGATTTGTATTGACGAAGCGTATAACCAAAAGATATCTTTATATAAAATACTGCTCTGTCAACTTATTGCCTTTTGAGCCGCCTTTTATTAATTAAAACTGGTCAGTGCGCTTCGTTTGCATTGTACCGTAGAGTTCAACAGAAATGGATGGGTGGCTTATGTCACTTGTCATTACATTTTTGTTAAATCAGGGCAGCGTCCTGCTTGTTGTTGTTTAAATCTTATGCTAATTAAGATGAAATCTTAAAAACACATAAATTAACACATCAAAGTCATATAATTTTTATTTTCGTTTTATTTTATTTATGCCACCCACACTTTTTGGTAAAAAATTGAACAAAAAAAAACACTTGCTCCATTTATACTTCTGCTGAATTTTTTGAGCGCTTTATGATCAGCTGAAAACTTCATTGTATGAATTGCCTTGTCGGCTAAAGCGGTTTGATTAATGTGGAAAATGTTAGTGTAAAGTGAAACGATGATAAATTGAAAGTTGTCAAATTGTCTACGCTGCCCTAATTTATGTTGTTCTAATTGCTACAAAAGCAACACAAACACAAAAATTTAATGTTTTACTAAGCAAGGCTTGAATTTGAGATTGATTTCACTCTTTTTGCTTTTACTAAGCAAGACTTTAATTTGAGACTTTTTTCACAAGCAAGCCTTAACCCAAGATTTTTCTCTTTTCTGATTTTTTTTGATCTAAAGTGATATCAAATAAAATGTAATGTATGCAAAACTACAAATATAAATACGAAGGTCATAAATTGTCCTTTAACCTTCTCTTGACACTTCTGATAGAATTTAATTGTTCTTGTATTAACAATTCATTCGCTTTGAGTATATGTGTGTCAAAAATATCAGATACACTTATTTTAAGTTTATTTGGCATTTTTATGTGTATTTTATGACAAGATATTCGACTTTTATTGACATTGATACTTGAAAATTTATTGCTGTTAATCTTCTATAATTTCACATTTACTAATTACATCAACAAATTGAGTGGACATATTAAGAACTTGGCAGCATATAAAATCGTCAATTTTGATTGAGATAAATAATTAAGAAAAAAAAAACACTAAATAAATAAGTTTAATTAGCTGCAAACATAAAATGGTATCTATTCTAACTTTCGTAAAAACACGATTCTTGTAAGTACCAGAATGAGAGTGATACAGCCATTAAACCACTATAAATATAAATACATATATGCTGAGTCGCTTTTTTGTCTGTTTTTCTAGCTGTTTGAATGTTCCACAGTTTTGTAGACATTCGTTTGATAATTGTAATATAGTTGCTTTTTAATATACATATGTACACCCCAGTGCAAAAATGCGTTATATTAACATATTTGAACTGGGGTGTACATATATAAAATTGATAATTTGTTAAAATTGGCCAAATCAGACCACTAATTAGCACTCAGCTACATATGCTCCCTTTCACATGTAGACATTTTCGTGTAAACCTTCTGCATTAAAACACATCTAAAGACATGAAATTTTGCAGTATTAGTGCTCATATTAGTTTAAAACGATATTGCTGCTACATTTTTATACACAGCTGTACTAGTACACAGAGTATTATAGTTTTAATCACATAACGGTGGATTGTAACAGAATGAAATAATCGAGATAGATATAGACTTATATATATCAAAATGATCAGGGTGAAAAGAGAAATCGATTGAGCCATGTCCGTCCGTCCGTCCGTCCGTCCATCTGTCCGTCTGTCCGTCCGTCCGCCTGTAAACACTCTAACTCGCGCAAAAATTGAGATATTTTGATGAAATTTGAAATGCAAGTTGGTATCGACACTGGGACGGTTGGTATTGAAAATGGGCGAAATCGGACCATGACCACACCCACTTTTCCTATATAGGAAAAATCGGAAATTTGGTATCTCAGCCACTAATATATCTAGAGTGATGAAATTTTACCCACGTGTTGAGCTCAGGCCCTTAGAAGAAAAATGATGGAATTTTGGAAAATGGGCGGTGCCACGCCCACTTATTAAGGAGCAAACATTGAAAGCTTTATGAGTCATAACTCAGAAACTGCTGAAGATATATCGATGAAATTTGGTACGCGTGATATACTTACTTAGGCAAATGTTTGGACGAAAAATTGTCAAAATCGGTTGACTGCCACGCCCACTTTTATATATGGGTACTATAAAGTGGCCTAATAAAAACATTTTAAGCGATATCTCTGTCAAATATAAAGATATATCATTGAAATTTTATGAGATTAGTCCAACTGCGGACGTAAAACGAAAAACACAAAAATTTTGGAAAATGGGCGTGGCACCGCCTCTTTTTAGAAGCTGGAATATACGAGATTTCTGAGCCCATAACTCGACAAATAATTGATATGTAATGACGAAACTTGGTGTGTACACTATTATTACTTGTGGTAATACATGTTGAAAAGTTTAGCGAAATCGGTTGACGACCACGCCCACTTTTATATATGGGTATTATAAAGTGGCCTAATAAAAACATTTTAAGCGATATCTTTGTCAAATATAAAGTTAGTTCATTGAAATTTTGTGGCAAGAGTTCCACAATAGACCGGAAACAAAAAATATAAAAATTTTGGAAAATGGGCGTGGCACCGCCTCTTTTTAGACAAAGGAATATACGAGATTTATTAGCCTATAACTCGACAAATAATTGAGATATTATGATGAAACTTTGTTTATACACTTTTATAACTTGTGTTAATAGACACGCAAAAATTTATTGAAATCGGTTTATGACCACGCCTACTTTTTAACAAAGATATTTCTGGAACACCCTTTGGGAATTTATAACGTGACATCTTTGTAACTAGAAGTCATAAAGGAATGAAATTTTGCACAAAGAATAATATTCATATGCTTAGTTGGATGACTGATAAAAATATTGAAAATGGGCGTGGCTACGCCCACTTTATGCAGCACTTGCTTACATATAGGTTTGCACTAAAGATGTAAATGTGTAACAAAGATTAGTCAATGACCATGCAAAAATTTTATTTTTGCATAATTTATGCAATATTTTATTTACTAGGCTAAATTTTGACAGAATAAATAAACAAATTTTTCATACATGTCCTTGTGCTCATATTCATTCTCCAATATACTCGTACATATGTATACTTAGTTGGCAGCTAAAATTGAATGCCATAAGTCATATTTATGCATTCATTGAATCAAAAAATTTTTTTTTATTCTATTTGCATATTTGATGCGTGAAGGAAACTAGGGGCAAAAAATTTGTTTGTAAACACATAAAAATATTTATGATGTGCGAGAAATTAATACGCATATTGTCACTTGCGAAGCGAATATATTTGGCGAGTCGAACAGGTTAGCGAACACATCTAAAATTTGCATTGTGAGTGGCGAATGAACTTGTTCGCGTGCCTTGTGATGTTGCCATTCAAACAAATTGAATAAGTTCATCCGAATTTGACGTTTCTGTCACTTACTAGAGGTGGGAAACTATCGATAGTCCCACCATCGATAGTTTTTGATAGTTTTAAAAAAACTATTGATAGTGTTCGATAGTCTTAAAAAAATAAACCATCGATAGCACTATCGATAGTACTATCGTATTGAAATAAATATAGATTTGTTCACTGAATCTCTTATAACATTGTCATTTTTCTACTGAAAACAGCTATTAAATCACAGTGTAAAATCAGGATGATATTTAATATTTCGTTAAAATAATGAAAAAAGAAGATGAATGCCGGAAAAATAATTAATAAAAAATTACAAAAAAAAGTGTTTGGTTTGCCATAACTCCGTCACTTTAACGTCGATTTTAATTATTTTTGCTTTGGTGGAAATGATATTTCATCCTCTGCAAACGTAACATAAAAACTGGTAATAGCGAAGAAACTGACAGACTTGTAAGCGTATTTTTTTTTTCTTAGCTCAAAAACTGAAACTTTAAAATATTTCGAAAACTGTTTCTTTCAAAAAATCTACAAAACTGGAACCGCCTTTTATTCAGTCTGCAAATGTATAAATCAAAACATTTTGTAAATATGTACACACTAAATTCATACAACTTTCAATAGCTGGTACTCTGAAATAGCAATGTGCAATATGGAGGTGTGTAAAGGTTGTAAAACTATCGATAGTACACATTACCATCGATAGTTTTTGATAATTTTGAAAAAACCATCGATGGTCTTCGATAGTCTGAAAAAAATAAAATATCGATACTATCGATAGTGCCATCGATAGTTTCCCAACTCTATCACTTACTACATATGTTTTGATTTGTTTACAATATATGTATCTATTTATTTGTGTATAAACAAAAGTTTAAGAAATTAATATAAACGTGATAAATAAAATAAATAAAGCGATGGTCACCCCGCTCCTCCTGGTGGACCCAAAATTCTCCTGCCCCCTTGCGACGTATGGATTGTTTTTCGTAAGAGCAACCAGCTTTTGGAACTGCTGTGGTGTTGTGCGTTTCATCCTGAAGTTTAAAAAAAATGATACACTCTCTTTTGTTTTCTTTAATGCTATTAAATACTCACTTTTAAATAGTTTCTACTTTCTTTTTTTTAGTTTTTTTTACCGAAATAAATGCAAAGACGTGCAAAAGCGAACAAATTAGACATTCGCCAGATTTTGACAGATCTAGCGAAGTGAATTAAATTTTTTCGCTACCGGCAATTCGCAAAATTCATTTTCGTCACTCATTCGCAATTTGTCGGCGAATTCGCTGCAGATTCGCATCCCACAATTCGAGACCGCGAAGTTCGCCTAAATTTTCATTCGTTTCGCAAGTGACAATATACGTATAAAGTGAAACGGTGAAACAAATATAAAATCATCTGGCCTTGCGTTATAAATCAAAGTCATTGAAAATAAGTTAGGAATTGTCGTTTTCGATTCGCAAAAGCCATGATAATTGCAAAAGCCAATGATAAGTATGCTTATATTTATTAGCTTCATATTAAAAAGTATGCGCATTTTATATGGAAAATAGCAAGCTCCCTTTGTAAAAAAAAATTTTAAAAACTAAACATGATTTTTTGGTGGAAAAGGCTACAAGTTTTCAGACTAGAATTAAATAAACTACAAAACTGCGCATTCAGAAAATTTTTAAAAATTTTAGATAAAATGCAGTTAGGATTTATTTTACAAAATTAGGCAATAAATACCATTTGGAATAGGAAGTGAAATTTCAAGAATATCTGACCACTCCATCTATTTTTGTCCATCGTTTGTATGGGATTGAAGCACTGTGGCAAATGGTGGGTGCGAATAGCTTAAAACGAACATCACAAAAAAGGAGGAAATACTGCCAAAAGTCTTTTTTATTGTTATTAGTTTTATTGTTATTATTATCAACTATGTATTTGTACGAGTGACGAGGCATGGTTGTTCATTTAAACTTCACTTAATGTTTTAATATTTGAATATAACTAGAGCGCCTCTAGCTACCATCCCTTACAAAAACCTTTCTTTATTGATTTCTTAACACATAAATTTCTCTACAATAAAATTGCAGTACTTCAAAAACGCAAAATATAACTGCAATAACAGCACGTCCGCATTGTTTAACGTAAAGCATAGTACATGGAATTTTTGAAAATGCAAATTTTTTGTTAAACTGGTAACACTAATCAACACAAACTGCATACAATGTAATCCAAAAACCAATACAAAAATGCTGCTAGTTGCTACTAGCATAATAAGTACTTCTATAACAGCAAACAACAACAACCTCAACATTAACCGCTGTGCGCTGTTAAATCATCGAATGCAATTCAGTTAGGAAAAAAAAATAAGAAGAAAAAATAAACAAAAACATGCCGCGCTGTACCGCCCGCCAACATGTGCGACAAACGTTTAGAATGGCAATAAAATAGACAAAATTGAAATTGAAATGGTGACCGCATGTCTTCTGTTTTTTTTTTTTGTTGTTTTTTTTTTTGCTAAATATGTAAATTATTGTTTTGATTGGCTTTGTCTAAAAAAATCAAAAAGAGACAAAGTAACTATATATGAGCAGCTAAAGCACGGGCGTGCGGTTTGAGAAGATGGCATGTCGTATACGTCATCAACAGCGCGTCACCAACAGCGCATGCTTTTTAAAGGAATTTAAGTATGAGTTATGAAGAATTAATGATTATGTTTGCTAGTAACTTAGCTAATTATGAATATTTATTTGGCGACATTTGAAATCCAATTATGACAGAGGAATTTAAAGCCGAAAATTCTTTGCACTAAAAAAAAACCGAAAAACGTTTAGTAACAAAAACTAAAAAAAAATGCAAATTAATGATTCTAGGCGATTAACTTTTATGTATTATTGCTTGTTGGTAAATTAAAATGTCTATCATATTGCTTGAGCCAATTAAAATAGCAAAATAATTTTATAAATTATGCAAAGCGGTCGATACCAAAAAAGAAGAAGCAGAAAACAAAAGAATTGAAAAATAAGCAATCAAAAAAGTAGTAACTTCGAGAAACCAGCGACTGCTTTGCTGCTACATATTCATACTGAAAGGCTTATATATGTACATTAGGGTGGGGCGATTTACTAACCTATACCGCGCGATCGAAATTTGGATTCCTCTCATTTTTCTGAGTAGAAAACTCCTCCACGACATTTGTCTAAAATTAATTTTGATGTTCCGGAATTTAGTTTTTATTAACCAAGACGAATTTTTGAAAATAAAAATTTGACAAAAATCGACAAAAAAATATCCAGGCCAATATGTACATCGATTTGAAGCAGAATTTTATGCTGAATCTAGATATGAAATCGAAACTAAAATCGGATGATCCGTTTTCGAGATATAGCGTGATTTCCGGTTATGGAGGCTGAATGCGATTATCTCTTGTTGTGGACAATACATCTTAATTTTTTTTGCAAACTTTTTACATATAAGTCAATACAATATATGAACAGTACTTTAAAATATTAATTTATCTTCCGGTATAGGAAAACTAGAATGCACTCTTTTTTCCTTTGCCCAAAAGCGCGGTATGGGTTCTTTATGATATAGTCATCCGATACCCTAAAACGTAGACTTATGCTTCTGAAATTTGTGTTTTGCTTCCAATAGTACGCTATGGCGTATGAGTAACCTTGAGTTTTTTAGAGTTGACTAAATTAAAAAAACAAATCCCAAACAGCATACGTCTACGTTTTGGGTTATAACTCCTCAATTATTGCAGCTAAAATTCTGAAATTTTGTATTTGGAGTATCTATTGTACACAAAGCGCTGTCGGCGAAAATCATCGGTATTGGATGACTATAACATAGAGATCCCATACCGCGCTTTTGGGCCAAGGAAAAAAGAGTGCATTCTAGTTTTCCTATACAGGAAGATAAATTAATATTTTAAAATACTGTTCATATATTGAAATGACTTATGCTAAAGAAGTTTGCAAAAAAAAAATTAAGATGTATTGTACGCAACAAGAGATAATAGCGAAAATATGCGATTTTGGGCATTCAGCCTCCATAACCGGAAATCAGGCTATATATTGAAAACGGATCATCCGATTTTAATTCGGATTTTATATCTTGATTCAGCAAAAAATTCTTCTTTAATTCGATGTGCATATTGGCCTGGATATTTTTTTGCCGATTTTTGCCCAATTTTTATTTTCAAAAATTCGTCTTGGTTCATCAAAACCAAATTCCGGAACATCAAAATTAATTTTAGACAAATGTCGTGGATGAGTTTTCTACTCAGAAAAATGAGTGGAATCCGAATTTCGATGGCGCGGTATCGATTAATTTCCGTCCATACAAATCGCCCCAGCCTAATACGTATACTTTGTTTATGTGTATGTAGGTTATAAAAAAGTCTATATTAAACCAGTTTTGTGTATTTTTTTAAAAGGAATATGACCATAAAAATATATTAACATTTACATATTAATTAAATGCTTTATGGTAATAGGATATCCTGACGGTTGCCGTAAATACTTTGTTAGTTTGTGTAAATAAGTTGTAGTTTGTCTTAAAATTTTATACAATCATAATTTGCATTAAAATTACTTTTAAGTTTTTTTTATCATAAACCAAATTACCTTTGCAATAATAATGGCAAGTTAAGATTTGTCAATTATAACGAAATATTTTTAGTATTAATTAAAGTATCCATTTGTTTACTAAAATGCATCATGAAAGATAAAAGTGAAAGAAGCCGTAAAAACGATTATTCTTATGTTCGAATTTGGCTACTCGATTATTCTTCTTACTCTGCTTTTGACTAGTCAGACTCGATTATTCTTCTTGCTCTGCTTTTGTCTAGTCAGACTTCCCGAATTACCATATGTATGATGGTCAAAATTAATTAGTAAGAATCCGTGCGGAAAATTTATTATATGAACACGCTAACATCTTTGCTTCGTTTTTTATACCATTCATGAACACGGAATGGTATTATAATTTTGGTTTAAAAGCGGCTCTTGGTAGTAACAGAAGGTCTGTCTGCCTGGTGTCCATTTGTCTATAGTGAGCACAAACTATTCCCGCAATATGATTTCCAAAACGTCATTATGTAATAAAGACTTGTACACAATGAAGTCTTGTTAAAGACACTGCTAAAAATTCATTCATGAAAGGTATGCAATCTTCTTCATGTCCAAAATGCAGCCGCAAGCTTACTTGTTTTGATTTAGTTAATATGATTTTGCTAATTTCATTGAATTTCGTTTAATTTCTTCATATTAATTTTTCAGCTCGTTTTAGTTTAGAATACTAATATAAATAACACAAACCTAGCAAATTGTAACATTTTTTAGTCAAAATAACCGGTAATATATAAATATGCTCGCATAAATATATATCAGCAAGTTTTTTTGTTAATATGTTGCTTTATAACTTTCAGCACATGTAGCCAAACAAAAAAAAATAATTAATAACTAGTTAATTTATCTGACGCGCAAAAACGCTAAACATGCAAAATTTTGCTCTCAACCACTCACTTTTGATGGCCACAAAAATACTAATAAGCAAATATATACATATGTATGTATATTAAGCAATGAGAAATACCGTTAAACATGCTGCCGCCCACTTGTCATTTCTGCAAGCATCACTTGCCCTTGTTTTCTTGCGTCAAGCAGCCGAACAGGCAAAGAGTTGCGTTGAACTTTGTTGTTGTTGCTATTTTCTATACTTAATTATTATTTTTATTATTGCTTGCTTATTTTATTTATATTTTATGCAAAAATAGTTTAAAACAATCAATAAAAAGTATCTGGTTTCTGTCTAGCAAAGAGCAAGTTCGTTGCTCAAGTCTTTCGTTCAAATTCTAAATTGAATATGTTAACTACGGCGAGCAGTAAAAAATACAAGAAAAAGTTGAAATATTATGCAGTCAGCGCAATGTACTTAACACAAAGTTTAAGGCAATAGATATTATAAAAAAAAACAACAAGAACAAAGCAATAATTAAAAAAAAAAAAGAAAAATATTAATTGTTGGCACATGCTAACCAAAAACATGTTTCAAAATCAATATTGACTACCAACGAAGATACTCATACATGTGTGTCTAACATGGTTAAGCAGCAAATTTTTCAAAATCATTTATGTTTCTTTTTTGTTTTTGTTTTTGCTTTATTTTTTTTTTTTTTGTTTTTTATTTATTTTTTTTTTTTTTGTTGTAAGTTATTACCCATTTTGCTTTGTTTTCTTTCATTTGTTTCATTTGATGTTTTTTTCTTGCGATTCATTCAATAAACGATTATTTTCCTGCAAACACTGCACAAATCTTTGCTGCTTTACTACAGCAAACATACATACATAGAATATAATAGTCTAAATGCATAGAAAAAAAAAGAAAAAACAAGTCACAAAGAAGATCATGTAAAGCGCGCATAAAGCATATATTTACTAATTATTACTATTTTTTCTGCATTTCTGTGTTTGTCTTTCTTCATAACAACGTCACTCACCTTGTTCGCAAATTTCCGTTGCGTGTGTTGTTCAGCGTTTTTGTGGCCAACTTGAAGCCACCAGCACCAGCACCGCCGATGCCACCACCGCCAGGCAAGTTGCCGCTGCCGCTTTTGCTGCTGCTGCCGCCACTATTCAGTTGACTTGCACTCGTGCGCGGCAAACGTGGATTAGCAGCGCCGCCGGTACGCAACGAAGCTCCACTAATACCACTAAGAACACCGCCACCGCCGCCGACGTCACCAGCACCAGCACCAAAATTACCGGCTGCCAAGACAGCGTAACTGTCGCTGTGCAACGTTACAAAGGCACAGACGAGCAACAGCAATGCGACGGAGAGCGATGAGCGCTGACTGCGATGGCAACCAACAACAACGTGGTGACCGTCGGCGCTACTTGCATTGTTTATATGCGAGTTTTTATTTTTGTTGCTCATCGCATTGATTAAGTTTGTTGTTGTGGCTACTATTGTTGCTTTTATTGCTGTTGTTCTTGTGGTAGGCAAGAACCAGTTCTTTATTTCTGGCTTTTGCTTCTGCTTTTGTTTTTTCGCTTTTTGCTTATCTAGTAGACACAATGTTGGTTGTTTTTGTTTTTGTTGCTGTTGTGAATGTTCTTTTTGTTGTTGCTGATGTTGTGATAGTGATTCCGCAAAAGCAACATGCTGTTGTTGTTGCTGTTGCTGTTGTTTTTCTTTATGTAATTTTTTAGTTGGCTTTTGTTGTTCGCTTTGTTGTTGTTTGGCCTTTAAGGCCGGCATTTTGTTTTGTTTTGTGATTTTGATCGAATGTTGTGTGCGCTGTTATTGCTGCTCTTCAATTATTTTTACACAACTTGTCTTGTTTTTTGTTTTTGTTTTGTTTTTGCTCTTTGCCTGCTGTTTTTTGTATTTTATAAATTTTCTTTCTTTTTTCTTTGCTCTTCACTTATTTCTCAGGTGCAAGCACCTTTACGTTTTCACCAGTTTCACAATATTTCACCGTATTCACAATTTTTCTCCGTTTTACGGTTTGTTGGCAATATTTTTTTTCTTCAAACAATTTGTTCAAATAAAATTAGTGAAATTTGCTGAAATGGAAATTAGCACATACAAATTTTATTTTTTCATCCATAAGTATTATTTTTAATTATTTGGTTTCATATCTCTTTAGGCACTCTTTGTGTAGTGATAGCATTGCATGGAATGGGGATGAGTTTGGCTCATTCTGTAAGCGGTTATTGAATGGTTATTTGAGTGGTTCAGTATTTCTTTAAAATTACTCTAAATGTCTTCGACTATCATATTTTACTAATTAACAAAATGAAAAATCGATATCAATATGCCGGCGCACAAATGCCACACGGACACATGAGAAACATCAAACACATTTTAACCAATGTAACTAGCTCAAAACGGTCTGTGCTCTCCGACGCAATTCTCTCACAATTATGCTGTACTATCCTATATAGTGTATAGCGAAAGAATCTTCCTCCCATCCTCAAGAGATTTTAGGTTTCATCAAAAGACGTTTATAATCACACTAGTATCGCCGGTGCTCGAAATTCGACCATGCAATTTATTTTTTCACCTTTGTATTGGTACAAAAATTATTCCTTTTCGCGGACATAAGAAACACTTTCCAAATTCCAGTTGTACCGCAACACTGATTTGCCCTTTTGATCACGGTCCGACGCGAAATCATGGTCAAAATCAAGGCAGATCTAGGAAGGTAGGCCCGGTGGCGAATTCAGAAATTTCCCATGTATTTTGTTATTGTAATTGGTAGAGTGTAATGTCAAAATGATATTTCGCCGTGGTTAAAATCTGAATTTGCTTGGGGCTCGTCCATTCCTATTGGCCATGATGTGAATTCGCTTTGATTTTGACACTACACTCTACCTTTGTAAATGAAAAAAGAAGTTTTTCAATTCGCCGCCGAGCCTCCCTGTTAGATATGCCTTGGTCAAAATTAAAATTACTCAGTGTGCTCTCCCGCCCTCTCTCTCATTCTTCGCTTTAATGGAAAAGCAATAGGAGACATTTGGCCGCGTTGATTTTGATCTGAGCGTAAACTGGGCCAATGCATATTAAATAGAGAGAGTGCGCTCTTCAACTCTGTTTACGATATTTGTAAACACGTTTACGATATCTATTTCTCTACACTAAAAATTTTATTTATTAACTATAAACAAATTAAATAATTTATAGAAAAAATTATATGCCTATGCACTGCTCCTCACTCATACGAACACATCCATATCAATTTTATGTGGAGATGAGTATGTTACATGTGCTAAACAGTCTGGCAATTGTTTGTATGGAAAAAAATGTTAGCCTATTAATATATAGATAGTGGAATAGGTTCCGAAAAACGAGTATTACTATCCAGAGCAAAGCATAAGAAGACCTTCTGAATTCTTTCAATCCTTAAAATAGGACAGCCAAAATAAGCTGAACAGATAAAAGACGCATACTCAAGTCTCGAGCGTACAAAAACCGAAAATAACAGTTTCAAAGTGTAATTACACTGCTCTACAGCCAAAAAATACTCTGAACGCGACCATCCTATTTATATGTAAAATCGGTCGCTGATTCCGAAAATCGGGCTCATTTTTAATTCTATGGGAAGGTTTTTGAGATATCGGCAATTTACCGTTATTTGGCCAATGGCTCCACTTAATCCTGTATACCTCTTTAACGCAGTGAGTTATCTTCCTTGGGCTAACACAAAACGAAAGAAAATAAAATTAACTTTTCATGGCTCCTATAACATTTTTTCCTAACTCTTATAGTTTCTGAAATATTGACGATTCAATTTGAATTTTTTCGCTTTTTAACGATTTTTTGAAGAAAAAATTGACTTTGTCAGACAATATCTTTAAAACCAATGTTTTCACCTTCGGTTTTACTCCTTTGCGTGAAGCTCCATTCTATTGGGAAAAAGATAAGCTATCAACGAAGAAAATCCATGGTAAAATAGAAAAGTTATAGGCGATCAAGTAAATACATCCAAGTCGCGCAATGCCTCTGCACGGGTATATTCTATGCATGTTGTACCAATACCTACACATCTGCAGTAGCAGCACGTTGGCAGCGCAGTAGATACAAGCCTATTTACGGGTATAACATGCATAGAATATACCCGTGCAGAGGCATTGCGCGAGTTGGATGTATTTACTTGATCGCCTATAACTTTTCCATTTTACCATGGATTTTCATCGTTGATAGCTTATATTTTTCCCAATAGAATGGAGCTTCATGTAAAGGAGTAAAACCGAAGGTGAAGACATTGGTTTAAAAGATATTGCCTGACAAATTCAATTTTTTCTTCAAAAAATCGTAAAAAATCGAAAAAATTCAAATTGAATCGTCAATATTTCAGAAACTATAAGAGTTACAGAAAAATGTTATAGCAGCGATGAAAAGGAAATTTAATTTTCTTTCGTTGAGTGTCACTCCAAGGAAGATAGCTCACTGCGTTAAAAAGGTATACAGGATTAAGTGGAGCCAGTGGCCAAATAACGGTAAATTGCCGATATCTCAAAAACCTTCCCATAGAATTAAAAATGAGCCCGATTTTCGGAATCAGCGACCGATTTTACATATAGATAGGATGGTCGCGTCCAAAGTACAGACAAAAAATTTCATTTTGTGATCCAGTGTTATCAGAGAATTACGAGGCATTGCGCCTAATCAAAGCTAGCATAGCGTATACGCTTTGGAAATAATGATACTATAATCTTATATTATAAATGTGAAATGGAAATTGTGTTTAAACTCAATTGGCGAGAAAACCGCTGAACGGATCCTCACAAAACTTTGCACACCTAGGTATTTTCACCCGGTAATTGCTATAGGCATATTTTTAATCTGATTAGAAGTCAGGGATGGGCACCTCCCATTCAAAATTTTCCTTTTTTTCGTAATATCTCTTGAAATATTTGTACTAGAATAATGAAAATTTTTGTGAAGGAATAATACAAAAATATATACTCAACGGATAAACAATTTAGGTCTTGGTAAAGCAGGAATGGGCACTCTCCTCCCATACAAACTGAAATTTTCACATCGAATATCTCTGGAAATATTTGTAGTAGGGTACTGAAAATTGGTGTGAGGGCATGTGAGATAACTATGTATTAAACGGGTAAAACTGCTAGGTCTTGGTAAAGCAGGGATGGGCACCTCCCATACAAACTGAAATTTTCACATCGAATATCTCTGGAAATATTTGTAGTAGGGTACTGAAAATTGGTGTGAGGGCATGTGAGATAACTATGTATTAAACGGGTAAAACTGCTAGGTCTTGGTAAAGCAGGGATGGGCACCTCCCATACAAACTGAAATTTTCACATCGAATATCTCTTGAAATATTTGTAGTAGGGTACTGAAAATTGGTGTGAGGGCATGTGAGATAACTATGTATTAAACGGGTAAAAACGCTAGGTCTTGGTAAAGCAGGGATGGGTACCTCCCATACAAACTGAAATTTTCACATCGAATATCTCTGGAAATGTTTGTAGTAGGGTACTGAAAACTGGTGTAAGGGCATGTGAGATAACTGTGTATTAAACGGGTAAAAACGCTAGGTCTTGGTAAAGCAGGGATGGGCACCTCCCATACAAACTGAAATTTTCACAGCGAATATCTCTGGAAATATTTGTAGTAGGGTTCTGAAAACTGGTGTAAGGGCATGTGAGATAACTGTGTATTAAACGGGTAAAAACGCTAGGTCTTGGTAAAGCAGGGATGGGCACCTCCCATACAAACTGAAATTTTCACATCGAATATCTCTGGAAATGTTTGTAGTAGGGTACTGAAAACTGGTGTAAGGGCATGTGAGATAACTGTGTATTAAACGGGTAAAAACGCTAGGTCTTGGTAAAGCAGGGATGGGCACCTCCCATACAAACTGAAATTTTCACAGCGAATATCTCTGGAAATATTTGTAGTAGGGTACTGAAAATTGGTGTGAGGGCATGTGAGATAACTATGTATTAAACGGGTAAAACTGCTAGGTCTTGGTAAAGCAGGGATGGGCACCTCCCATACAAACTGAAATTTTCACATCGAATATCTCTTGAAATATTTGTAGTAGGGTACTGAAAATTGGTGTGAGGGCATGTGAGATAACTATGTATTAAACGGGTAAAAACGCTAGGTCTTGGTAAAGCAGGGATGGGTACCTCCCATACAAACTGAAATTTTCACATCGAATATCTCTGGAAATGTTTGTAGTAGGGTACTGAAAACTGGTGTAAGGGCATGTGAGATAACTGTGTATTAAACGGGTAAAAACGCTAGGTCTTGGTAAAGCAGGGATGGGCACCTCCCATACAAACTGAAATTTTCACAGCGAATATCTCTGGAAATATTTGTAGTAGGGTTCTGAAAACTGGTGTAAGGGCATGTGAGATAACTGTGTATTAAACGGGTAAAAACGCTAGGTCTTGGTAAAGCAGGGATGGGCACCTCCCATACAAACTGAAACTTTCACAGCGAAAATCTCTTGAAATATTTATAGTAGGGTACTGAAAATTGGTGTTGGGCATATGAGATAATTACGTACTCAACGGACAAAAAAAAATTAAAAAACTATCTTTGACGTCAAGAATGATATTTTTCTATGTAACTTTTTTGGACTAACTCAATATGCTAATATTTTTAAAAGCACGTGGTGTGAAACCCGCGGGTAACCTCTAGTAACAAATAAAGGTAAATTTCGAGTCGAATACAACACTGGGATCCTTTATTTCACTTACACGACGAGGTGTGAAAGAAGAGACATTATAGGAAGTATTAAGAGCATAGCTACAATTAGCACATACGACAAAACATTTATTTAAATTTAGATAAAGGAGTGCTTAATACACCAGTCACTTACACTGCCTAAGTCTGTCTGCAAACTTTTCGATGATCGTAAGGTTATCCGCATAGGGACAGAATATTGAGGCCGAGAAAGATGCACAAATATCATTAGTAAACTGAACAAAGAGTAGCGGACCAAGTATACTGCCTTGAGGATCAGCCGAGCTGGCAAAAAGGATATCTAGTGATCTAATATTGTCCACCACAATCGAACAGCTACGATTGTACAAATAAGAAGCAAACAAGTTAGAATGGCTGAATCAAAACCGATACATGCCAACTTTCTTAACAGAATAGCGTGCTAGACCCAATCAAAGGCCTTTGAGAAGTCCGTTTATACTGTATTAAACTGAAACCCAGATCGAAAGGCAGCTCAAAAGTCTTCAGAAAATATTGATGAGCATATGTGAATTTTTGTGTGCTTACCAAACTTACCATGCAATTGTGAACATGTTTGGCTGGAAGTGGTGTGTACTTTCAAAGAAGTAGAAATATAAAAAGTAGCAAAGGCACTACAACAAGAATACAAAGTAAAGTAATAAGAAAGATAAGAAAGAATAAGAAAGAATGCTCGGACTGTGGTTTAAACACGATACCTCTGGCATAGCAGGCGAGCACTCTACCCACTGCACCACAGCGGCCACAAAATAGTAATAGTGACAATAACAACAAACTATTATACAAAAATTATAGTTGCACCTTAGTCATAAGAAAACATCTAGAAAAACTGTCGAATTTCGACAGTAGGCAGTACTCTATAGTAAGTTATAATAGCACCAAAAAAACACCAATAAAGCCTATTATCGATTATTGAAACACATTGAACTCAAATTAATACATATTTATTTACAACTCAAAAATGTTCACGTCTCACATTTTCTATTATTTTTTACAATAGTATTTCCTGGTTTTGCTACGTGCCACGTTGAAAAATTTAAATTGAAAATTTCTTCAACATTACAAATAAGTACTGACATGGGGGTGATTAGAAACAATTAACATTTATTTTTTTAATAAAAACAAGTAGCTAAGCTTTGCTACGTTTAAAATATCGATCACTAACAAAGAAATAGCCGCTTAAGGCCTTCTATAACTATGTAAAACAAAATATTGCATGCTGAAGGAGAAGATTGTCTTAAAAAAGTGTATCTTAAGAATCACTGCATTTAACCAAAAGAAAAAACACACAAAGAAAAGATTTATTCGTTTTCTGCAATATAAATGCACATCGCACGCCACATAATCATCACATGCTGTGACACGCGCCGCTTATTTTAAATGCACTTTTGATGTCGTAAAAATGTTAAAAAAATCTTTTTTTTTTTTTAATTAAATTTTTAAATGAGATTTAATTTTTAAATTTAGCTACTAACTAGGCAGTCAAGTCGTCTTAAGCATTTGTATATGCCGTTAAGTATGTAACTATTTTTATTATATTTTTATTACTTAGTGTGGCTTATGTAATTGTATTACAGTTTATTAGCTAATTGTTATTAACTTTTGCATTTGTTTATTTCGACTCTCCCCTCGACGTTAATGCCGCCACTCATTGAAACAGCTACTTTTTGGTAATAACTTAAGAATTTGTAGTAAAAGCAAAAGCTTTGCTTTTTTGTAAGAAGTTGTTTAGCTGGAAATTTTGGTTTTGTTTTAAGTAACGCGTCGCGCTTGTCATTATTTTGCATATTAGTATTATTTTTTTTTTATTTTATTTTATTTTATTTTATTTTTGTTTTTAAATTTTTATTTTTATATATGTAACTAGCTGTACCCGGCCAAGCTTTGCTTTGTCCCACTTCCTATTATAGGTACTTGAAGCGAAAAACGGCACACTTTAAAATATGTTGGAAGTATCTAGAAACCGAAATTACCTCGGGCTGCAGAGCTCAGCACAATTCAGATAAGTTTAAAAAAAGTGAAGGAAAAAATTTATATTTTCAAAAATTGGCCCTCTTCATGTTCTTATCCCATTTTTCTTCGTATTAGTCTCCAACTGCCTTTCCCTCTACTTTTCTCTTTCTCTTTCCCTTTTCATTTATCTTTCCTTTCATTTCCGTTTCCTTTTTCCTTTCCCATCACATTTCCGCTTCCCTTTCTCTACCGCTCTCTCTTACCTCTCCTTTTCTGTCTTTCTTCTTTTTATTCCCCCCTCTTATTCCTTCTCTAATTCCCTGTCTTACTGTCTCTCTCCCCATCCTATTCATTCCATTTTTATTATATTCTCCCTCTCCTTTTCCGTCCATTTGCCTTTGCCTTTCCCAGTCTCATTACTCTTCCCCTTTCCCTATGGAAGTTGGTTTAGCATAACATACCCTACATTCCACTTCTCATTTGATACCATCATTGCTTAAAAATATTCCGTGGCGTCCGAATCGTCTCATTTACCCATAATTGGGTATCGGGACTAAGAATCACTATGAAAATATCTCTATATAGCAGACCCGGTCAACAATTTCATTTTATATCAGTATTGCTCAGAAGCATCCCGGGCTCATCCGGGTCCACTTATTGACCCACATCTGGGAACTTGACCTAGGAACCATAATGGGTACGGTATCTGGAGACTTGACCAAGAAATCGTAATGGGTAAGGCCCTACATGAGAGTCATAATCATAATCAGTTCATCTCTGTGTAAAGGCCTTGCTCAGCACTTTTCATTTGGTACGAACATCCCTGAGAAATATCCCGGTGTTGTCCGGGTCCGCGTGTTGACCCACACCTTGGGACCCGACCTAGGGATCGTAATGAGTTCATTTCTATGTAAAATCCCTGCTCAAAACCCTTCGTTTGATACCAATATCACTGAGAAATTTTCCGGGGTCATCCGGTTCCACGTTTAGACCCATTTTTGGGGACCCGTCCTAAGCATCACAAATAAAATAGTTCTATGTTGAAGTCCTCATAAAGACCTTTCATTTGATACCAATATCGCTCAAAAACATCCGAGGGTCACCCGGTCCACTTTTTGACCCATATCTGGTGACCCGATCTATGAATCACAATGAGTACTATTCTATATAAATTCTCTGATCAATACCTTTCATTTGATACCAATATCGTCCAAAAATATTCAGGGGAAATCCGGATCCACGTTTTGACCTTTTGACCTATATCTCGGGAACCGACTTCCGGATTTGAAAACATATGTATATAAACCATCTAGGGCAAGGTACTAAGCTGGTGTGTAAATTTGGTCAAAATCCCTCTACGCGTTTGGGCGAAAGCCGGCGACAAAGAAATGGGCTTGATTTTTATATATATACTAGCAAATACCCGTCCCGCTTCGCAGCGACGAAAAATGTTTTTATGTTATAATGAGGGTTTCCATCTACATTTCCCTTTCTCTTTCTCTTTCTCTTCTTTTTCCTTTACCTTTACCATTACCTTTACCTTTACCTTTACCTTTACCTTTACCTTTACCTTTACCTTTACCTTTACCTTTACCTTTACCTTTACCTTTACCTTTACCTTTACCTTTACCTTTACCGGGACCATCCATCACCATCCGGGCCCACTACTTGAACCATCTCTGAGAAACCGACTGAAAAAATAACAATGAAAATATCTGTATGTTGAAGCCCTGCTCGACACCTTTCATTTGCTACCCATATCGCTCGGAAATATTCAGGGGTCATCCGAGTCCACGTTTTGACCCATATCTCGGACCCGGCCTAGAGATTGCAATGAAAATAACTCCGTGTTGAAGGCCTGCTCTGCAACTTTCATTTGATACCAATATTGCTCGGAAATATTCAGGGGTCATCCGGGTCCACGTTTTGACCCATATCTCGGGACCCGGCCTACGCATCGCAATGAAAATAACTCTATGTTGAAGGCCTGCTCAGCACCTTTCATTTGATACCAATATTGCTCAAAGACTTGCTGGGTCACTCTGGGTCCATAATTGGGCTTATATTCCGGGAAGTTCCCACTTTTCCGAAAGTCCGTATACCCTATCACCAGCGCATATACCATATGAATCTACTGTGAAAATTTCATAAAGATCGGTTGATTACTTTGGGAGTCCATAAATAACACACACACACACACACACACATTCATTTTTATATAATAAATATAGATTAAGCAGCGGCCTGTTTATTTAATGCTTTCTTTAAATCTATATTTGGTTGCGATTTATCTTTTTTCTTGTTAATTTGTTTTTATAAGAACTTGCTTATGTTTATGGATTTTTTATTGTACCACAAAATAATGCTTATTTCACATTATTATTATTATTTTATATTAATTTAAAATACTTGCTCTTTGTTTGAATGCAGTGAAATTATTTAAACTGTGATTTTTATATTAGCTGCACGGCAATTTGGTCAGTTCATGAATTATAAAATTAACATATTTATTGCAAATTGTGTTTATCAACGATTGTGAGTTACGTGCCCAGAATGTCGTATAAAAAAACAAAATATATAGCAAAGTAAGTTAAACGTATCGAATGTGTGTGTTATGTGTTAAAAATTATTCATATTTTTGACACAACATAAACATTAACGCTTGGTGAGCGCAATTTTTTGATTAATCTAAGACTATTAAACACCAGCTGTGATATGTTTGTACGCCAAATATCAGCAGCACTGAATAAAATGTGCTATTGCAAACAAGTGTGTGAGCAAGTAGACATTTTGCGAATTATATTGGGTTATGTTTTCGGTAAATTAACATGGATTTTATGCCATTAAAAATATATTTTATTTTTTTTAATGCATTGCTTTTGCCATTAAGCTGCCTGTCTATGCTGTTTATTAAATTTATATTTTGCTTTTGTTAGTTGGTGGGCTTAAGAGAGACTTAATTGTTTAATATGTTAAATTTTCTAATTTTTTCTAGCAAATACATATGTGTATGTTGTTTGAATAACACGAAAGTATAATAGAATAGAAAACAGCAGAAAAAACTACATTAATCACTTTAACAAATGCTATTAATATGTTTAAGAGCCTTCAAAATTATGCGCTTTAAAAGAGAATAACAAACAATCGCCAAAAGCAATCGCTTATTAATCAACTTAAATTTAGACATACACACATATACGCAAACATACAAATATGCATTCTATTCATTAGTCAGTCTATTAAAACTCAACTCAACAACTCACCATGCTACAGAGAGTAGAACACAACAGTCACACTAAGTCAAGTTCGTTTCTTAAGTCTACTGATTTTATACGTCAACACTTCAAAATAATTACAAAAACCAAGCACGAGCAAATCAATTACATTGCATGCAGAAAAATATGCAAAACAAATGCAAAAACAAAAAAACATACAAACCAAATGCAAAAACAAATGCATGAACACAAAAAAAAATACAAAACAAATGCAAAGACAAATGCAAAACAAAAAAATATACAAACCAAATGCAAAGTCAAATGCAAGAACAAAAATAAAGTAAGCTTAAAAGGAAAAAAACTCAGAACCAACAAAAGCACTTAATAATTCAAAAAAAAAAAAAATTGAAAATTGCTTAAAAAACTAACCGCTTGCAGGCCTGTTTTGCAAATAAACAAAAATTCTTATAACAAAGAGCGGACAGCCAAACAGCGACAGCGATTGTGTCTGAGGTAAATGGAAATTTGCAAATGCAATCGATGAATCAATGGCGCGGCGTTTGCCCAGATCGATCATGAATGTAAGCGGTGCGCAGGCGCGCGATCAAGCAAATGCAGCAGATAGTGGCAAGAGGGGGGCAGTGGGGTGGATAGAGGGACAGTAGAGGGGGAGACAGACGTACGCGCATGGACAGACAGCGGAAAAAGCGGAGACACATAGACCACAAATGCAAATGTAATTCAATGCTAGTAGACGCTAAAATTTAATTTACAAAGTGCTAGCCAGAGCACAGCTAGATACATAGTAAGTCTAGGAGGCTGGCCAGGCGACAGGCAAAGAAACTGCCAAGCGTGCGTTGTACAACGCCAAACAACAAGGACGGACGGACGGACGGAGAGTTTGTTTATGTGTTTGTTTGTTTGTTTCTTTGGTTAGACAGTTACGTAGTTAGTCAGTTAGTTAGTTAGTTAAAAGTGGTAATGTAAACCAGCTATAAGGCGGCATGTTCGCGTATATCTAGAGCGCTTGGAAAAGTGAATGAAACTGTGCACAAAAAAAGGAAATAATAATAATACAAGAAAAAAATTACAACAGTTAAAAATTGTGAGCTAAATAAACAATATTTTTTTTATAAACTTCTGCGAGCTTAAATTCAAGCAGCTGTTGTTTATAGAATTTTTGGCTGCTTTGATTATGCGTTAACTTTGTAAGCATGTGGATTTTTCTATTATTTAGCAAGTATTCAAGTATAGTTGATTCGTGTGTAATTTTAGCAGTCTGTAAGCTAGGCATGGTAGAGTATAAAAAATATGAATTATTAAAAAAAAACGGAAACTAAAAAGTTTCGAAATGAAGTAATTTATTTCAAAAAATTGGTTTATTAAAAAAAGTTACGCTAAGGAATTTTTGTGCAAGCCATAAGATTTACCCCGTTGTACCGATTTTCGAAAATGAGGTGTCAAATAAAAAAGTAAGTATCCTTTTTATTTTTATTTATTTATTTATTTCTGCCTACTGGAGATCCTTACAGACAATTAAAGTAAATTAAATTAGTAATTTCAGTTGAATATTGTAAATAAATTCAACTTGAATCTATATAAGTTAGTGTTGAGATCAATATTATTAACATAGCTATTACAAAGTCGAATAATTCTAGTGACAGGTTCATTATAAGCATAATTTGTCTTATGATAAGGTTCCGAACACTCTCCTCTTACCTTTTCCCCTTTCGTTTGCTTTTCCTTCGCAATTTCCGTCCCTTCTACTTCCGAAGGAAGAAAAAAGAAAGGGCAAAAGGTAAGAGAAAAGTGTTCCGAAAATTAAAATGATAAAGGAAAAAGGAAAAAGAAAACGGAAAGGAGAAAAGAAAGAGAAAAAGGAGTCCGAAAAATTATGCTTTGGGGGTCGCTATATGCTTAAAATATTCTATGAAATTATGCGGCAAATGTGGAAACACGGTTTTGAAGTTTTTGAAGTGGTCTTTCTACACTCAAATTGTCACACAGTTTAAATGGTCGAATTTTCGATTACGGGCGATACTAGTATTTTTTATTTACTGTCAGATTTTCAATTTTCAATTTCATATTTCCCATTTTTGTTTATGTCGCACATTTGCAAATTTAAATTTTCTTGATTTCTCAAAGCTCTTAGCTTACACGCGTTCATTTTATGGCGTGGCTGGCAGTTGTAGTTGCAATCAAATTTGCCTTATTTTTTTTTTGTTTTTTGCTATGATTTAGTTTTGTTCAATTTTGCGTTGCATTTTTTAATTCAATGCTGTGCCTGTTGCTATATTTTTATTGCACGGCTTTCAAGTCATTTGCTGTGTTGCGCAGTGTTTGTTGCCGTTTTTTTTTGTTATTTTTGTTGTTGTTTTTGTTATTTTTGTTGTTTTTATTGTTTTTATTTTTTTGTTATTTTTTTAGTTTTTTTTTTGCCTTTTTACTTTAGTTTTGCCGCTTGGCATACACAAACGCTCAAACAAATGCGCTTAATTTTCTCATATACATACCGATCAATGTATTACCTGCTTATTTTCTTGCGCTCTAAGCGACATAATCTATTTATGCCACACAATTTCAGTTATTTTTCAAATTTTTTTTTTGTTATTATTTTTTGCATAAAGCACAAACATGCAAACAAATAAATTTTTAGCGTTGGCATATTTTTATTTTTGCTGCATTAAATCGCATATACCGCATATAGATATATATTTTCTATGGACAGGTTTTTCATTATGCTACATACATACATATGAAGCATACATTGTTCAGCTCTAAAAAAACTAGCGAGCATTTTTTGAAATGAAGAAATTTAAATCATGAAATTTAATGTATGAAATTTGTGTGAAATTACTACATTTTACTCTTTGCTCCAAACCATGTCTGTCTGTGCGTCTGAGTGTCTTTATGAACACAATATAGTAACTCACAGTTTTTTGGACAATTGATTTGGAATCAAACAAATCAGAATAATAAAAGATATAGTTTCCATACAATCGATTGTTCAGATATGCATATTTTGGAATATAGCTTCTCGAGTTAACGATATAAAACTTTCTATTCATATCAGATCAGAGCAGTATAGTACACACGTGTAGCTCGTTGGCGTGCTATAAATCAAACGGCAATAAAGCAAATTTTTCTTTTTGCGCTTCCAATTGAGAAATAACACCAATTATCGCACATGACCTTGAGCAATAATACCAAATTTTTAACGTGACGATGGGGCAATAAAGCAAAATTGTATATTTGACGACTTTATTTACTGATTCCTCTTTTGATGTGAATTCTTCGCTGCACAGCGTACATATAGCCGCGCGATTTTTAATTCCAAGTTTTCATAATATTTATTTGTTTTTTATCATAAAAAATTGCAATTTTTTATATTAAATTTTTGCTCGTGGTGCTTTTTTTCATATTAAAAAAACCAACGCAGGAGGAGCGACGAATGCACATCAAAAGCAGGAATCAGTAAATAAGGTGGTCTCAACTGGTTCAGGTCTCGACGTCGATCCTTATGAAATATAGTAGGTATAAAAAGTGCTGGAAATAAGGCAGAATTCAAAAGTTGGTGTTATTTCCCATTCAGAAATAAATTAGAGCAAAAAAGTGAAATAAGACCAAATTTGCGCTATTACCTAGCTCTATTAGAAGCAAGGAAAAATCCAAGAGTTGGTGTTATTTCCCATTCAGAAGTAAACTAAAGCAAATTTTGTATGAATTTTATAGAAGTTTTTAATTAAGAAAAATTGAAAAAAATTTTTTTTTGGTAGAAGTTATGGATCCATTTCGGAGACCACCATATCCCCCTGTTTTATTGCCGTTTGCTTTATAGAACACGCATCCCCCGTGAAACTCTCTTACTATCAATTGTTCGGACTTAGAAATTTTTCTATATAACTTTTTCAGTTAAAAAGTTCTGGAGTAGGTAAGCAGTTTTATTTGCATTTGTTTAAAATTTTGCAATTTCACAAATTTCATAAGTTCCTTTTTTGTATTTCAATAAAAACTTTTACAGTCAGTTTCACGAAAGAATTTAAGTGAAAATAAATTTTTTCCCTGTCAGATTTCATATAAAATTCAAGTAAAAAAAATTAAACTTAAATGGTTTTCGTTTAATTTAGCCTCTTTTTTTATTGCTAATTTTTTTTTTAATATTTAATATGTTTATTATTAATTCTAATAATTTTCAGTATACGCGTTCCTTTTTTTGCATTATAAGCAAAACTTGGTTTGAGTTTTCGAATATAAACAAAAGATTTTCACACTTTTTCAAGCAATTAGTTTTTTTCTTCAATTTTTTTTAACTTATTTGCATTCTTTTTCTGCTCCTTCTAAGTACTTCTTATTGTTCTATTTCTTCTTCTTCTACTTCTTCATCTTCTACTTCTTGTTTCATCATATGTTGCGTATTTATTACAATCTCTGTTTTATTATTTTCCATTCAAATACTTGTATTCCATCTTGTGTTTATCACTTCTGCATTGGTTACTAAAAAACCACTCAAAACTAGCGGTAGCAATAAATGCGAATGAAACAGAAAATATTAATAGAAAAGAAAAAAAAAGAAAAACTAATAATAACTTAAATCCAACAACAAAGATCATCAAACAGTGGTGATCGAACAGCGATAACCTCGTTGTGTTATTGAGCAATGTCCACAGTCAGCTTTGACTGGTTGGTCTTCTGGCTATAAAAATGATTAGCCGCAAACTTTGGTCATATTTTCAATACACGGAGAAAACTGTTGTGCATTATTTATGCACAAGCTGTTCATAACAATAAAATGTTTAAGAACATTTTTGAATATGCAACTTTGCGCATAATTTATGCCTAATAATCATAAATTCTGCACAATCTATTAAAATTGTACATAAGTTATACACAAAAATGTGCACAGTTTGTGAACATTGTTCATAGCTTAATAATTTGAAAATCAAACACAATTGATCATAATATGTGAACATTGTGCATAATATGTGACTATACACACTTTCTTTGTGTCAGGAGCGACAATACCAGAATTTCATATTGTTTAGAAATATATAATTGTGCAAATAAAGAAAACCAGAGGTAAGTATTGAGTTATTATCATATACCTATTTATCACTGCAGTTATGACATTTAACGATGGTTTTTTAATAACGAAATAGTGTACATACATTGAAGTGCGAAATATGGATAAATATCGACTGCTTCAAGGCCATGACAGAAGCTGACATTAATGAGACTTTTAATGATGAAATTGGCGTTCAACGAGTGGCGACTTGCAAATGTGAGAAAACAAATTTTATATGAAATATAGTATAATATATCGACTTTTTTTAATCGCAGAAATTGGCCCCAATTTCAACATGTTGTAGCAAACATTCAGACCAATATTCAGCTAGTGGCTCAATCCGTCAGTCGGACTCGATTTCTTCAGCTCTACATACAAATTTGTATAACACTTTTTCCCTCTCACAAATTGTTAATATTTCAGAGTTTACATAATTTCTTGGATTCCGCAATTGGAATAAAAATTTGCGATAATTACAACGCAAGTAATTGTATTTTAATATGTATATATATAATATTAGTTAGTAAGCAATTCTACTTTGAAATAAAGACATTTGAAAATAAAATAAAATTTTGTTTCTTTAACATTAGCAGGAGGTGTAAAAATTGTTTCCATTTGTTCACAATCTATGAAAATATTGTTAATAACCTATGCCCAGTTGTTCATAGCCTTTGCCATTTGTTCACAATCTATGAAAATGTTGTTCATAATCTATGCCCAGTTGTTCACAAAATAAGCTCATAGTGCTGGACTGAAGTTATGAGCAATTGTGCATAGATTATGAACAACTGTTCTTGGTCATTTTTCGTGAACAATTTGTGCATAAGTTGTGCCCATACCGCATAATTTCTGCACACAATTATCTCCGTGTATTTTATGCATTTTAATTTGTTAACAAAATCTGTTTAACTTATTTTTGATTTGTTTAATGCATTAGAATTTGCCGTTTTCGAATACAAAATGAATATAATTTAGGGCACAAATGACACCAAACCACTTGCATTAACACTTTTAAAACTTATTCATATTGTAGCAGAAACTTCAGACAAACTTTAACAAGAAAAATATAATTTTTTTCTTTACACACCAGTTTTCCAAGTAGGCGATTTATTAAACCAACTTAATATTTGCTTTGAAACGCGTTTAACCGCACCGTCAACCGTACGCTTTAATGGTCGATACAATTCTGTTATTAACAGCGTCTAAAGTGACTGTTGTTAGTCGCTTGTCGATGGCGCGAGCAGCGCATATGCGTTTGCTTTAGCTTAACAAAATTCAACTTTTGAGCCTTGTTAATGGTTAATTTTTTTAGTTTGGCTTTACTTTTCGATTCGCCGTGCTAATGTGGCTGTGGTGAGTTTTTGTTTGTTTGCAGCAGCCGTAATGGTGGGGAATGAATGCTCGTGGGCCAATGTGCGAGTAGCTACCAATTCTTGCATTGCAAAAAATATAAATAAATGCACAAATACAAATTTTGAGTTTGTTTTTGCGTAGCTTTTGAAGTCTTTTATCGGGTAAATTTAGCTCTAGACTTTATCTACATACATATGCATTTAATTTATCACTATAACCGTTACATGTTTATTAATGGCGCCTACTTAATTTTTTTTTTTTAATATTTCCTGCCTTGTTTTTTCTTATGATTTATTACACATTTTATTTAAATTAATATTCTTTAATATCAACATACATTGCACATAACTCACAGTATCCGAGTGATTTTTGCTCCAATATGCTTTGGGTCACAGCAAATGCATTCACTTTCAATTTCATTTGACTTTGCAGAACTACTCAACTAAGTACTCATAAACTCAGACAACAAACTCAAAAACAATAACTTTCCACTCACTATTTAATTTACTCGTCTCTTCAGCTCTAATAAATATATACTCATGCATATAAGTATATTTCAAAAGCGAGGTACCTCTTTGTGCGACACAGCCAGTGGGCCGGCCAACAACTTTTATGCCAATACACTGTGAATACAATAGCACACAAGCAGCCACGCTCAATATTTAGTTAAAACAACAAGTTTTGTGGTGACGACAGAAAAATACTCATTTTAAGTTACACTCACATTTTGTTTCCAAAAAAAAAATTAAAACTTTGTTTCATTTGCAGCGAATTTGCGCTCAAATTGTGCATTTCTGCACTCAACAACAGATCAGTGTTAGTTTTTGTTGATTTTTGCTCTCCCGATCAATGCGGCGAATTGCAATTTAACTTATGAATGAAACTTTTATGACAACAAACAACAACAAAAACCTGCTTGCGATTTAAATTTAAAGTCTGGCACAAATGCCAAATACTTAGGCAACAGAAGTTAAGGAGATTTAGTTAAAATAATAACTGGACACATAGTTAATAGAGAACTCTCGGGTGCTGAATAAACTATTTAATAGGTATAATTAATCACTTTTTAAACCATCGGTCAGCAAATTTGAGCGTTAAAGCGGCAAATTTATCGAGAAGAGATATTGCATTTAAGTGCTTAAGTAGGCTGTTTAATCGAGCCTTTTGATTTCTACCTACAAAAACTTTACTAATTTTCATGGCTCTAACTTCTCGACTTTTTAATAAAGATCAAAAAATTCTCTCAGTGAATTTCCTTAATAAAGAATTATATCTACACACATTCAACTACACTCCGCCGATCGTCTCCCGAGGACTATAGCTAATTTTTAGAGCACTGAAGACGGCAAAGGTTTTGAGATAAGAGACTTTAAATATCTCATATTTCCACTGGCTTATTTCCTCTTTTCATACTAACTAAATAGCCAATCAGTTAAAGATATAATCATTTATTATATGCTAAGTTTTTTTTTTTCATTTTAATTGCAATGCCTCTAAAACTAATTGTACATGATGGATGATGGCTCCTTCTGGTTTTACATAAGCGCGCGTTTGTAAGCATCAAAGCGTTTACAAATTGGCTGGACATGTTTTCAATAAACATTACATCTTGCGCTCACTGCTTTGACAATTTCAATTAGGAAAGTCTTGCATTTGAATTTCTCAAAAAAAAAAAACCGACTCAAGTTTTGACAGCTTAAGCAATAGAGGCGCTAATTAAAATATGTATCTACAAGCATCATGACGGGATAACGAGCATAGATTTATAGATTTATAGATACAGACAAGCATATACGTACATACATACATATATATTAATTCCTGGAATATGTCAATTCACATAAAATCAATGTTATTCATTTAAGTACTTTTTTATACCTTTCATGAGAATGAAATGGTATTATAACTTAGTGCCCAAAAATTTTTGTCAAAAGTACCAGAAGGAAGCGTGGGGGACCCACCAAAATATATACCGATATGATCAGAATCACGAGCTGAGTCGATTAAGCCATGTCCGTCTGTCCGTCCGTCCGTCTGTGTGAACGCAAACTAGTCCCTCAGTTTTTGAGATATCTGAATGAAATTCGGAATACAGGTATGTATATTGTTATATGCAGCTGATCATTTGTCGGAACCGGCCCAATCGGACCACTATAACATATAGAAAACAACCGATTATTCAGATATACATGAAATTTTTGGATGTAATTTGTGCATAACTTCCCCATTTAAACAGCTAAGGACATGAAACTTTGAAGTAGACGTGCCCATTTTGACCCAAACAAGGTTACCGAAAATTGTCAAGATCGGACCGCTATAAAATATAGTTCCACAACATCCGATTATTCAGATATACACATTTTGGTGTATAACTCCTCCAGTTTAACAGCTAACGGCCTGAAATTTTGAAGTGTTTGTACCCATATGGGCCCAAACGGGATTACAGAGAATTGTTAAGATCGGACCACTATAACATATAGCTCCCCTACAACCGATTGTTCAGATATGGACATTTTGGTGTATAACTCCTCCATTTTAACAGCTAACGGCGTGAAATTTTGAAGTATTTATACCCATATGGGCCCAAACGGGGTTACCGAAAATTGTCAAGATCGGACCATTATAACATATAGCTCCCATACAACCGATTGTTCAGATATGGACATTTTGGTGTATAACTCCTCCATTTAAATAGCCAAGACACCATTTTTTCTAATAAATCTTTCCATAAATAACCCACAGAATTAAAATTATAAATTAAACTTAATCCGGCTATGTACATACATAGGTAACTATTCATTTCCCCACTCATGAAAGGTATGAAGTCTTCGGTACGACCGAAGACAGCCGCGCTTTTACTTGTTTTAACATAAAATTAAAAAAAAAAATTAAAAAAACAAATGTCGCCAGCAAAAAATTTATCGCACGAACGCCGCCACCACCGCCTTTTTGTCATCAATCATTGACAAATTGCCACGAAGCAATAAAAACAAAAAAAAAAACAACAAAGAAGCAAACAAATAATAACAAATTACGCCTAACTAAGCTAAGCAATGGCATATGGAAAAAATTGCAAAAAAAATACCTCTCTCTTATCAGCCAAAGCCATCCGTTAGCGGCGCTACATGAAAACGTGCCACAAACAGCATGCAATGCATGTGACAACATGCAACATTCTGCCACCAACCAACAACAACAACAACAAATCAATATTTCGTTTCATTTTCACTCAATGCACTCCCTAAATGTATAACAAATTTTTGCTGTTGTTTTTCTCCAATGGAGTGAAGGTAGCGCGAACAGCAGGTGGTGCAGCAAGCCGGCGGTGGTGAGGCAAGCGGACGGTAGAGACGAAGGCTAACAAAAGCAACGCGAAGCAAAAAAAAAAAAGCCACGAGCGCACAGCATGTAAGTCGATCCGAGCAAATTCGATCGTTTGATAGCAAATTCCAATATGTAACATTTATGTATGTAGTTCAATTCTGCAGCCACTGGCGTTGTCTCTCAAAGGCAATCAGTTTTCGTATTGTTGGCGTTTTTTCTTTGCTTGCCTTAACAAACAGTGTTTCTTTTCCATTTTTATTGCTTCTGCCAGCGCTAAAGCTACACAAATTTGGATTTGCCTACCTATGCTGTGCTGCCTAGTTACATATTTCAATTTGCGCTAACCAGTTAAATCCATCACAGCATTTCCCATCGATCTCGCAAAGTAAATGCAAACAATTATTCGCACACGATTTGTACCTACGGCACAAATGTATTAAATACATGCGAGCGTGGCTTGCGCTATGTATGAGTACAGTGGTGAGCATAACAATTGTTCGTTATATCTATATTTAGGGTCGGCTTTCGATTAAGGAAGCACGCTCCGAGAAAAATCACTTTTTGAGGGGTGTAGAGGGGTTCTCATAGATCACAAAACTGACACCAAAACTTGCCGGAGGCTTATAGTTCACGAGATATTTGTTGTTAAAGTTAAATGGATCCATAGATATTACCTCAGTTTTTATATCAATTCTAAGATCTGTAAGGGATATTCTACAAACCCGATAAAATCATTTTTTTGTTTGGTAAATTTTACATCTTTAAGAACAAATATCTCCTAAACTATAAGCCGCCGGCAAGTTCTTATATCAGTTCGGAGATCTGTTAGATCCCCTCTACCCAACTGAAAAAGTAATTTTATTCGGTGCGTGCTTCCGTAATGGAAAATATTCCCCAACTAATATTTAGTGTTTTGAAATCAGCGTTCATGTTGCATTAATATATGAACTGTGCACATTTTTATGTCTGCCACTGTAAGTACATACAAATATGTGTATATAAATGTCGTTTTTTTGCTGTACAATTTTGCGATTGTTTTGCGCGCGTGTTGCACCACAAAATTTTGCCTCGTTCTTTTGTTTTTTTTTTTTTTTTTGTTGTCATGCGCCAAGCTATCAATTTAGCTGCTTAGGTGGTTGTTGTTTATGTTTTTACTCCTTTTTTTCTGACTTCTTTAACTGCGGTTTCTGCTGTTAATTTTTACCAATGGTCACTTGTTGTCGAACTAAAGTCAATCGCCAGTCATTGCCCTACTTACGTTTTTATTGTTTTCTTCTCCTTTGCCGCCATCTACAGTTTTCTTTTATTTCTTTGCCGATTACATTGATCGATTTGCAGCGTAGAGATTTTATTTCATATCTGTAACTACGTACGTATGTACTTTGAAGTGCATTTATATATATTTGTAGCTACTTTCATTTATTATTAATTGAGTGTTAATGCTAAAATATGAAATTGTTGTGGCAATTTGTTGGATAAGAAATTAATTTGGTATTTCCAAATCAAAGAAAAAACAAAACTGCAAACAATTCAAAAATATTATTATGTACGTTGTTACAGTTAGTGGAGCGGAAGTGGTTATGAAAACAAAAAAACGATAAGACTAAATGTAGTTTTGCAAAGAAAGTGAAAAGATCAAGGTGTATAATCAAGAGGTTTTAAGCTGCGTTTAAGTTTAAATCGCGGTTTGAATGACAGATAATTTTACTTTCATAATTGATTTGTTGGCAATTACTTGTAAGAAAGGCAAATTGCTTAACATCGCATTTCTTGGCGCTATTTGAAATTTAGTGTTTTGGTGAAGAACTTACAAACAAATACAAAACATCCCCTAAGTTCTCGTAAAAGCTAACAAGTTTTGTGATCTGTTGGAGTGATCAAAAAAAAAAAAAAATTAAAGCGTGAATAACGGGTATTCATGAATATTGATGTGTAAACTGTTTCGGATTCGGATATTTATTCCCTTTTCCTTATTCCTTCTTTCCTGGTTTTCTATGGATTAAAAGGCGACTATCGTTTTTGAATTTTTTTGTTGTCATTGTGACTGCTACTATTTTGTTGTTTTTGTTTGTTTTGGTTTTTGACTTTTGATTTTTTATGTTGTTTTGTTTTGTATTGCTCAGAAACATGCAAGATCATCCGAGTCTACGTTTGACCCATATCTGGAGACCCGGCCTAGGGGTCACAATGAAAAGAGCTTCATATCGAAGTCCTGTTCAAAACCTTTCATTTGATACCAATATTGCATAGAAAATTAGATAGGTAGATGTAGGTGTGCATATCCATACATTTGCATACATGTTCAAACAGGTTAGTCCTTTTTATTTTGCCTATTTGTCGCATTGTTGCAGAAAACAACAACAACAACAACAACTTCACTTCGCTTCGTTGCTGTTGTTGTTGATATTTGCATTTGCACGGCTATGCATGCAAGCATTTGTAAGTACATGTCTATCTACCTACCTACCACTGACAGTGCCAAGCGATTCACACGGACAAAGCAGTCGAAATTTCGGAGCCCATAACTCGACAAATAATTGAGGCATTAAGACGAAACTTGGTTTATACACTTTTCTAACTTGTGCTAATAGACACGCAAAAATTTATTGAAATCGGTTTATGACCACGCCTACTTTTTAACAAAGATATTTCTGGAACACCCTTTGGGAATTTGTAACGTGACATCTTTATAATTATAAGTCATAAAGGAATGAAATTTTGCACAAAGAATAATATTCATATGCTTAGTTGGATGACTGATAAAAATTTTGAAAATGGGCGTGGCTACGCCCACTTTATGCAGCACTCGCTTTATATAAAATACGCCGTGTTTTCATCAAACGCAAACAAACAATGAAAGCATACAGCTGAGTATCTAATGTTCGATTCCACTCGAACTTAGGCTTCCTTACTTGTTTTACATATATTTTAAACTTCACATCTTGCATCTAAAACAGTGGTCGGCGAAATCTGAAATGAGGTTGTGTTGGTGAGAACAAAACAAGTTCTCCGCATGCGCACCCCAGTAGCAAATTAATCCGCTTCAAGTGGAATATATGTACATACGTATACATATGTAGAACGGACATTTTTGGTTTTTTTGTTGTTTTTATTTTTTGCTTTTGAAAGGAAAAGAACTTTTTAATGAAAAAAAATATCTCTTCTGAAAAAAATTAAAGGGTAGTTGGGTAAAACAGAGTGTTTGGAAGACAAAAGTCATCCAAACAGGAGTACAAAAACTGTTTGTTAAACACTTTGCAATGCCTTTAATCATTTATATTATTTTTAAATACTTTATAGCAAAAAAGGCATTGCATAAGGCCGACGGCATTTCCATCATATAAAATTTCTCGCCGGGCATTTTATTTGTGGACATACATACATACATTACCTGTATAAAGTCAATGCTTGCGTTCAACCACGAAGCGACGTAGTCAGGCGCAATGTTTATCGTTCGACAGTTGGCAAACGACTGATGAAGAGAGTAAGAATACGTGTGAATCGACTTCCCACAATTGTGGTATGGGCTGCCTATGTCTGATCTAAAATAATATAATATTAAAATATTAATAATGTATATACATATGTACTTATATGTATAAATCTATGTACATATGGAACAGTAGCTTAAGGAAAAAGAATTACACAAATTTACGAATATATTGAAAGTTCGCCTTTCGACATAAGCTATTTTTCGATATGAACACAGATATGTACCCAATCGGAAATTTGGATATGCTTCTTATATGATAAAGCGTTACAAAAAAGCATTGAAGGGCACCTGTCTTACTGCAAATAGCGCTTAATTTAATATTGCAATGCCATTGCGATGAAAGGAAAGCGCTTCATATTCGTGTTGTTTAAGAAGTGCAATCAAATTTCCGACTGGTCATGTGCACAAGAGTTCCAGGGAGTGTTGTGTGTGCGCTGCTAGCAATCATTAATGCTATGCCAGTGTACGCACAATAAGCCAAATGTGTTGCGCGTGTAAAGGCAGCGCAGTCCACGCTGAGCATCACTGATACATATATAACAAATGAATAACTCACCCTTTTTTCATTTCCTCAGACTTCCGTAATCTTCCTGCTTTGTTATGTATTTCATCCGAATCCCCAGGCGCAGCGTCTGTATATATGTACATACTTCTTCGACGATGCTCAATATTTTAATATCTTTTTTTTTGTTAAAAAATTTTTTGTTTGAACAAAAAAGCAATGATCGAATTTTGAAAATTATGTGTGTGTGTATGTATGTATATGTATGTATATATTTTCAGAGAACACTTAACCCTAGTATTCTTAAATTAAGAAATTCATTCTTAAATCGAGAATGTTATTCTTAAGTTCGGGATTTCATTCTTAAAACAAGATTTTTTCAGATTAATATCTTGCTTCAAGAATGCCATTCCTGTTTCAAGAAAGGAGGAACTTAAATTTTATATATTTTTCTTTAATTTCAGTAATTCTTAAATCAAGTTCGACACAGTTTGATTTTAGCCCTCTACTTTTCTCTGAGTGTAGTGCCTTTGAGTCTAGCCTTATAAAATAATCAAAAGGATAAAAATGGTGGAAATAAAAGTGATTTTGTAGTTAGCCGTAGAAGGAAACTATTTGAAATTATAAAAGTTTATTTGCGTTTTCCAAAAATTTTTTTTTTGAGTTAAATCCCTATTGCATAAAACGTGCGATATTTTATTGTCTTTGGGCATACGAACCAAATGAGCTGATATCTATTTTTGAATTTTTTTAAGTATTTATTAAATATAGTTACCAGATGTGCATTGCATGTAAATTTTCATTGTATAAGAAACCTAAATTGTTAAACATAAAATGTTTCTGAGCAAATGCGACTTTTGTAATCCAAAAGCAGCAAATGATTTGTCTAAAAAACACAATCAATCGGCAACATATTTATGCAGTAACTATTATTATTTAGTAGTTATGTCAAATGACATATATTTGTATACATAACAATCACTATTTCAATTATATTATATCATCGGTCTTCTGCCAGAAACACGAATGTGAAATTTTTCCTAAGTACGATATCTGCTCTTTATCGGGTATATATTGATGTAATAACAATTAATATTGGTATAAATTCTTGTGTAAACATACATACATAATATATGCTTGTATGTACATAAGCATATATACAAATATTAATTGTTATTATATCAATATATACCTGATAAAAAGCAGACATCACACTTAGAAAAAATTTCACATTCGTATTTCTGGCAGGAGACCGACGATATGTTTTATATAATATAGTTTAAAACTTTTTTTATTTTTTGTGTATTTTTTATAGAGCTATTGGCCAGTTTTATTTAAGAAAAAAGTTTTTATTTTTTATTTTTAATTTGGTTTTTTTTTTTTTGTATTTCGAAAATCGTGAACATGTCATGTTAAACGCACTTTGGCGCGCCTCTTATTAAAATGTTCGCAAATGTGACAAAAACTTACTCGAGCAATCGTGGTCATATTGTCATATGTTTGTATGTATTTATGTATGTATGTACGAACAAGCAACATTGCATTTTGACATGGAAAAAACAATGATTGCTTGACAATAATTGGCGCAAAATGTTGTTGTTGTTGCAATAACATGCGAATGTACATACATATGAAAGCGACATAAGCAAAACAAACCCAAATTGTTGCAAACAGACGCATTTAACTATTTAAATAATTGAATTGTTACAACAACAGCAACAAAAACAAGTAAGGAAGCCTAAGTTCGAGTGGAATCGAACATTAGATACTCAGCTGTATGCTTTCATTGTTTGTTTGCGTTTGATGGAAACACGGTTTACTTTATATAAAGCGAGTGCTGCATAAATTGGGCGTAGCCACGACCATTTTCTAAATTTTTATCAGTCATCCAACTAAGCATATGAATATTATTCTTTGTGCTAAATTTCATCCCTTTATGACTTTTAGTTACAAAGATGTCACGTTAAAAATTCCCAAAGGGTGTTCCAGAAATATCTTTGTTAAAAAGTAGGCGTGGTCATAAACCGATTTCGATAAATTTTTGCGTGTCTATTAACACATGTTATAAAAGTGCATAAACCAAGTTTCGTCATAATATCTCAGTTATTTGTCGAGTTATAGGCTAAGAAATCTCGTATATTCCTTTGTCTAAAAAGAGGCGGTGCCACGCCCATTCTCCAAAATTTGTCTATTTTTTGTTTCCGGTCTATTGTGGAACTCTTGCCACAAAATTTCAATGAATTATCTTTATATTTGACAAAGATATCGCTTAAAATGGTTTTATTAGGCCATTTTATAATACCCATATATAAAAGTGGGCGTGGTCGTCAACCGATTTCGCTAAAATTTTCAACATGTATTACTACAAGTAATAAAAGTGTACACACCAAGTTTCGTCATTATATATCAATTATTTGTCGAGTTATGGGCTCAGAAATCTCGTATATTCCTGCTTCTAAAAAGAGGCGGTGCCACGCCCATTTTCCAAAATTTTTGTGTTTTTCGTTGTATGTCTGCAGGTGGACTCCTGGCATAAAATTTCAATGATATATCTTTATATTTGACAGAGATATCGCTTAAAATGTTTTTATTAGGTCACTTTATAATACCCATATATAAAAGTGGGCGTGGCCGTCAACCGATTTTGACAATTTTTCGTCCAAACATTTGCCTAAGTAAGTATATCACGCGTACCAAATTTCATCGATATATCTTCAACAGTTTCTGAGTTATGACTCATAAAGCTTTCAATGTTTGCTCCTTAATAAGTGGGCGTGGCACCGCCCATTTTCCAGAATTCTATCAAATTTCTTCTTAGGGGCCTGAGCTCAACACGTGGTTAAAATTTCATCACTCTAGCTATATTAGTGGCTGAGATACCAAATTTCCGGTTTTTTCTATATAGGAAAAGTGGGCGTGGTCATGGTCCGATTTCGCCCATTTTCAATACCAACCGTCCCAGTGTCGATACCAACTTGCATTTCAAATTTCATCAAAATATCTCAATTTTTGCGCGAGTTAGAGTGTTTACAGACGGACGGACGGACAGACGGACGGACGGACGGACGGACGGACGGACGGACGGACATGGCTCAATCGATTTCTCTTTTCACCCTGATCATTTTGATATATATAAGTCTATATCTATCTCGATTATTTCATTCTGTTACAATCCACCGTTATGTGATTAAAACTATAATACTCTGTGTACTAGTACAGCTGAGTATAAAAACGTTAGTAGTCAAAAGGCAGCTAAGAGCGCCTTAGTGGAGATTCAAGCGAATAAAATATAACCACCTGTGGCGCCGGTGGAATTGGAGCGGATGCGGAAGAAGATTTCGTCTGTATTATGTTCGTGAGTTTACCTGCAACAATGCATCGCTCTGACAGCAACTGGCAATCATATAACGGTGCTGAGCGACCTTGTGCAAAATGCAATCAAAATTGCAAACCCTGGTCTCTGGATTGCGGAATCAGAGTTAAGTTATCTACCGAGGTTAAATGCCAGAAATATAGACTGAAAACGGAACGTAGAAGTACGATACCAAAAAAGCCATGCTAGCATGTAGGCAAGGGATGGGGCTTAACCTCCATGCTTATAAGCAGAGCCCTAACCTCCACCCCAACTAAAGCTCTCGAAAGCATACTATTTCTTTTTCCCTCAGATATATGGGGGAAACCAATCGCCAGCTGCAACGGGGCGAGGCACAATGCGACTGAATCCTGTAGGGACACTAAATTCGGGCACGCTCGAATTCTAAAAAATGTCGCTGTCAATTTCCTATAGCTATACTATGCAATACCAGCTTTCTGTTGGGACAATAAATTCTCCACGATAATGCCGGAGAGGAGCGAGGGGAAGAACTTGGGGGATCCTGACCCTAAAACACTGCGCCTTTTCACGAACGGCTCCAAACTGAACAACAAAATGGGAAGTTGGTCTACCTGATCCCTGCAGCATCTATCGGGCTGAGCTCATAGGCATATGGGAAGCAGATTGTCGCCTGACAGATCTGCCAAACATAAATTCTATCAATATCGTCTCTGATAGCCAAGCTGCCATCAAATCCTTACAGAGTAGCAACGCTACGTCTATAGTTGCAATGGAATGTAGGGAATCTCTGAACAAACTAGCCGAAAGGTGTGAACCGAACCTCAATTGGGTTCCAGGCCACAGTAACGTTCGGCCATAAACGTTACCGATGCTCTTAAAAATGTGACTGAAACTTTGCCAAAACTTTTGGCCACGGCTCCAAGTCAATTGACGAGTTAATTGACCTGGAGCAGTTTTGCAGGATTATATGCTAAACACAGCTGGTTATACATATAACAATCAAAAACTAGTACAGGAAAATTTTTTTATAAAAAATTTTAGTTAAATATACATACATATGTATATGTTTGTGCTGTTTCCAGCTTTGACGCAAATCAATTAAAAATGAACACAATCATGACGAACCCAAAAACGCCTATTGGCCTAAAATCGCTACATAAACACAACAACAACAAAACACAATCACAATTTTTTGCAACTGTGTTACATGGTATGGCTTCTGGACTTACCATTGGTTATCATATGTACATACATATATACAGACATACTAACAAAAAGTGGACAACGAACCTCAAACAGCAGAAAAAGCAGTTGCAGAACCATATTACTGTTGCCGCTGTTGTTGCCAAGAAATAAATAGTGCAAGACTTTTAAAAATTCAAAAAAAAAAAAAAGAAAAAATTAAAAATTAACTAACGCTAAGTAACAACTTTGCACAACAACAACATGCCGCTAATAATGCACTGCAAGCATTTTGACTGGTAAGCTAAAAGTGTGCAGTTTGCAAGAAATATTGTTGCTGCAAGTTATTGGTGCGCTGCATGGATGGAGAGAGCAATCTAAAAAATACAAAAAATCTTTGCTACTTCGTTTTGCTTACGAGCGATGTATGGACAACAGTGTTTCTGGTGACATGCTGACAGTATAAATAAATAAATTTGTTTATATATTTACATACATACATTTGTTTTAAAAGATAAACAAATACACGCTAATACATACATACATATTTTGCATTGATGAAGAAATAAGCATACATACTATGTCCGTGTATGTGTATTTTAGTAGGCATTTAAATGCGATATAAATACCTCAATTACCGCAGCCAGAACCAATGCAACAATCACATTAAAAACATAAGCAACAACAACAACAAAAACAACAACAAATGGGAACAACGAACAACCTCACTAGCGTAATCACCGCCGCAAGTCGAAAGAGCCTGGAGAGCATTCAAATAAAATCGCAACAGAGACTGAAGTTGTTGTTATTATTATTGTTGTTGTTATTGTTATTATTATTATTGTAGTTAATTTTATTATTGTAGTAATTTTTATTAGTGTTGTTCCTTTTATTCCTCTTGCACGAGTGTTGCTACTGTTTTACGACTGTCGCGTATTTACATATGTACATTAGGGTGGCCCTAAAAAAAATCAAATTAGCGATTTTCTTCAGTCTCACCCGCTACAGCGGTAACAGCGTAATCAAAAATATCAGATATAGATTTTGGTTCTGATCGGAGATGGTTGAAGGATGTCGCGCAGTGGTCAAAAATCAGAAAACTGTATGGAGATTAAAAAAAAATTTAATTAATTTTTTCTATATCTAATTCCCGAAATCGATAGTCTTACGCTCAAAGATATTAAATATAAATTTTGGTACCGATCCAAGACCTTTTGAGGGTGGTCATATATGGTAATCTGAACTTTTACCCCTCTGCAACACCCATCAACCGTCTCCGATTGGGACAAAAATTTATTTGTGGTATCTTTGACTATGTTAGCATCGCTCTAGTGTATTAGAGGTTTAAGAATTATCATATTAAATTTGCCTCCATACATTTGGGTACCACTCTAATGTACATACATACGGGTATAATCAACTGACAATTGACTATGAATTTCTTATTACTGCTTTTATTTTGATTGTTGTGCTTTTTTTGATTATTCGCTCCTTTGGTGGTTGTTGTTGTTGTTGTTGTCATTCCTGCTGTTGCCAGTCGTAATACATTCATTGTTGTTGCTGTGGTAATATTATTCAATTGGTAGTCTGTTGTTGTTGTTGTATTTTTTCCTTGTCTTTTACCGCTTGCCACCGTAGCTAATTTATCGTACTGCCACAAAATTGCGTTTCCTTAATGAGCGTTCTAATTGCTGCTGGAATTGCTGTTACTGCCACTAAGTGATCCATTGCCCGCATGGCGATTTATGTTATTTACTGCGGTTGGCGATTGTGGCATTTACATACTTAGTATGTATGTAAATAAAAGAGTTTGTTGTGGCGTATGTCAGAGTTATTCAATTCTTCGTCCTCGCATTCATTTGTCTTAAAACTGGAATTTTATCCTCAAGCTGCCTTTTTATTGTATAAACAACTTTTGTTGTTTCCTTCTTTATTTTCTAGCGATATCGTTAAATTATTGGATGGTCTATTTGGTGTGTGTGTAACTTGGTATTTTACATGCATATCAAGTGATAATATATAATCTGCCTACAGGAGTTCTTGTTGGATTCTCGTGCACTTACATGTATGTAAATAAGTAAGGTTAGGGAGCTGCTCAATGACACAACAACGTTTTCATAGTTGCCTTTCATAAAAAATCTACTTGATTTTAGCTATGTATAACCAGCTGAAGCTGACTAACACCACCAGCACCGCCAGAATTCGGAAGGAACCCTCCGAGCTGTTCGAGACCAAACGAGGTGTGACTTCTTCAACTTGATGCTGGAAAAGATATTACGACCTGCAGAACTCCACCGTACAGGAAGCATCTTATACCACAAGAGTGTGAAACTGCTGACGTACGCCGACGATATCGACATCATTGGCACTAACATGCGCGCTGTATGTTCTGCCTTCTCCAGGCTGGATAAAGAGGTTAAGAAAATGGGTTTGGGAGTCAACGAGGAAAAGACGAAGTACCTGCTGTCATCACACAAAGAAACAGCACGCCTTGGCAGCCACGTGACTGTTGACAGCTACAAATTCGAAACTGTTAAGGACTTCGTCTATTTGGGAACCAGCATTAACACTAAAAGTAATGTTAGCACGGAAATTCAACGAAGAATCACGCTTGCCAATAAATGCTACTTCGGACTAAGTAGGCAACTGAAAAGTGAAGTCCTCTCTCGACAAACAAAAATCACACTCTACAGGACGCTCATCGTTCCAGTCCTCATGTACGGCGCTGCAGCATGGACAATATCAAAAGCAGCAGAGATGGGGCTTGGAGTATTCGAGAGGAAAGTTCTTCGGAGGATTTATGGACCTTTGCGCGTTGGCAAGGGCGAGCATCGACGGAGATTTGACGATGATCTTTACGAGCTGTATCTACGCAGACATCGACATTGTTCAGCGAATAAAGATCGAGCGGCTGCGCTGGGCAGGTCATGTCGTGAGAATGGATGAAGGCGCTCCGGCCAAGAAAGTATTTCTATCGAAACCCGCTGAACGCAGAAGAAAGGGGAGACCTCCACTGCATTGGGAAGATCAGGTGGGCAGTGATGTTGACTCCCTAGGTATTGCCAAGTGGCGTCATGCTGCACGAAACAGATATAGCTGGCGTGCTTTACTATGGCGTTTTATTTTCTACAAGAAAATAATGCCCTCCTATATCCTATTATCGAATTACGTAACGTGACTTTCTATAAAATGACTGATTTTGTAGATAATGTTGCTCTCTTACTTAGTTAGAAGTAAATATTCGGTGAAGTTACCAGACAGACACACAAAATGGCTAAGAAAGTCAAACAGGGCAACATTATTTCGACAAAAGAAAACGCCATTAGACTCAGTCAAAATCGTCTAGACGGTTACGTGCCAATTAATTAAGTATGTATAACCAGCACTTTGTTCTAAAAATTTCTATGGATTGGGGTCTTCTTTGAATGAAGTGATAATTTTTATAAATGTTTACCCTTTAAATGCCCCATAAAGAGACCGGCATACAGAAAACAAGTTTGAGAACCTCTGGCACATAAGGAAGTATGTCTTCTCCAAATGATGTATTATGGAACGATTTTCCGTCATCGCTTGTCTTCTCCATATATTATCATACAAAGTCTTTCTTACTAATTTTATTATTATAACGCTAAGAATAAATTCTTGTTAACACAAATTTTCTTTCACGCTTATCGCACAAATGCACATAAATAATAAACCGCCTCTCATTTGTGATTAGACCAAGTCACAAGCGTTTGATTTTCTTTGTTTTCCTGTTTTCCTATGTGTAGTGCCGCTGGCGCTCATGTGCATTACACTTTGTTGTTATATGCTGACAACAAACAGCACACTGTAATGATTTTTCAACATGCGTAAACATTTCCAGAAGACCTTTAAGTCACCATCACTTCATGACGGCAGCCTAGTAAGTAAGCTTAAAGTAATATATAATTATTTATTAACTATGGTAAAATATACGTATGTATGATATACTTACATTGTATGTAAACACTTGCATGTACATATGTATGTACATAGATGCAATTTTCAACTAACGAGCAACGTGCTCTAAATCCTCTGGTTGGCCATTCTGGTTGTTAATACTACTATTATATGCTCTCGTCTTACATTTGCTTATATTTGTACGCTTGTATAATAAGTAGCTAAGCTCAAAATGGCAAATTAAGTGGGCCTACGTATCATGGGTTATATCAGTTTTACAACTACTTTGCGATATGAACATAGTTAATATGTAGATATGTAATATGACGAGAAACTGATGCTTGCTGACGCAGTCGCTAAGCTTGAAATTTATGACTTAATTATTGTTTTTGTGGTGCGTGAGAACGTAGTAAACGCTTGCATTTTTAACAGCATTCGTGATTTATTTCTGCGGTAGAGGTTTGACATTCCTAGCGTGGCTACAAAAGGAGGCATTGGATATACATATGTATATACATATATATACATATATATAATTCAGGTCCTTAGTGCACCTATATTATTCAGGTGCTTTAGGGCTTACCTTTATAGGTTCAAGTTAGAAGAGAGTCCCTTTTGTTCTGAATGTCCATGTGTTTTTTTAATGTCCTCGGTTCTTAGCAGAACGTAGGCAAAGACAGGGTATATCAGGAATTGACGTGCCAGTCTTCTGCTACATGGTATATAGTTAGCGAGGTCTCAGCCTCAATTATGAACCAACCGCGTTCAATAGATTAACGTAGGCGTCGGTCCGTCTGCAATTAAATTCAGTAAACGTCTAATCTCCATTCCCAGGAAGTAATACCTTGTCCGGTGATTCCGTGAGAGTATTGTCTAGAGCGGGAGTAGGTTAGGTTTAGCATGTTGAAGTCACGCACTTTTCGGCTTTTGATGCTTCCCCCTATTTAGAACAAAAAAAAGATATTATTCTTTAATTAAAGAAGGAAGGAAATTTTTTCCCCTTAGACATCGTTTTGTGGCGTATGTATGGATAGCAACATTTCTTTATTTCAGGCAGAATAAAGATAATGTTTTCAAGAAGTAAGACTGGCCATTAGCACACCATTTTCCGAATCGTCAGCCATCTTATGCCATTATTTAACCATTACTTAAATTAAATTCAAAGCTCTTATTGTACCATTGTGAAACACCAACAAAGCGATTAGATCATTAGCACTTAAATCTACTAAAATCCGTTTGAATTTTTGCGTTTTTTTTTCTAGTTTTAAAACAATTTTTATTGCGTGATTCTTTTTGACAAAAGTAATTTGCATTATTGACCAATGGAATTTTGAAATTTGCTTTAGTTAAAAACAATACAAATTAAGATGCATATTTACAACACTTATATACATGCACTCTATATAACTTATAACAAAGTTGCATACAACAATCAAAATTTTTTTCTGTTGACTGCGCCAAAAAGAACCGTATGGTAAGTTAATAAATTTTATGCGCTGCAATTTTTTAGCATTTTTAGAGACGCAAATTTTTTAAGTACATACATCACACATGCATGTTCATAAATAACAACAAAAAAATACCATATGCAACTCCAATGATTAAATAGCTGCCGTATTGTCTAAATTTTCGACATCACCTGGCAGCTGGTAACGCTTGTATCGCCAACAGCCAACAGCCATCGGCCATCGACATTTTGCACAACATTCTTCCAGCCGCCGCCGCCGCCCAACCGCTCATTCGCTCAGCCGTCTAGCCGTCCAGCATACGACATAAAATTGAAAGAAATCGCAGCCAATCTAACCAAATCCAAGGCAGTGCAGAGTGCAATGCGAGTTGAAAGATTTTCTAGATTAATTGTCGGCTTGTGTGTAATTACTTGTTGCCAGTTGGATTAGCTAACACACTTCAGGGCAATTATTTGTAATTTTTTGTTAAATGTTTTTTTTGTGTATTTAGTCGCTAGTTTTGTTTATTTAACAGTTTTGTGGCACCTTTTCTGACTGGCCCCCCTGTCATGCAAATAACAGGAAAAAGTAGTTTATTCAATTAACGATTTTCAACACCCGAAGCATATATTTAATGTTAAGTAGATCAACAGGTGCAAGAGAGTCTGAATATGTACATAGATAAATGTGTATGTGTGTGCCTTTCCCCTGCAGTAAAAATCCGCAATGAATCCTTAATGAATCACTGATGCAATTCACCTATGACGAGGAGGCATCAGTGAATACTTTCATATAAAGACTGCTGAATTTTTCATATAAATGGTTTGCTTTCCTCAGAAAAAAAAATAAAAACAAATAAAAATATACTGAGCTATGACGACAGTAATGAATATTCAACAAAGAATCATCACTGATCCTTCAGCAGTGACACAAATTTACTGCAGGGTCAGAATATACATACATCGAAGGGTGCCAAAGGACTTATTATAAAGATTATGTAATAAAAATATCTACTCTTTCCATTTGCCATTTAGCTTTTTGTTACCGTCAGTTACACATCTGGGATCCATCAGCCATTGGCGAACTTTGAATTAGATTTTTAAAGAGAAGAGTATTCACGACAGACATACATGTACTTATATTCAGTTATATCTCAAGAAATATTGTAAGTTACTCCAACTAAGTATGTGTCTTAAGTCTTTAGTAATGTATGACAGTGCTTGTAGCACTGACAGACGGCAGCGATAATCCGGACTATCTAGTTAATTCAGAGTTAACTCGAGAATTAACAGGACTATCTCTTGAGTTAGTCCTCAAAATTTTAGCGGACTAGGGCATTCTGTAATGACTTATCTGTCGAAAAATCTCTATTGTGAATGGAAGGTGAAGAAAACTAATAACCAAAAATAAACACAACAATGAGAATTTAAGTGCGAAAATTTATAAGGGAATATTTAAAATTTATCAATGTTAGTATTTTGAAATTATTAAATATTATTAAATATGTATATTATTTTATATAAAGAAAAAAATATGACAAAATTACCTTTCGTATATTTTAGATGTTAATTCCTAAAAGGCGGGCAGTGTGGACGGAATAGAATGAACGAATAGCAATAGAAAAATGGGCAGAAAGTTGGTAACCCGGTTTATGTTGCTGTCTGTCAGGGTGTATCGCAGACGTGTTTCAAGCCTATTATCGGAATACTTTGCTTCAATTTAGTATCAATCGCATCCAGTCGAAAGCGTCAACAATAATTTATAGCCTATTTTTTGGTTTTCCGCTACTTAATGTGGATATTTCCATATGAAGCGGATATGTGTACATTAGACCGTATCGCGGAAAAAAGTTCACGGTACAACCCCCTCCCCCCCCCTTATGTTTCTTTTTCGAATGCATTTCCGGAAATTTTTTTTATTTTTTTTTGGACACCGCTAGATGTCGCTAAAATAATTTTATATCATATTTTCGGTATTTGTAGACCGGTCTCTAAGTTTAATACACGAATGTCTTTGGCTTGAGAGCGAGGTTTAAACTACACACCTAGTACTTAGTTAATACCACATTAATGTAACCTTTTTTTTCGGCATGTTAAACATCGTCAAAAAACATTAATCTTTTGAAAAAGAAGTATTTCGATTGCTTCAGAGGAACAAGCAATAGGAAACATTTAACTTTCCACAGAATATGTATGTATATGTTTCTCGCTTCCTGTGATCTTTTACGTTAATTTTACAAAGATTTTGTCTGAAGAGACTACTACTGAAATTTTATGCCGTATAATTTTGTAGAACATTATAACCATCTAGAACCCCTAAGAAAGGCTTATTTTTACCCATTTTTGTATAAATTCAGGAAAAATTGTATTTTTAATTTCGCTATAGCGACATCTAGCGGCGCCCAAAATAAAATGAAATTTGAAAATTGAAAGAAATCGCAGCCAATCTAACCAAATCCAAGGCAGTGCAGAGTGCAATGCGAGTTGAAAGATTTTCTAGATTAATTGTCGGCTTGTGTGTAATTACTTGTTGCCAGTTGGAGTAGCTAACACACTTCAGGGCAATTATTTGCAATTTTTTGTTAAATGTTTTTTTTTTGTGTATTTAGTCGCTAGTTTTGTTTATTTAACAGTTTTGTGGCACCTTTTCTGACTGGCCCCCCTGTCATGCAAATAACAGGAAAAAGTAGTTTATTCAATTAACGATTTTCAACACCCGAAGCATATATTTAATGCTAAGTAGATCAACAGGTGCAAGAGAGTCTGAATATGTACATAGATAAATGTGTATGTGTGTGCCTTTCAGAATATACATACATCGAAGGGTGCCAAAGGACTTATTATAAAGATTATGTAATAAAAATATCTACTCTTTCCATTTGCCATTTAGCTTTTTGTTACCGTCAGTTACACATCTGGGATCCATCAGCCATTGGCGAACTTTGAATTAGATTTTTAAAGAGAAGAGTATTCACGACAGACATACATGTATATTCAGTTATATCTCAAGAAATATTGTAAGTTATTCCAACTATGTATGTGTCTTAAGTCTTTAGTAATGTATGACAGTGCTCATAGCACTGACAGACGGCAGCGATAATCCGGTCTTCTAGTTAATTCAGAGTTAACTCGAGAATTAACAGGACTATCTCTTGAGTTAGTCCTCAAAATTTTAGCGGACTAGGGCATTCTGTAAGGACTTATCTGTCGAAAAATCTCTATTGTGAATGGAAAGTGAAGAAAACTAATAACCAAAAATAAACACAACAATCAGAATTTAAGTGCGAAAATTTATAAGGGAATACTTAAAATTTATCAATGTTAGTATTTTGAAATTATTAAATATTATTAAATATGTATATTATTTTATATAAAGAAAAAAATATGACAAAATTACCTTTCGTATATTTTAGATGTTAATTCCTAAAAGGCGGGCAGTGTGGACGGAATAGAACGAACGAATAGCAATAGAAAAATGGGCAGAAAGTTGGTAATCCGGTTTATGTTGCCGTCTGTCAGGGTGTATCGCAGACGTGTTTCAAGCCTATTATCGGAATACTTTGCTTCAATTTTGTATCAATCGCATCCAGTCGAAAGCGTCAACAATAATTTATAGCCTATTTTTTGGTTTTCCGCTACTGAATGTGGATATATCCATATGAAGCGGATATGTGTACATTAGGGTGACCGCAGTGATAGTGAGGGGAAATTTTTTGAGGAATTTTGTCAACGGGAACCCCATAAAATGATCAGTCTTTGCAGATTTTAAGATAGCCAAAGTTTAAAAACGATTGGATCATATTAACACGTGCCGCTTGGCGCTTAAAGTTTCAAAAAACTTGATTTTGTGGCCGATGAGCGACGTTTTTGGGCCGTATCTCCGGAAATCTTCATTATTTTCTCATGATTAACATATCCAGGTAAAGGCATGTTGTTCCCACTAATTTATACCCTATGCATACCTCTAGGAACGCACATCTATTAAAAGAATTACACGTTAACTTATGTAACACTTCGCGTTCCCTTGTATGGTAAGGAGCCGTTCATGTATTACGTAAGCAAAGCGAAATTCCAGATGCTTGCTACAATTAACACTTTGACAATTTCCACTTCACTTCTTTGTTTTAATTTATAAACCTGATTTTTGGTAAAATATTTGGGGAATTTGCTTTTTTCTGCTTATTCGAATGTTATTTTTTACTTTTCTCTGTTCACTTCTGTAGATATACAAACTTGCACACACGCACACAAGGGGAGATGTTTATCAAAGTGTAAAAAAGTTGAGACATGGCTAACTTTATACTTTGCTTTACTCGCTTCACCTCAATTGTGAACATGTCCCTGAACGGAACTGTCAAAGCAAAACTCTGAAGCAAAGCGAAGTCAATTGTGCACGGGCTCTTACCGCGCGCTATTTACTTGCCAAATGCCATTTGTGAATTGCATGTACGAGTAACAGGGTCTATTTCGGAGAAATCAAAACTATTGCCGGTCTTTTCGTGTTAAATTACTTATCGAAGTTTCTGCAATACCAATTTTTTCAATTTATTGAGTTGTAAATAAGAATTTGAGTAGTTAATATAGCAGAAGTCCAGGTATTTTCAATAAAAACAATTAAATGTGAGTGATTTGTGTTTTTTTTTTATTTTGTACTTCGAAACTAGTGAATGTCTCTTTTTCCCCTCTATTTTTAAGGTTTATCATTCGCATTTTTGTCCCTAAAATAATGGCTCCACTTCTGCCATAAAAAGACAAAACAAAGATAAAATTTTCATTGTAGGCTATCCGGCTCACCATATAACCGGTTGTAAATTGCTCTCTAATCGCCAAGTTCTCGCCACTTTATTTTACAATTTGCGTAGTGTGAAATTGAGCTTAAAGGTTTCAGCAAAAATTACTATTCAAGAAATACTTGTATTTTGGGGAAAAGCTCGAATTCCTATAAAACATGAAAAAGATGCTATTACTAAATTAGAGAAACTTTACGCAGAGTGGAGAAATTTACAGAAGGACCAGAAAAAACAATCGGAAGCTGCAAGGAACAAAATCTAAGAGTTCGCCTTAAAGATATATGATATTTTTGATATCGCTCATCGAGACGCCTTGGCCATGATGAAATCAGAAGAAAAGCAATTACTTTTGAAACAAAGGGAGAAGGCTCTATGCTTGGAGTTGATTTGAAGTTAGCTCGAGCTGAAGAAAGAAAACTACAAAGGGAACTTGCGAAAAAGGACAAACAAATTCGATCGGAATGTTTCAACATAGGCAAGATTTTCTTTTTATTTGGTTTGAATTTTTTTATTTTTGTTGAAAAGGTTTGGGTAGATTGGTTTCTAATATTCAGTATTTATCAAAGTAAAAAAAAAATAACCTCAACTATTTCAAACCAACCTCATTATTTTCCTTATTTACGGTATTTTCCCTTTTCCTTCATAGATATAGATAGTGATAGTGAAGAAGACGAGGACAGTGATGGAGCGTATGATGGGGATGATGATGACAAAGAACACCCCAGTAGCTGGTCGAAAAACAATAGTTTTAAGGAAGGATTGGAGATTGTGAAGTCACTAAAGGTCATTAACGATATTGCAGAACGAGGGGTGAAATTAATTACTGACTTCAATGATCTTCTAACCAAAGATGAGGAGCAGAAACAATATATTTTGTAAGTCGTAAGCCAATGCCGAAAGTTGTATCCTGACTGTTCAAAAAGAACATTGAGGAAAGCTGTAGAATAGAGTATTCATTATTGTATCCTTGTGTCCTTAAAAATAATAAATAAATACATTAACGTATGTAAAAAAACCGTTTTCCCAATCCAACATTTATAATTTAAAGAATACTAGTATCGCCGGTGCTCGAAATTCGACCATGCAATTTATTTTTTCAACTTTGTATTGGTACAAAAATTATTCCTTTTTGCGGAGATAAGCAACACTTTCCAAATTCCAGTTTTACCGCAACACTGATTTACCCTTTTGATCACGGTCCGACGCGAAATCGTGGTCAAAATCCAGGCAGATCTAGGAAGGTAGGCCCGGTGGCGAATTTAGAAATTTCCCATGTATTTTGTTATTGTAATTGGTAGAGTGTAATGTCAAAATGATATTTCGCCGTGGTTAAAATCTGAATTTGCTTGGGGCTCGTCCATTCCTATTGGCCATGATGTGAATTCGCTTTGATTTTGACATTACACTCTACCTTTGTAAATAAAAAAAGAAGTTTTTCAATTCGCCGCCGAGCCTACCTGTTAGATATACCTTGGTCAAAATTAAAATTACTCAGTGTGCTCTCCCGCACTCTCTCTCATTTTTCGCTTTAATGGAAAATGAATAGGAGAAATTTGGAAGCGTTGATTTTGATCTGAGCGTAAACTGGGCCAATGCATATAAAATAGAGAGAGCGCTTTTAAATTAAAGCGACTCTTCAACTGTGTTTTCGATATTTGTAAACACGTTTACGATATCTATTTCTCTTAACTAAACATTTTATTTATTAATTATAAACAAATTAAATAATTTATAAAAAAAAATGATATGCCTATGCACCACTGCTCCTGACTCATACGAACACATCCATATCAATTTTATGTGGATATGAGTATGTTAAATGTGCTAAACAGCCTGGCAATTGTTTGTATGGACAAAATGTTAGTTATTAATATATAGATAAGAGATTTTTCATGATATCATAAGTTTGTTCCTAGAGGTACCTATTTAAATTTTTGGTGACAAAGGCTGTAATAGCTAGGTTCGGTTACAAATAACAAAAAATATGTATGGAATATAAATTAGTGGGAACAACATGCCTTTTACCTGGAGATACGGCCCAAAAACGTCGCTCATCGGCCAAAAAATCAAGTTTTTTCAAACTTTGAGCGCCCAGCGGCACGTGTTAATATGATCTAATCGTTCTTAAACTTTGGCAATCTTAATATCTGCAAAGGCTGATCATTTTATGGGGTTCCCGTTGACAAAAATGTGACATCGATTTTTTACGGTCACCCTAGTGTACATTAGACCGTATCGCGGAAAAAAGTTCACAGTACGACACCCCCCTCCCCCCCTTATGTTTCTTTTTCGAATGCATTTCCGGAATTTGTTTTTATTTTTTTTTGGACACCGTTAGATGTCGCTAAAATAATTTTATTTCATATTTTCGGTATTTGTAGACCGGTCTCTAAGTTTAATACACGAATGTCTTTGGCTTGAGAGCGAGGTTTAAACTACACACCTAGTACTTAGTTAATACCACATTAATGTAACCTTTTTTTCGGCATGTTAAACATCGTCAAAAAACATTAATCTTTTGAAAAAGAAGTATTTCGATTGCTTCAGAGGAACAAGCAATAGAAAACATTTAACTTTCCACAGAATATGTATGTATATGTTTCTCGCTTCCTGTGATCTTTTACGTTAATTTTACAAAGATTTTGTCTGAAGAGACTACTACTGAAATTTTATGCCGTATAATTTTGTAGAACATTATAACCATCTAGAACCCCTAAGAAAGGCTTATTTTTACCCATTTTTGTATAAATTCAGGAAAAATTGTATTTTTAATTTCGCTATAGCGACATCTAGCGGCGCCCAAAATAAAATGAAATTTTTTCCGAAAATGTTTTCCGAAGAAACATCATAGGGGGGGAGCGTACGGTGGGCTTTTTTTTTGGTCCATTTAAGGCGAGACGGCCTAATATAAATATGTGTGTATGTATTTCTACAGTTGACACACTATTTCTCTTGTCTTCTAATACCTTTATTTTCTTCCTTTTATACCATGTGTTTTTTTAGTCATCTATCTGCTCTCGGCCTCTTTGCAGTGGCAGTTAGTGCGTGGGCGTGAACAATTTTGTTTAAATTAGCTTGAGGCAAGCCATGCACAAACCTCAATGCATCACGTTGCCTTTGTGCATTTTTTTCTCGTACCAATTCGTGTAGTTTATCACTTTCGTTGAGCGTATGCAATTGGTTACAGATTTTTGTGTTTTTATAACCAGCTGCAATTAAAAATATTTTAATTTTGCAAGGAAAGTGCTTGATGTATGCAGAACCCTTTGCTGCCACCTATTACTTTTAGTATAAAAAATGTTACTTATATGATATGTTAATAAAATGCGACACTGGTTATAAAATATTCCTGGCAACAATTTTTTTTAATAGCGTTTTTTTTCTTCTTTTCTGCAGTCTGTCCTTTTGCCTGCAAAAAAAAAATTGAAAAAAAAAAAACACACACACAATGAATTAGCAATTTGTTCCTTTGAGGCGACGCGTCATTGTGTTCTTTTAATTGATTTACATACTAGTTAGTTGTACAAGTTGTACAATTTGCACGCTTGCACATACACTCAAGCACACACATGTATGTATGTACTTATGCATACATTTCAATCGATCCAATCGATGTTACGTTGATTTTGTGCTAAACTATTTGTTGTTGGGCATGTTCACAAATTTGTTTCTCTACACACATTTCACGTTCGTTATTTGGCTCGGTAGGTATGCCATAAAAAGCTAAATTGAATAATGAAAGGCGTTCACGGCGCAGCAATGCGGATGCATGTATGCATGTGTGTGCATGTGTGTGTGCCTGAAGTTTGGCTAGACAGTCTCTGATTTTGTTATAATTGATCGTTTGGAAAATGCGTTCGGATTTATTATATATGTTATATGTAAATTAATTTTAGTTTTCGCAATTGATTTATTTTCTATTTGCTTTGCTATTACTTTGCTTTTATTTTTACTTACATTCTCTTCTGACAACAACACAATTTATTTACATATTAACTTACTGGAACTAATGATTGGTTAGCTTTCATGTAATTACTTGAGTAAACTTTTTTTTTGCTTTCTTCGCAGCAAATTTGATTGATGATCTTTGAGTTTTATGGCTTGTTACGTGTTTTTAAGCAGGGAAATTGTTGAAGGAATTGCATTAAAAAAAAATTTGGTTGAGAGAAATGAAATACATATATAAATATGATATAATAAATACTCGTGCATAAATTAATATGTTTATGATTTAGATTTATAAAAGATATATTTAACGTTACTATTTTTTCACCTTTGCTTTTTCCTAGGCTTTGCCAATATTGCAGTATAGCACTTAATTTAGCGCGATTTCATACAGCAGACACTGATTGTGCTTCTACGCGAAAAGAGCAGGTTTAGGGAAGCTTTACTACACTTCATACAATTCTCATATATTCTACTTGAACTGGAAACATTTACATATATACATATGTATGTATATAATTATGTTCAATAATGAATTACTACGTTCAGCTGACTAAAAGGCATACTTTCCGCTTAATGCCACCAGCAGCCTACAACACTTTCATACATGTCTACGACCAATTAGGACAAATTGGCAAATGGCCTAAGAAAATTATTTAATAACTCAATTAGGCAATAAATTGTTGGATTATTTAGCAAGCACCGCTTAAGAGGCTCAAACTAATGTAATCAAATGCGCACGAAAGTAAGTCAAATTAAATTTTTCGTATCCATGCACACATACATGTATACATAAATATTTGCGCATACGCTATGCCCGCTGGATTAAGGAAAACATAAGAAGAAAAGAAAAAAAAACAAACACGAGCGCATTTATTTATAAATATTTTAACTATTTTAAGGCGGCATATTTTAGAAAGTGGCAGCAAGAGTTACGTGGCGACCAACTATACGCCCTCTTTGCTGCATGAAAACTTAGCTACACACATATATATATGTAGGTGCTTAGGTGCATAAGCATATACAAGCTACCGTATGTGCATATCGGCAAAATATCTAACATATGTACTTATACATATATGTGTATACGTTTTTTTTTCATGCTAATACGTGCAATAAGCTGTGGGTGCTTGGTTTGGTTGTAAGCGACGATGATGATTTTCGTTGATTGCTTGAGCGTTTGGTGAAGGTGTTTTTTGATTGGTGTTTTAAGTAATTGCTTGATCTGATGGCGGAAATCGATCTCTTTGTAATTTTTCAATTTCCACTTTGAACACAGTTGTTATAGTGATGATTGTTATTGGTAGGTTTTTTTCCAATTACGAGGGGTATTTTTTCAGAGTTTCCATATTTTGACAACGACTTTACAATAGACCTGGCCATCTTCAATTGCATTTTTTTTAATTACAATTGCATTAATTGGTAACTGAAATTATTCAATTACTATTACTTGCAAATGTAATTGAAAATCTCCAATTATACTTAATTGTAATGGAATGTCATCAATAAAATTTTTCTTTGGTTTGAGAAAACTTAGTTTACACTTGGTTTTCGTTTTTGCTCGTTTTTGCTCCTTTTTTTTTTTTTTGTTTTTTTTTTTTTTTTGATTGGGTTTTTTTTGTTTTTTGCTATTTTTTTGTTTTTGTTTTTGTTTTGGTTTTTTTCTGTTTTCGTTTTTTTGTTTTTCGTTTGTTTTTTCTTTGTTTTTGTTTTTGTTTTTGTTTTTGTTTTTGTTTTTGCTTTCGTTTTTTTGTTTATTATTGTGGTATTTCTTTTTCCTTTTGTTTTGGTTTTTTGGTTTTTTTTGTTTATTTTTTTAGTTTTTCTTTTTCTTTCTGTTTTTTTATTTTTATTTTTTGTTTTGTTTTCGTTTTTTTTTGTTTTTTTTTGTTTTGGTATTTCTTTTTCTTTTAGTTTTGTTTTTGTTTTTGTTTTGGTTTTTCTTTTTCTTTTTCTTTTTCTTTTTCTTTTTCTTTTTCTTTTTCTTTTTCTTTTTCTTTTTCTTTTTCTTTTTCTTTTCCGTTGCATTGCATGTCAGCGCACTAACACCAACACGATGGTTACACTTTTTTCGAAATTACTCGTACCGAAAGTCAAAATTTTTACACCTCAAAAGTTCCGAAAAATATGAATTTAAATATTCCACATCCTATTTCTCGGCCAAACATTAATCGTGTCTATGCATTTCTCTTTACTTCTATGCCTTTAAATAAGTATCTACCCCTGCTCTTACATATTGTCGCAAAATTTTTCATTTTTTTCTAGGAACCGAATTCCCCTTTGCTTGTAAAACGCTTAATTTTCACATTTCGCAAATAATTCGCCTACATCTTTTCATAGATAACAACTTTTCTGGCTTCAAATAGTGTTGCCACCTTTTAAAGTAATTATTTTTCCAAAATCGTCACCTTCACTACGCCTTCCTACATGCATGATGATGCCATAAATGGTTTGTCGCAGTAGCAATTGAAAACAAAAAAAAAAAATATTTAAATCAGCAGGCAACATGTTGCAGACTCTTGTTGCACAGCACGCCTTTAACAAGCACATAGCATAAGCAGGCTACTGCCTCATTTTAGTGACTTAATTTGGTTTGTGCACTGAATGCTTAGACAAGCAGAGAGTGAAATTAATTTTTACTCCTCGCAACACCACCCACCCACCGAAGTACGGGCTTATGTAATATATACGAAATTTGGGTGGGTTGTGGATTGATAGTTCACAGCAATTGCGCTGCAACCAGATTGTGTTAACCAATAATGGTTTGTTGCGGTCCTCTGAACGCTTAAATAAATTATTTTTGCCACCATTTCAACTAAGTATCTATGTATGTATGTATATAGTGTTGCTACAATTTCGACTTGTGCAAAATTATCAGCTTGTTGCATTGCTTGATTGCATTATTACGAGCACATTGGCTAAATAAAGTACGCGAAAATCAGCACTGTCGTCATCGCCATCGTTTGTATCGTCGTCGTCGTTGTGCTTACGCACTCCATGCAACATTACAAACATATTTTGGCACTTTGTTTATATGTAGCTGCAGGCAGGCTGATTGCTGGTAGGCCATCACTGAACTGCCACTTAGCTTTGATAAAAACACATGCGCAATGTTCTGCAATATGCGCCAGTTTTTCGGAGTATTCGCAATCATTTGCAATCACATTCGTTTACGAATTCGCACTTTTCGACACAAAGGAGTTACTTGGACTTTGTTTTTGTGTGGAAATCATATCAATATACAAATTTACATGCCGAAATTAGGGTGTTGCTTAAATATATTAAATAATTCTTTTGCAAGGGAAGCTTTGTAAAGCCTTAGAAGAGAAGACTAATATTAAAAAGATCACAAAGTAAAAGGAAATTGCAAAACGAGAATAGTCAAATTAGAGAAACATGAAATGAAATAATGAGATAGTTTTCAAAGATAAATCCTGCGTTGAAGAAAACAAACCTGCTACGTTGTTAATATAAAGTATTTAGTAAATTTTCTAATAGGTATCACCCTAACTACATACACATCTAAATATTTATTTGCAATTTATTTATGCGAATACGCGTTGATTGGCCATAAAAAGCTTTGCGGCTTTGAGTAAAAGTTAAATCGCATGTACGATTTTATCGCTAATTTGATAGTCGACTTACTATTGACTCTCGTCTTATATATGTACATGTGTATGTATTTAAGCCAGCCGCGCTTAAGCAACTAATGATTTTTTAAATGTTACTTAAATTTTTATATGAATATTTATGTACATTTTAATTAGTAAACTGAAAGAAAACTTTGTTCTCAGAAATATTACTTTTTGTTTTACAAATATAATAATAAATATGCCACAATGCATATGTGCAATGTACACATTATTAAATTGTAAATAAACCGATTTGTAAATGAACGATTTCCAAAAAAATACTAATTTTTTATATATATGTATATATTCATAATATATATGTGCATACTAAGTTAAGTAAATTTTATTGTGTGTAAAATTACAGATAAGTGTTTATTTTTCGATATGCTTTAAGCCTAAAATTTCAAGACGTTACTTTTTGTTTGCCAAAAAGTTTGTGTCTTAAGTCTATTGTTATTTCCGCATAAAAATCCTAAAGCTGTTTTGGAAGCTCTGTATGCGCACCTAAACCATTGGCGCACACAAGGGGTGGTTTGGGTTAACCCCCCCCCCCCCCCCCCCAAATTTGACATCACCATAAAAAAATAATTTTATAAAAGATGGTACATGTACAAATATTTGTCTAAATACATGTTGTAAAATCTATGAATATTCGTTTATGTACATCGCGAATGTTTGTCAACAACTACTGATTATGTTTATAAACAAGCAGTGTGGAGACATTTCCCTAAAAGCATGCTGTGGATATTAGCTGAGGTTTGTTATACTCAGCTGTACTAGTACACAGAGTATTAAAGTTTTAATCACATAACGGTGGATTTTAACAGAATGAAATAATCGACATAGATATAGACTTATATATATCAAAATGATCAGGGTGAAAAGAGAAATCGATTGAGCCATGTCCGTCCGTCTGTCCGTCCGTCCGTCTGTAAACACTCTAACTCGCGCAAAAATTGAGATATTTTGATGAAATTTGAAATGCAAGTTGGTATCGAGACTGGGACGGTTGGTATTGAAAATGGGCGAAATCGGACCATGACCACGCCCACTTTTACTATATAGAAAAAATCGGAAATTTGGTATCTCAGTCACTAATATAGCTGGAGCGATGAAATTTTACCCACGTGTTGTGCTCAGGCCCCTATGAAGAAATTTGATAAAATTTTGGAAAATGGGCGGTGGCACGCCCACCGTAGCAGATATATCGACGAAATTTGGTACGCGTAATTTACTTACTTAGGAAAATGTTTGGACGAAAAATTGCCAAAATCGATTGACGATCACGCCCAAATTTATGTATGGGAACTATTAATGGGCCTAATAAATATATTTTAATCGATATCTTTGTCAAATATAAAGATATGTCATTGAAATTTTGTGCCATGAATCCAATTATAGACATAAAACAAAAAATAGAAAAATGTTGGGAAATTGGCGTGGCACTGCCTCTTTTCAGACAAAGGAATCTACGAGATTTCGGAACCCATAACTCTACAAATAATTAAGATGTTATGACGAAAATCAGTTTTTACACTTTAATAACTTGTGGTAATACATGCTCAAAAATTTAACGAAATCGGTTTATGACCACGCCTACTTTTTAACAAAGATATTTCTGGAACACCCTTTGGGAATTTGTAACGTGACATCTTTTTAACTAGAAGTCATAAAGAAATGAAATTTTGCACTAACAATAATATTTATGTATATGCTTAGTTGGATGATCAATAAAAATTTTGAAAATGGGCGTGGCTGCACCCACTTTATGCGGCACTCGATTCATATAAAATACACCCTAATCGAACAAACGCAAACAAACAATGAAAGAATACAGCTGAGTATCTAATGTTCGATTCCACTCGAACTTAGGCTTCCTTACTTGTTAGTTTTAGTTTAAATACAGAGAAAATGCAATGAATTGAGATTTAAAAGGTGCCTTTGTTTAATGTGTACATACGTAGGTCCACTCCCCAAACATAAATTTAAGTAAAAATTGTCTGGACGAGTTTTAATTTTTTTTTTTAATAATTTTCCGTTCGATATTGAAACCCCCCCCCCCCCCCCAAAATATTTTTCTGTGTGCGCCACTGACCTAAACAATGCGTATTTTGAATATTATTTTTGCGTAAAATTTTCATTTCGCGTTATGCGACATAACGTTTTTTGTTTTTTTTTTTGTTTAATAAGGAAATTCACACATTTTTCAGCATTTCATGCGTATTTTTTATCTTTATTTACGAGTACTTAAAATGTATTATTTATATAAATTTCGCATAAAAATATATATGAACAATGATATTATGGAAAGAAAATTATGGGCATATGTAAACAAATATGTACATATGCATATTCGTCATTATGATAGAGTTGTGCATAGATAAGCTTGTAAATTTCTTTTGGACATACATACATAAGAGCCATTAAGGTATCTGCAAATAGCAGTCTTTCATTACTCTGGAACCCATATGAATTTCTACAATAAAAATAGCGATTTTCCGACAGAGTTGGTTTTGTTAACCACATCTTCTCTATCATAGTTTTTTTTTAATATTTCTTGGATTACTCCTGATGCTTTATTTTTCTTCCTTATTCTGTCCCAGAGCTATTTAGCTTAGTTCTTTCCAACAGTAACTGCTAACAGTTCCTCTGAAACACCCTATACAATTGTGTTACGCTGTTGCATTTGCTGTTCTGTTTCAATTTTTTCTTGCTTTTCGCATTAACTTTTTTGCTTGGCCTCTTTTCTGCTCTTTTTAACTTTTTATTTAATTTTTGTGCCATATCTTATGCTCCATATGAGCATTTGATATTCAGAAAATAATATGAAAACCATAAAATCGATGTGTTTATGTGGATGTTGCGCTGCTAAAACTTCCTCGAAACGAAAAGCATTATACCTATCTATTGCATGTTGAGGCTGAAAGTAAACATGAACATGCAGGTACATATGTGTGCAAAATATATTGCAATAATTTTTTTTTTCTGCCACTAATCACATAATTTCTAATACATATCTATTAAGTATTTGTTTGCTTGCTTTTTTTGTTTGATTGAATTATTGATTGCACTTTTGCATAAAAATTGAAAAATATAAAAGTATTTGAAATTGTTTGCTGCTCGTTTAAATTGTGTTATGCATGTTGTAATAACAATTTATGCCATAAATTTGCAAATAAATCATAAGCAAAAGCAACGGAAATTTTGAATTAAGTATTTTACTTGTTATTTTGAAATCAAGTGTTACCTAGTAACAAAATTTTGTAAATGAAAGTTGCAGAAAACTGTATATTAAAAACAAAAAATAACTAGCAATACAAAATGTAATACTATTTTAGATACTTTTGCCGACAACAATGCAAACACTTTTTGTTGTTGTTTCAACACTTGTGTAAATCGGTGTCATAAATTCATAACGGATAGTTTTCCAGTCGGCCATATAAGAACAGCCCCAAAGCCGACTAACCGACTAAGACACTTTGCAGGCGAATTATCATATCATTAAAAAGCAAAATGTGCAAGATAGACAAACACTAAGCACATGTGTATGCATATAAAGCTACATACATATGTATGTACGTGCTGCATATCCCCCTATGAATACAGGTGTCCATGTTTGCTACAATTGACCGGACGTTGCGCTTTATGTGGCAAGTGTATTACAAAGCGCCACAAAGACGGCTATACAATGGCGTCACAGCAGCCTCCACAACAGAGAATACAAACATGTTTACATACACTCAAACATGCATTTAAATGTACATAAACATAAATTTCGGTTGCCAAAAATCAAATCAACAGCACCTACTTGATTGAATAAATAACTGTGCAGTCAAAAACAATAACAAAGGCATAGCAATCACAACATAAAAGGTAGCGAGTCAGTTTCCAGAATGAACTGACTTTGGGTATTACAAACTTAAAAATCTGGTTGAAAACAAAAAAATAAATTAAAGTAGAATACAGGGTAATTGAGAAAACATTTAACTACATATCTGTAACGTTCATTAGTGATAATGAAATTGTTTGGGCACACCTACCTTTTTCGAAAAAAAATTGATCAATTTCTTTCCCGCGCTATATTCTCTATATTCCCTGTTAACCCTTTCTTCATTTCTTTCAAACTCGTCAATTATCTATAACTTTTTATTATTTATAATATTTATCTATTCCTCTCACTTCCTTATATTGTTCTCACATAATCTCAATCGTCGTCATTTATTTCATTAACCCTGTATAAATTATTTATCAGCGACAACATACATATTTCCGTCTTGCCTTAAATTTAAATCAACGTTTCCACGCATGAAAATCAGATCACATACATATCTAGCAAATTTTGTAATCTGTAAAGCCTAAAAAATCCGTAAACGGTAGTTGTCAAAATTGTTATGCCGCCATTCGTTGCAATAATTTGTTCGTTAAAAAAAAAAATATTCTATAACAGAGCATTTTGTTGTTTTTTTTTTTTGTTGTACAAATGCATGTGATCGCAAAACATTTACGTTTGGGTGCCATAACCAAAAAGGGTGCTCACACTATTTGAGGACATTCTCATAATTCCGTTTTCAAACGGTCAATCCAGCTTTTTATGTATGTATATCCGTATATATACGTATGGATAAAGCGCCAGTGTATATTTATGAGCACATACTCTTGCCACTAAATTTTTAAATAGTAACCATTACAGTTTGTTTCAACTAATTTAATTAAACTAATTTGGTTTTAAAGCTGATTGAATAGGAAATATTTTGGTGGTAATTAGAAGACGCATATTAATGACTGAGCAAAAAGTCGTGTAAATTGAAAAGCCACATACAAGAAAAAATTTACAAATTGCTAAGAGAGCAGTATCAAAGCGTTCGCTGGAGTGGAAAAAAGGAAATCTTGATATTTCTGATTAGACTCAGCCGAAGGGGAATACGAAGAAGAATAATGATAAGAAGAAGAAGAAGAAGAAGAAGAAGAAAAAGAAGAAGAAGAAGAAGAAGACGGAGGAGGAGGAGAAGAAAAAGAAGAAGAAGAAGAAGAAGAAGAAGAAGAAGAAGAAGAAGAAAAAAGAAGAAAAGGATACCTACGTTCATGAATGAACAAATAACCAGATTGTGCATTCAGCGATACCGCTATGCGTTCATCCAAAATTCGACAGATTCAGTTGATTTAGTGGCGTATTAAGATAGATTCTCTTTCACCCATTTTCGTTTCCGGTTATCTAAAAACTAAAAATTATGTGCCGCGTATTAAATGTAGTTTAAAAGTAGTAGCACAGCTGAGATCATGTGTTTTTTAAAACTCGACTTTTTTTACAACAACCACATTGGCCGCCATGTTAAAGTGTGCCTCAAAAATCGCCGCTATGCTGTTCTGTACCCGAAATTGACATTTCGCTTGAACATTATGAACAACTAATCATTCACAATGGTGGAAGCTGTCACACTTCTAATTTTACCCAATGGCTATAGCCCCTTATGTTGGTTTTTAGTTTAAAAATGCGGTTTTTTTCTACATATTTCCAAGCAAAATAAATGTACATACACACATACCTACTCGTAAAAATAAAAAACATATGCCAAATTTCTTGACAACGTAATTTTATCTACTTACATAAGTACATGCCGCAAATACTTAAATGTCCAGTAATGACCATAATTGTGTGCAACTCTTTTATGTCATTATTGTCAAGTTGTAATGGTATTGCTTGCAACGCAACAACTATAAAAACAACAACAAACTTTAACAAGACGCTATTGCAGACGAAGCAATTTCTGTCTCATATCGAATTTATATATTCATAAAACTAAAGCCAATGAATAGAAAGTATTATTTATTTTATAGCAAAAAAGAAGTAACACTATAAAATAACAACAATAAATATACAATAAGAAACAGCTTGAGCATTTAGCTTTTGTTACGTAAAACAATTGTAAGTGATCACTTTCTTGTTCAAGAAAATATTACCAACCAAATATGTAAATATGAAACTAACAATATACTAAAAAGAAGCAAAATTTATTTGTAAAATAAACTCATAAAAATATTAACAGCCTTATTCATAAAAAAATATCAAAGCTTTATAAACAGTTTATCAATCAAATAAGCAAAATCATTATTCATAAACGCTTTATAAATTTAAAATTCTCTTAAAAAGCAGATAAAATGGAAACAAATTTATAACAAGCTTTACCCTTGTATAAGGTCTTTATAAAACAATTACTTCAAAATAAAACAAAATTTTCAATTCCAAAAAAAAAAAAAAATTAAAAGAAGCGCCCAGTATAGAACAGATGGAAAACAGCACATATGTATTTCCTACCGAATATTCAGTAGAGATTGCCGCTGTGGTGCAGTGGGTAAAGTGCTCGCCTGCTACACCAGAGGTCTCGAGTTCTAACCCCAGTCCGAGCAAACACCAACAAAATTTTTCAAATTAGTAAAAGTCCAATTGTTGGGTTTTTTGAGAGCAGCGGTCACCTCTCGGCAGTTAGCGGCACACCCTCCGAGTGGATTTCTGCCAAGAAAAAGCTTCTCACAAAAAATGCATTCGCCGTTCGGAGCCGGCATAAAACTGTAGGTCCACCCAATTAGTAGGGAAAACAAAAGTTAAGGAGCACATCTCGAATTGGGAGAGAAGCTCGGCCATAAAACTCGTCAGAGTTATAAACGTGCCAGTGTATTATTACCTACTAGGTAATACCTAGCAGTAGTGATCAGATGGAAAACTGCACATATTTCCTAATGAATATTCAGCAGAGATGTAGTTCCAAAATCTGAACTTTCCCTTTCGTTTTTATACAGAGGTATCGTTGAAATTCAACTACCTAAAAACTGCCGAACGAAGAGGCATAATTTCTGTATGAAAACATCTGAAGAGGCAGGGAGGAATTCCATAGAAAAAGCTAGTACATTGAGCCTTCAGGGAAAAGTTCAATAGCCCTGATATCTTCACTGTGTGTTCAGCAAATATTTCAGTCTTCAATACGTATTCAATTAATTTTTCAGGCAATGGCTTTTGAACCCAGTTTCAAGGTATTGTTCATACTGCATATGCACTTCTTACCTCGAATACTTCCCGGTATGTACATACTACACAAATGGAAATGTGAGCATAATATTTTTTAGATGTTGTAAGAAAAATGACTGGGGGCACCTTCCGCAAGGAAAAAAGGTATCGTGTAAGGCCTGACGCATTATTGTTGCCCAACGACGGTGTAAAAAAAGTAAATTTGGTGAAAGTTGATATCTCAATGGATAAACGAGGTTTAGGGACTTCAGCAATATTGCAGGTACTAGTGGCTTTGCGATGTTAGGGTCGACGAGTGAGATATATGTGTCATTAAAATCTATTTGAACTGCTACATATGTTTGCATGTATTCTATAATCCCAACATATTCAAGACGACGCAGGTGATCCCCACGGGCTAAGTCAGACTACTGTATGCCGTATTTGTATTTGGGGGCTGTACAAATGGATTTGAAATGACCAACAAAACATTATCCACCGTCCAATTATATTATCTATTTGTATCTGTCGTTCGCTAATAAACGCAAGTAAAACACGACCATAAACAAATACAATATTTATTTTCAGCGAAAAAGGTTTTGCAAATAGTGTACTCAGCTTTCGAATTTTCGAGATTTGCGTAAACACACTCCAAGTAGGTGAGATTATCTTCTCTACTTTTAGCGTGACTAGTAGTGGATTTATCCGTAGCGGCATCTGAATTGTGCCGTGAGTTTTGTACAATGCAAAGAGTATTTTCAAATTCAAAAGAGGCAAATGGTATCTATTTCGCAGAGGTTTAAATTGTATAAGGTTGGCGGCGGCACTTGCTAAGCAGGTCCATTTGTCTCCTCTACTGCGTCTTTTCTTCTGTATTACACTTTTATTTTCCGCATCCATTTTTGTATTGCATATTTGTTAATTTTAAAATTGTAATTTTTTGTCAAGTTGACATTTTTTGTAACCAACATTGCCACATTTATTTTGAATTTGGACAGCAAAAACCTTATAAATCAATGATAGTAATAAAACCTTTATAAAACGTTTATGAATAATGTACATTATAACTGCTTTATAAAGTTAAAATAAGTTTTTACTATTGAGCGTTTATAATGTATTATAGGATTTTTTTAGGAATAAGGCTGTAAAATTTTAGCTCTTAAATATGTGTATACCCAGCTGTGAATATTAGTAAGCAAACTACCTTCAAGTTAAACTTTTTTTAACTATTAAGGAAAACCCTAAGAAGCCTGTGCTCGCCGCTGTGGCAATTCATTTAAAGTAAGAAAACTCGGTACAACTCGGTATAAAAAAAAAATTCAATTATGTACAGCCAAAATTTTCGTTTTTCACCTTTCCATTTTCTTCTTTTCATTTGCTTTAGCCTGCTCTGACCCATTGACCAATTTTAGCCCGCATGCACCAATTCCCAAATTGACCAACTATAAATAATTCAATCGTTCGCTGCATCGAACACATTTTGCTTGTGGCATGCAATAATTGTGTGGTTGTTGTTGTTGTGGCTGCTTTTGTTGCATGTGCTTGTGCTTAACAATTGCGGGAGTTAGTTACATGTGTTTATAATCACACACAATATCTACTTGGAAGTATGAATTTATATACAAACATACATATGCCATGAAGCATGCAAGCACATACTTATGTATGTTTGTGTGTTTTCGGTCCGTTGACTTTTCTTCAGCACTGTCGGTATGTATGCGTATGCCCCTTTGGGCTTACTGCTATGTGGTCTCAAAAAATTTAAACGATTGGGAATTGTTGTTGTTGCTATTTTAGTCGCTGTTGTCACTTTGACGCTGTTATATTTGAGAATTTATTGTCACAAAGATTATCCACGCTGTTAGCGCATTTTTAAATTTACAATCTGTGCGTCCAATCAACGTTAATAATTCATAATTCGAACATGTCTCGGTAGGACAATTTCTGATCGAACATTGTATACCTAGTATGTAGGTATACGTGCATATAAGGAGCCCTGTGTCCAAGAAGGGCCTAATCGCCTAATTAGGGGTTAAATAAAAAGCGTTTAGTTTTTTAAACATCTATAATTTTTTGTACGCTGTCGGTAGTGTACTACTTCACCTACAAATTACATATTCCGACGATTACTTCGGGCTGTAAATTTAAGAGTTTAATATTGACGAAATTGAGCTAAGAAAAAGGGCAATGAAATATATAATTCATTTAGTTTGTTGATGTTGTAGCGTTGTCAAAATATATTTTAACCGTTGTAAATTGTGAGTCAGTAATTTAGTGAATTGAAAATTTTTAGCTTGCTGGCTTCTTAGTTTTGCCTATATGTATTTTTTGTGAATTGTTTTAGTATATTTTACCTTGTCATTTTAGTTTATTTAATTTAATTTTATTTTACTTTATTTTATTTTACTTTATTTTACTTTATTTTATTTTTTTCAGGGACCGTAATCATTATGAGTTTTATAATAAAAATCGCCATTTAATCATTATATGTTGAGTTTTTTTATATTTCATCAAAAATAATCATCATTTTATGAGTTTTATTTTTTTTTTTTATCAGAAATAACACTTTTTCCTTGAGCGATATTTAATCTTACAGAAATAATCATTATTTTTTTAGTTTAATTTTTTTGATCAGAAATAACACTTATTCCTTGAGTGATATATTTATCGTTCAGAAATAATCATTATTGTGTGAGTTTTATTTTTTTCGATCAAAAATATCACTCATTTCTCGAAGTTATATCGATAGGAATTTTTTAGTAATTATGTTCCAGAGCACTTCAGAGAAAATTTGAGTTTTTCGACCTAAGTAAAAAAATAAAACTCAAAGAATAATTTTTATTTCTGAGCGATAAATATATCACTCAAGGGATAAGTTTTATTTCTGATCAAAAAAAAAAAAACAAAAATCAAAAAATAATGATTATTTCTGAGCGATAAGTGATATACTCAAGGAATAAGTTTTATTTCTGATCAAAAAAAATAAAACTCAAAAAATAATGATTATTTTTGATGTTTATGGATATCGCTTAAAATTTGTCGATCATAGTGGATTCGGATAGTGCTCTTTCAGACATGCACACACACAAACTCAATACTCTTCTACGATGTTTACAAGTATTTGATTTTTTTTTTTCACTGAAAATATAACGAATAATTAAAAAAAAAAATTATTATGGGTCCCTGATTTTTTTATTTTATTTTTATCATTTTATTTTATTTTATTTTATTTTATTTTTGTCGTTTTCGATTCGCCATCACACAAGCGAGGTCGGATCGAACAAAAATGTTTGAATCCATAATGAGTAGTAGCCATACTCGCTAACTGGTCGATAAAAATTTCCCTCTGCTCCAGCGTTGCCGTTTTAAATTCTTGAGATTACCCAAAATAATATTCAAATTACCCATAATTTCCCGAAATTCCCCATACAAATTTTCAAATTACACATCTTGTATTTAACTTATTTTTTGCATAAAAACAAATCTTTTGTCCGCCATAATTCCGTCACTTTAACGTCGATTTTATGTGGAATTGGAAAGGGTATTTCATCCTCTCTTCTTAGCTCGAAAACTGAAACTTCAAAATATCTCGATAACTGTTCTACTTTTGAACCATTTGATTATATATTTGGAATCAGCAGGAATACATAGGAATCAGATATCAAATGTCGAGGATATTTTTTGTCGGGTAGTGTTATCAAGAGATTTCCAATAAACAAGTATTTTCAAATTTATTTTACTTTATAACGGTTTGTATTTTTAAATTCACGTGCATATATGTATGTATATGTGTGGTTAAAAAAAGTTATAAAGAAACATAAAACAAGTAAGAGAGAAATGAAATATTAAGAGCCTATACACACTTGCGATTCAATCGATTTAGTCGAATTGGGCTGTTGTATGCAAATCCAACTGTTTCAGTTGTTCGACTAATTGAATGCAGTGTGAATGCTTCCATACATTCCCATGCAAATCAAAGCCCGACTAAATCGATTGAGTCGCAAGTGTGTATAGGCTCTAAATAGTCCGATTTTCTTCAATTTATAGGTACCTCCAATTCTGTGGGTTGTTTATGCAAATATTTATAAAAAAAATATTGTAATATGATCGTTCAGTGCCAATGTCATTTGACAATTTTGGTCACCTGAGGCCAACAACTTTTTTTTGTTCCTTTTTGTTTCTTAGTGCCTAAAAATAAGTTTTGACTACTCCCGACTTTATTGTGGACCCTACTTTTGCAGTTATAACGGCTTTTTGGTGTCGCACATTTTCGTTCGACATGGCTTGGGAGAACATAAAATATGTTGTGGGGCCACGTCGCACGAAAATGTGCGACACCAAAAAACCATTACAATTTAATATTTTGATTTTATTTTATTATTTTATTATTTATTTAGGTTTTTTTCTTTTTTAAAATTTAGAATAATTTATAGAATGGCGCGAAGAAATGTAAAAGATAGCGATATTGCAGATATATTGCAAGATGTGCTAACTTCGGACAGCGATGATGGAGATTTTTCAAGAGACGATTCTGAAATTGATATTATTGTTTTTTAAATAATATACATTTGAATTTACATACATATATGTTCTTATATTTTTTTTTGCTCATAAATGAATTGAACTAATAAAAAGACACATCTAAATTTCCAACATTTTTATTATCCAAAAAAAAATACCATTAAAAGTACACAGGGGCCATGGGAAATACACCTAAATGTTCAAAACAGGCCAGAGAATCCGAATTCCATGTAAAATTCCATATTAAAATGCACGAAAAGGTGCGACGTGGCCTAAAAGTAACATTTAGGTGTCGCACGAAAAAGTGCGACGTGGCCTGAGGGTAACACGTGCGACATGGCAGCCAGAGTGTTAATCATTCTAGTTCTTTATTTTAAACTCGGTATCACTCTGTATTCATATAACTGCAGAATTTCACAACTAGAGGTCGCTCAGCATTTGATAATCAGCTGTTTTTGGATAAAAAATTAAAAAAACATCAAGGTTGTTCTCTCTCTGTTATTTTGGCCTGGCAAATTTGCCGAGATGACATAAGTGTGATAAATTTGCCGAGCACAACAACAAAATACACGCAAAGAGCATATATCTATAAGAGGCTGCACTCGTTATAATCTCACCACTAGATGTCACTTTCACTTTTTATGTAGGCACGGTTATGAATTTCTGCAAATTGTGCGACCGTCGAATGTGACATTGCGTGTAATTGTCTTTTGTTGAGCTGTACAAAAACATAAAATAGAATGCCGCTTGTCCCTTGGCACTTGACACCTTACTGTGTAACCTAATACAAACGCACGCCGTCAATTTACTGTCAAAAATTTCTCATGCCCATACAACTTGTATGGGAGTAATTTAAAAATAGCAATCACCGAAATCACAGATATCGAAAAATCGCAGTTTCTCTCATCTCTAGTAGGTATCTATTTCAGAAATTTACATTTTCGGCTTTTTAATTTTTTTTATGATAAACTTAAGAATTTTGTTTGTATTATGAAGATTATTGAAATTATGAAAATCCTTTGTATTTGCATACATATACATACATATGTATGTAGGTATCAGCAGACAAGCATGTACAGCTGAAAGCGCACATGTTACAAATTACTCATCATAATATTTGTTTTGAGTTTGCAATTTGTTTTTTCACTCAAACCAACTAGATTGTCACTCCAAAGTCACTCACATTTTCGCATTTGGCATGTTCGAATTTTCATTGGGCCTGAACTCGCGCAATCGTCATTTTTTCAGGCCCGTTGGCAAATTTCGCTACTTCCAAACTGCAGCCTCTTAAGGCGGATTCATCGTTCGAGTTCAGAACTTTTCTGCCATGTGGTTGTTGTTGTGTTTTCGGAGTGTGAGAGGAATTCCGAAAAGTTCTGAACTCTTTTTATGAGTTAACTCAAATTCAACTTTAGTTCTGAACTCGAACGATGAATCCGCCTTTATAGATATATGCTCTTTGCTCTCTCTGTGTGGCAAATTTCTCAAGATATCATGATATCTCGGCAAAAATATTAGACACAGAGAACAACCTTATCCATTTACGCGGAAATGGTTGTGTTTTTTTACTAGGAGTGAGTAATGACACGATTTTTAGGGAGTTGACACATAAGCTCTGACTCACTAAAAAGAGTCGACTCACTGAGTTGGCACGATTGTGCTACAACACGTTTGTGTTACAGCACGATTGTGCTACAGCACGATTGTGCTACAGCACATATTACTTTCGTGCTATTGTCAACCAAAAAGTGTTACTGTGTGCTATCAGAGACTGTATCAGTGAAAGGGTCGCTCCGACGATGAATTGATATTTGTACGAGAATGGCATATAAATCAATAATAGAATAGAATGATAGGTGTGGGTGGGCAAATATATGGAAAATTAATTAGTTAATTGATGTCGTTTTTGTTGTTGATTATTGATTTAGACATATGTACACCCAGGAAAAAAATAGTGTGAAATCAACCAAAAATCAACAAATTTTGTGGTTAATTTTTTTCAACACGATGCTTAATGTATGCCATCATGTAATCGTGTAAATTTAACACTAATGTCAAGTGTTAGTTTAACAGGATGACAACTGTAGAATTAACACTATGTTATGGTACAGCTTTCGACTATCGAGTGCGTTTTGTGGCGCCCTATGCCACCAACAGCGATGACCTCCTCGGACAACCTGATCAGCCCCACCATCTCGCCGCAACGCAGTGGCGGCGCAGGGCCTGCCCATCTGGGACTTGCGAGATAGTAAGGCGTCACTGGCTGACCAAAAAGCCATCGAGTCAGCACGTTGGGCGCCATCTGTTATGGATACGCGTTTGACCTCGATTACGATCTACAATCGAGTGGAGCAGCAATGCATGGCGGTCGGCATGATCTAGGGTTGCACTGTGGCTAGTCATTGTCGGCTGGGCGGGGTTCTTGCCTACATTGCTGTCCTGCGCCATAAACAGAAAAAATTCATATCATGCCTTTTCAAACCAAAACGAGTAAAATCAAACGAAAACAACATCCGGTTTTAGCCGGATGCCACGGACGGACCGTTGAAAAATTCAAAAATTCAAAAGATAACCTGAAAAAAAATCAAATTCAAGAGGCCAGGCATCAGTTAAATTTAAATAAATGCAAACCGAGGGAAAATGTCGTTAAAATTTGAATATGAATTTTGAACGTACATATGTACGTTAAAGTCAGACGGACGTTAGCAAAACATTTAAACCAAAATTTAAATCGGACGGAAATACTGACAATCGACGGAAAAATTTGAAAATAGATAATCGGACGTTATATTTAAATAATCTCGGACGGAAGAGAAAAGATTTAGAAATTTAAATTTGAATACACGTTGAAATCAAAAAAAAACTGTCAAAGTGAATTTGAATTTGAATATACATATATATCGCGGAAAAAAAATCGTCAAATTTGAATTTAATTTGAATCAACCGGAAGGACCGGTTATTAACAGGCATCTGAAAATACATAAAAGAAGCTGAAATTTAAAATATATGAACAATCAAAAAAAGTTAAAGGCCGAACTCACAAGGGGGTGGCGTTGCTGATGTTGTTGCAGCGCCGGTGCATTTTTGTCCCACCCTAATCCATGGTTACTGTCGCACCCGAATATCAGTAACCCCTTACCTGTGGTGCGCCGCTGGTGTTGTTGCAGCGTCGGTGCTTATCGACCCACCCTCATCCATGGCCATCGGTGCACCTTAAATTCGATGACCCCGTACCTGAAAATCCCTATGCCTTTTTAAATTAGGGTAGTCAACATTCCCATTTTAAATTTATAATATTTATTTACATTATTTTGTAACGTTCATTCAAAAAAAAAATTATTTTTATAATTCATATACATACTAGCGTATATTTAGATGCATTAACTATTCATTGTATCTTAAATTTACGGAAGAGAAGAAAAAAATAAATTCCGTTTTTCTCTCGGAAATTTTTAATTAATCATACATATGTAGATTTGAAAATAGACGTTTGGAGGGAAATATCGCTGGGTTATAGTTCTTATATCTTATTATCGGTTGGCCTTTATATTGTTATTAACGATTATTTAGTTAAGCAATTTGAAGTTTACGCTTTGCTATTACTGTTTCCCTTCTACTTCTCTGTATATATATAAGGAGATATTTTTTTTTTCCTTCTTTCCGATTCTTCTTATTCAAAAAAAAAAATCCCTTTTCCTTTTTTTTTTTTTTGTTTTTGAATATAAATCCCCTTTTCTTTTCTTATGTATATTTCTTAAATTTCTAATCCGCCTCACTTATCTTAAATACCCAAATATTTAGTTTGACAATGTTCAAAACACTACATAAACACATATGCATGTATTACTAAATATGGGCATCGGGAAAAGTTGGGTGTTGATGTGAAATTATTCTCGGCTGATCTGAACTAAATTGTTCCATGCTGAACACACGCGAAATTCTGGCTAACCAAAAAGTACATTTTACTACCTCTTCACTATAGCGTGCTACGCCATACCCACACCGGTGATACATACATATGTGTATATACATAAGCGGATTTACAGAGGAAAATTTAGCAATTAAATTAGCTGACATACATATGTAACTACCTATTTTACAGAAAAAAAGGAAAATTGTCATCCCTTTTGGGACTCACCGCCCGTTGCGGTGCACCTTTAGTGGTGGTGTCACCGATCTGCTGTCACTGTTGGTGTTGCTGGGCCACCATGTGAGACGCTGTTGGTGTTGTGGCAAAATTCTTGTTATTGTTGCTGTTGTCAGTTTTCAATTCCCAATCTTCCTCGTTATGCGCTCGGTAATAGGCGGGCGTATCGCTGCTTATTTCTGGTTCTGTTGCGGTTGCATTCGACAAATGGGTTTTACTTATTATTACCAATGAGTGATTCAGATATGTATGTACCGGTATAAGTCAAAATCGTTTAACTAGCTGATAAACCTTTTTACATGTAGGATTTTGCACGTTACTTGATTTTCCTTCTATCTCATAAAATATGAACGTTTTCATGTACACAGATGTGTCTGTATATGGAAATTGATTTTCCCCACCCGGCAACTGAAAAGTTATCCAATGCAATTATTTAACAATTCGATTTCACATGTACTTTGGCACAGCTGACACGCCAATGCATGTATGTTTGTTTTAGTGGATGTATAATTGAGTCACTAATTCGCACCATAAAATAAGTATTTTGCAATAATTTGCGATTAAAAAAAAATACATAAATTGTCCACAAAAGCTTCAATTTTCGTTGCGATTCGCCTTGCTTGTAGTGTTTTTTTAATTCAATCAATTTGCTTGCTGTTCATTATGTTAAATTCTTTCACAAATCTTAGTTATTTCATTGAATATCGTACAAAAAAAATTATTTGTCAAAATGTTGAATAAAAATTGCAGCCGAAGAACCGAACGAATAATCACCAGTATCGTGCCTATTACAAGCGTCCCGTTTGCTTTCGTATCACCATCTAGTGCCGTGTGTATAATAGTCGCCTGACTTTACGGTTACCCGAATGTCTATATCATGGTATGACGCTAGCAATGACACAAGCGAGATAGAATACGGTTGCCATGATACACAAAAAAAAAATTACCAAAACTTTCGGAATAAAATGCCTCAAGCATTTTTCCCATGAAACTATTTCAAAATAATCGATTGTATTCGTGCCCTAGAAAATTTGCTACTGTAAAATTCTACTAGTGTACGTTGGGAATATTAATAGACATTGTTGTCTTACGCTCAAATTATAAAAATGGTAAGAGACAGGAATTCTGGTTGATGAAACAATAGTACATGAATAATTAATTAATTTTCTGAGGACTAAGTAAAATTTGAAATTGCATAGAGCGCATAAGAACATTTTATAAAGTATGCATTTGAAAGTACCAAGTCACCGAATAACCACGTGTTACGTATTTTCACATTTCGAAGTGTTCATGGCAACCCTGGAAGAACCAGTTTGTCCATCACCAATACTTGTGCATCTTTTCTCTCTCATGCCAACATGTCGCCATCATTCACTGGAAGTTATTGGGAACTACTAAAAAACTACTGAAATAGTGGTGCTGCCACACAGACAGAATTGAGCAACCGAAATTAACCCGTTTATGATCGATATCAGCATTGATATCGATAGCAAACCATAACAGGCCTGCTTCGCTTCGAAGACCTGACGAGGGAGCGAACAGGAAAAATGGTTTGCCTGTAAGGTTGTTGCGATAATACTCAACTGTTAACTACGTGGGGCACGACTCACCCCTAGATAAGAGTCTCAAATTCTACCACAGCTAACCGGGCAACAGAGGCTCCATCAGGTGATACAAAAAAAAACGTATGCTATATGAACGTGCAATCTAGTAGTGTATGAAAATCCGAGAATAATTGAAAGTCAGGTATAATAAAAAAATTCATTTGGTAAAAAACCAAAACGCGTAAGTCCGGTGTTGCGGTGATTCTCTATTGGCTTAGGCCAGAGAAGCCTACCCCCCCCTAGTAGCCCTCCTCCTAGGTGCCGATCTTGGTCGGTCTTAACAACCTGTCCCCCCCGGCTGATCCAACCTCGCACGCTGGACCCAGGACAGGCGGTCTTGAAAAAGACCCTTGGTCCGCTGGTTTCTCGCCCCCCGGAATGGGCTTTACAAAAAAAATTAAATTATTTTGTTTCCTATTTTAAGGCTTCGCGGCCTTAGACATTTTTTTACAGGAGAACGCGTCTAAACTCCGAATACAATCACCCTATCAGCTGGTCTATGGTCCCTAACCTCGCGAAGCTGGACAAAAAAACTTTAACAGGAAAATCATCAGTACTCCGTTTGAATAGACATTTTTGTATTGGAGAACTCGTCAAAACTCCGTAAGGTTAGGCATTTGATATAGGAGAACTCGCCAAAACTCCATAAAACTAGACATTTTAATTTGGGAGAACTCGTCAAAACTCCGTATAAGCAGACCAATTGGAATATGGACTGCTAGATGGTCCACGGTTCCCGGTGGGAGCGCTTGTGATCCACCTATTATTATAACTGCTCGGGGAGAATACTGGGCGAATTGTCCCCGACCGCCAAGACGCCCAGCGGAGTCTTATTGAGGACGGATATCAGAAGCATGGAATCGTCCTATTAATCTCCCTGTTAAGTCTTCTAAGTCATACAGAGCATTGCCTACTTTTCCACGAACTCGACACTTAATATATTTTGGCAGGAATTTCGCGTTTATGCCCTGTTTGAAGTTACTCAAGGCAAAATTTCTTCTAAATACTTCCTGACCTTCCCTATAATTCACAAGCCTAGAGCGCTTATTGTAAACCTGTTTGACTCTATCATTTGCATGCGCTAAGTTTTTACGGATTTGCTCGTGGATCCCTGTTAACCTATCAGCCCTACTCACTATCGGTACGCAATCTTCTTTAAGGCTATCCAATTTTTCTAATAACTTATACGCGGATGCGTGTTGGACCATATTCTGACCATATAATGCAAAGTACGGAGAGCACTGAATTGACGTATGAAAATCACTTCTCAGAACTGATAGAATTTCGGGTATATGTTTGTCCCAGTCCGTATGATCCTGCTTATCTTTTAGGAAAATTCTTATCTTGGAAACTATCTCTCTATTCACGCGTTCGGACGCATTAGCTTGTGGGGAATACACTCCTGTTCTTACATGCGTCACACCGTACTTCTCAAAGAACGCTTTCATTTCTTTTGAGATGAATTGTTTCCCATTATCGCTGTGGATATATTCTGGGACCCCTATGGCTGGAAAAATCTCTGTACTGAAGTAGTTCATTACATTGATAGTTGTCGCTCTCTGCATTGGCTTCAGCCACACATACTTTGAAAAATGGTCTAAAATAATAAAAATAAACTGGTTCCTGCGTTTTGATCTAGGATAAGGTCCTAAGAAGTCGCAATATAAGCGCTGAAAAGGTCTCTCTGTAACAAAAGCGCTTCCTATAGGTGGTCTTGACTGCTGATTCGTTGCTTTTACAGTCTTGCAAGTGTCACAATCCTTCACATAATCTCTAACGTCCCTAGCTTGTTGTGGCCAGAAGTATTTCCACCTAACTCGTTCCAAGGTCTTCTGCCAACCCCCGTGATAACTCCTAACCGCGTCATGTGCCATTCGTATTGCTTCCTCCCTAAGTCCTTCGGGCAACCACAACCGCCATAACGAGTCTTCTTCGCCCTCCACACCCTTCCGAAATTTAACCCTTTTAAAAATCAACCCGTCTCTAACACACAAATCCGGGAGAGCCTCACCGTTTACTGTAATTGTTCTGATAAGATCCAGATACTCATTGGCTCTAAATTCGGATGAGTCTAAGTCTATTTCGTAAGGCGCGGGAGATGAAGTCAACTCGTCAACGTCAAAACGCGACAGAGCGTCCGGTACTACGTTCAGGGCCCCCTTACGATGCTGCATTTCGAAATCATATCTCTGTAGTAACAGTGACCATCTAGCTAACCTACCACTAAGGTCTTTTTGCGTCATCAACCATTTAAGGCTTGAGTGGTCCGTGATTATACGAAATGGCAGCCCTTCAACGTAGGGTCTGAAACGCTTGACACTGACAATTGCGGCGAGGCATTCCAGCTCGGTGACTGTATAGTTGCGTTGAGCATTATTTAATTTCTTCGAAACGAAAGCTATTGGATGCTCTGCACCATTATCATCGACCTGGAATAACACGCCTCCTACTCCTATTTTGGAAGCATCACATTGAATGACAAATTCTCTGGAAAAATCAGGTTGAGCTAAGACTGGAGCGGAACTCAGAGCTACTTTAAGTTTTTCGAAGGCTTCTATTGCTTCTGGAGTGAGTTTGAAAGGACCAGGTGACTTACGTAAACAGTCTGTCAAAGGGCCTGCTAAATCAGCGAAATTGGTAATAAATGCCCTGTACCAATTTGCCATACCCACAAATCTGCGAACCTGTCGAGGAGATTTGGGAATGGGGAAATTCTGCATTGCCTCAATTTTCTCTGGATTCACTTTCAAACATCCACTGCCTATAACATACCCTAAGTAACGAATTTCTCTCTGGCAAAATTTACTTTTACTCACATTGATTGTAAGGCCTGCACTCTTCAAGCACCTCGCAACATCTGCTAAAAGTTTGATGTGGTCGTCAAAGTCCGCACTACATACCAACAGGTCGTCCAAATACACAAAAACATGTTCTCGCATATACGAGGGAATTGCTTTGTCCATGAGTCGACTCATTGTTTGCGGCGCGTTACACAGCCCAAAGGGCATAACTTTGTAATGGTACAAGGGTTTACCTGGCACCGCAAACGCTGTCTTCTCTTTTGACGACTCAGTTAGTTTAATTTGGAAGAACGCGTCTTTTAAGTCGATACCACTAATAAAGTGCGTATCCTTTAGGCGGCTCAATAACCCGGTGATATGCGGCAGCGGATATGAGTCTTTCTTCGTGACTGCGTTTACCTTCCTAGAATCTATGCAGAGCCTAACTTTACCAGGTTTCCGTACTAGGACGACTGGGCTACACCATGGCGAATTCGACTCTTCGATGACTCCCATTTTCAATAATCTATCAATTTCGCTGTAGGCTTCAGCCTGCCTTGGTGGCGAAAGAGGAAAATGTTTGCTTTTAATTGGGACTGCGTCACCAGTGTCAATATGGTGTTCCACCATCTGTGTTTGCCCTAGGCCTAATTTTTCAAACGACGGAAACATATCAATAACTTTTTGCAAATCGTACTTCTGGGATGGAGTCAAATCATGAAAATTGGGACCTTCTGTATCTTCCTTTGCTTCTAGACATGATATGCTTGGAAATATTTCGGGAGCTAAAGCAAATGCTTTCCAAAAATCTACTCCGAAATAGGCTTCCTGGAGAAGCGAAGGAACAAGGTAAAAAGATATGGATTTTGTTGTATTTTTAAAAGTGACAGGCAATGAACTGCAGCCTATTATCTTCCGTTTGTCGCCGCCTGCTGTATATATACATTCATTCATTTCACGATATTTAAGATCGTTCTCTTCTAGAAATTTCAAACAGTCCTTACCCAGAATAGAGACATTGGCTCCTGAATCCAATAGCCCCACAAGTGATCCATTTCCTATCCTCACCCTAATCATTGGTCTTTCATCGTCTTTAAGGACGAGTGTGGTGCTTTCCAAAAGCTTGCGCACCTGGACACGTTTGCTATACCTTTTCCTACACTGCAAAATTCTTTCGGGTGGATATAGTTGGGAATCATTCGTGAAAATATTTGACCTAACCAATTGATAGTTTTGTTCTTTTTCTTCTAAACTGGGTCGGAAAATGGTCTGGCAACTAACATTTCTAACTGAAGCTTTCAAAATACGAATTGGTCGAGAATTTGTTCGTGACGAAGTCGGGCTATCTGAATCTGAAGTATTTGAGTTATCCGTACTATCAGGGAAAGTTACTATTGGTGACTGTTGACTACTTGCGGAACCGGTCGAAAGTGGACTAGGCTCAGTACTCGCGACGAATTGCTGGGTATTGACCGAAGTAGGGGCTATAGTCCCGAACGAGTTTCCCCCTCTCTCTTCTCGCTCGGATAACGGTTTCCCTGACCACGGTGGTCGTTGGGACACTTCGGAGTCAACACTCCTCTCTGACCGCATTTAAAACAAAACTGAGATTTAATTGGCTCCTCACAGTATATATAGGAATGACCCATTGTCTGACAATTCCAACACTTAATCCCTGAGTAGTCTGGCCTACCCATGCGACGATAATTCAGTGCTTCTATCTGTGGATCTACTATATAATCCTCACTTCCGACCCTACAATCCGGAGCTATGGCACGCGCTTCGTTTACGCTCGGCCTATGGTAATTTGATACTAGGCTCCTGCTCTCCTTCAGCACCTGCTCGCCTCGTCGAGCTACATCGCGAAGGTCGTGCAAATCTCTTACACTTGCGTTAAACAGCATTAATTTCAAATTACCATTAACGTTGCGTTTGATGATATCAATTAGCAAGGCCTCAGACATGGGCTCTCTAAGTCTCGCGTTTAATGCCAGAATGTCCGTGTGGAAAACGTCGTAAGTCTCATTTGGTTTTTGTTTGCGCACCGATATTTCCATCATCAGCTCATGGTCTGTCTTCAGGGTGCCGAATTCCCGCTTTAGGGAGTAACTCAAAAATGGATAGTTTGCATTAGGGTTTTGTTTGGTAAATAACCAATACCATTCTTCGGCACGGCCTGACAAGATGAAAACTGGCCATAAGCTGATCTTCTGTACACTGCGTGCGCTCACGCAAGGTGTCCAATTTAAACAAAAAATCTGAAACACTACCAGTACCGTCATAAGAAATCTTCCAGTCTTGTGGTTTCACAACCGTATTACTAGGCGTGGGAATAATTGGGTTGTTAACAAAAGTCTGCGCTTGGTTCGGTTGCTGTCTAACATCATCCCTAATATCATGTCTAGCATCACTCCTAACAAAATCCATCGCCGTTCGAGAGGCTGCGACTGCAGCGTTCAGGGTATTCACGTTTTCCCTAATAGCTCTCATCTCTTGGCGTAGCTCTTCTTGTGACGTTTGGAATAGCTGATGCAGAACGTGTACCCACGAATTCAAAGGAGTCACTTCGGGATGGGTCTCATGATTGGAAGCCCTATCGTTGTAAACGTTTGGTTGTAACCGAACCTGTGGTAAAGCGCTAGTCTCGTCTACTGTATTTGTCGCGCCTTGCTCAGGCGGCTCCGGCATATTCCTAATAAGACTGTCTAGATCAAGGATATTTGCACTAGCCGGTCTATCATATTTTTCGGAAGGGTCAGTATTTGGAACATTCCTGGATGGATCGACTGTTGCCTGGGTGACTATTGGAGAATGCATTACTAAAGGTCGGCTCGCTGGGGGTTTCGGAATCGCACCTCTATTTCCTCCTCCTCTATAATGTCCGCCATTACCTCTGAACTTGGAACCACTACCTCTATTCGAATTCCTCGTTTGCCTGCGTTCAGCCGACTGCTGACTATTCTGCGACATTTTCAAAAAAAAATCGAACGTCTGAGCGCTTCAAAAAAAACAAGGCACGCTTGAACGGTTGTATGGGATCTTAAGCAATTGACTGCTTGAATAAGTCACGTTTGGTGTCAAAGCTCAAATGCAAGTATTTGTACAATTACCGAAATTTAAATCTCTATCTCGATTCAAAATTAGATCGCATCGAAAAGAAAATAACAAAACTTTGGTTTTTGTGTTTGATCAAGCTTTCAGCAAATATTTATAACGAATATTTGCTTTTTTAAATCTCCATGCCGGTAAAATTTATGTCATATCCAAGATATTATAATACGTTGTCGTGTTTGGTGAAAAAAAAATTAAGCAATAATTGTAATAATTATTTGCGATTCAAAAAAAAAATTTTCTTAAATTTAACTAACAATATCGATTCAAAATGACTTCGCTTATAAAAAAAATATTTGTATAAATAAAGGTGTTCATATACATGAATATGTAAATGTAAAAGATATATAATGCAAAATATATATATATTCGTTGTTCAATGGGAATGCTGACCTCCCATTATAAAAGGCACAGGTTACAGAATAAAAAAAAATATAAACCCCCTTGAAAAATAAAAACACAAAAAAAAATTTAAGACAGTGTGTGCCAACTGGTCTCCAGCGCACCAACCGCAATGCAGGGTTGCTCGGAAGCTAAATCCCTGAGACAGGCTGGCTAACTAAAGATAGTTAGCAATAACAAAAAAAAATCCAAATTTGCGAAATACTAACCTATCTCCGCCGCAATGAAAGGAACGGTTTCAATCCGCTATCCCCAGACTTGCGGAGACAGACAATACATCCTTGGGTCTCGGCTCAGCTCATCGCCATGAAGTGGTGCTAAATGTTCCAAGGCACCCAACTCAGGCATGAGATGAACTGAGGCCTGCATCGCATAACAAAAGAAAAGACAAAACAAAAGAAATTTGCAAAATACCCTCCTAATCTCCGCCGCAATGAAAGGAACAGCTAGAGGCTGCTTTCCCCAGACTTGCGGAGATGAAAAGTACTAACTCAGGTCTCAGACCAACCCATCGCAATGAAAGTGGCGCTAGGTGCAACCAACTCAGCCGCGGAATGGCTGAGGCCTAAATTGCAAAAAAAAATCACGAACACAAAAAAAATTAAAAGGACGAATTTTCCTTATGACCAACATCCTTGGCTCCGCCGCAATGAAAGGCACGGTTTGAAGCCGCTACCCCAGACTTGCGAAGAAGGATTGCTAGCTTAGGATCCAGCTCAACTCATCGCAATGAAGGCGGTGTTCGAAACACTACCCCAGACGCGAGATGAGCTAGGCCCAAAAGAAAAAAAAAATCCGATACACAAAACTGCACAAAAGACATATTCGGCAAAAATAAATAAAAATAAATACTGAATCTAGCGGACATGCCCCTCGGACGACAGTGAAAACAAATTTAATATTTAAACTACAAAAAAAATTAAGTGCGTTAAACACTGCCTCTCCGGGTGAAATGCAAAAAAAAACCGACAAAATGACGTTAAGTCTCGTGGAGTCTTGAGCCACTGACATCAATGACTCTCCAATCGTCCCGATCAATCTCATCATCCCGCCGCAACGCAGTGGCGGCTACTGAGGCTGCCAATCTGGGACTTGCGGAATAATGAAACTTCACTGAACGACCAGAAAACCACCGAAGCCAGCACCCCAAGGCCCCACGTTGGGCGCCATCTGTTATGGTACAGCTTTCGACTATCGAGTGCGTTTTGTGGCGCCCTATGCCACCAACAGCGATGACCTCCTCGGACAACCTGATCAGCCCCACCATCTCGCCGCAACGCAGTGGCGGCGCAGGGCCTGCCCATCTGGGACTTGCGAGATAGTAAGGCGTCACTGGCTGACCAAAAAGCCATCGAGTCAGCACGTTGGGCGCCATCTGTTATGGATACGCGTTTGACCTCGATTACGATCTACAATCGAGTGGAGCAGCAATGCATGGCGGTCGGCATGATCTAGGGTTGCACTGTGGCTAGTCATTGTCGGCTGGGCGGGGTTCTTGCCTACATTGCTGTCCTGCGCCATAAACAGAAAAAATTCATATCATGCCTTTTCAAACCAAAACGAGTAAAATCAAACGAAAACAACATCCGGTTTTAGCCGGATGCCACGGACGGACCGTTGAAAAATTCAAAAATTCAAAAGATAACCTGAAAAAAAATCAAATTCAAGAGGCCAGGCATCAGTTAAATTTAAATAAATGCAAACCGAGGGAAAATGTCGTTAAAATTTGAATATGAATTTTGAACGTACATATGTACGTTAAAGTCAGACGGACGTTAGCAAAACATTTAAACCAAAATTTAAATCGGACGGAAATACTGACAATCGACGGAAAAATTTGAAAATAGATAATCGGACGTTATATTTAAATAATCTCGGACGGAAGAGAAAAGATTTAGAAATTTAAATTTGAATACACGTTGAAATCAAAAAAAAACTGTCAAAGTGAATTTGAATTTGAATATACATATATATCGCGGAAAAAAAATCGTCAAATTTGAATTTAATTTGAATCAACCGGAAGGACCGGTTATTAACAGGCATCTGAAAATACATAAAAGAAGCTGAAATTTAAAATATATGAACAATCAAAAAAAGTTAAAGGCCGAACTCACAAGGGGGTGGCGTTGCTGATGTTGTTGCAGCGCCGGTGCATTTTTGTCCCACCCTAATCCATGGTTACTGTCGCACCCGAATATCAGTAACCCCTTACCTGTGGTGCGCCGCTGGTGTTGTTGCAGCGTCGGTGCTTATCGACCCACCCTCATCCATGGCCATCGGTGCACCTTAAATTCGATGACCCCGTACCTGAAAATCCCTATGCCTTTTTAAATTAGGGTAGTCAACATTCCCATTTTAAATTTATAATATTTATTTACATTATTTTGTAACGTTCATTCAAAAAAAAAATTATTTTTATAATTCATATACATACTAGCGTATATTTAGATGCATTAACTATTCATTGTATCTTAAATTTACGGAAGAGAAGAAAAAAATAAATTCCGTTTTTCTCTCGGAAATTTTTAATTAATCATACATATGTAGATTTGAAAATAGACGTTTGGAGGGAAATATCGCTGGGTTATAGTTCTTATATCTTATTATCGGTTGGCCTTTATATTGTTATTAACGATTATTTAGTTAAGCAATTTGAAGTTTACGCTTTGCTATTACTGTTTCCCTTCTACTTCTCTGTATATATATAAGGAGATATTTTTTTTTTCCTTCTTTCCGATTCTTCTTATTCAAAAAAAAAAATCCCTTTTCCTTTTTTTTTTTTTGTTTTTGAATATAAATCCCCTTTTCTTTTCTTATGTATATTTCTTAAATTTCTAATCCGCCTCACTTATCTTAAATACCCAAATATTTAGTTTGACAATGTTCAAAACACTACATAAACACATATGCATGTATTACTAAATATGGGCATCGGGAAAAGTTGGGTGTTGATGTGAAATTATTCTCGGCTGATCTGAACTAAATTGTTCCATGCTGAACACACGCGAAATTCTGGCTAACCAAAAAGTACATTTTACTACCTCTTCACTATAGCGTGCTACGCCATACCCACACCGGTGATACATACATATGTGTATATACATAAGCGGATTTACAGAGGAAAATTTAGCAATTAAATTAGCTGACATACATATGTAACTACCTATTTTACAGAAAAAAAGGAAAATTGTCATCCCTTTTGGGACTCACCGCCCGTTGCGGTGCACCTTTAGTGGTGGTGTCACCGATCTGCTGTCACTGTTGGTGTTGCTGGGCCACCATGTGAGACGCTGTTGGTGTTGTGGCAAAATTCTTGTTATTGTTGCTGTTGTCAGTTTTCAATTCCCAATCTTCCTCGTTATGCGCTCGGTAATAGGCGGGCGTATCGCTGCTTATTTCTGGTTCTGTTGCGGTTGCATTCGACAAATGGGTTTTACTTATTATTACCAATGAGTGATTCAGATATGTATGTACCGGTATAAGTCAAAATCGTTTAACTAGCTGATAAACCTTTTTACATGTAGGATTTTGCACGTTACTTGATTTTCCTTCTATCTCATAAAATATGAACGTTTTCATGTACACAGATGTGTCTGTATATGGAAATTGATTTTCCCCACCCGGCAACTGAAAAGTTATCCAATGCAATTATTTAACAATTCGATTTCACATGTACTTTGGCACAGCTGACACGCCAATGCATGTATGTTTGTTTTAGTGGATGTATAATTGAGTCACTAATTCGCACCATAAAATAAGTATTTTGCAATAATTTGCGATTAAAAAAAAATACATAAATTGTCCACAAAAGCTTCAATTTTCGTTGCGATTCGCCTTGCTTGTAGTGTTTTTTTAATTCAATCAATTTGCTTGCTGTTCATTATGTTAAATTCTTTCACAAATCTTAGTTATTTCATTGAATATCGTACAAAAAAAATTATTTGTCAAAATGTTGAATAAAAATTGCAGCCGAAGAACCGAACGAATAATCACCAGTATCGTGCCTATTACAAGCGTCCCGTTTGCTTTCGTATCACCATCTAGTGCCGTGTGTATAATAGTCGCCTGACTTTACGGTTACCCGAATGTCTATATCATGGTATGACGCTAGCAATGACACAAGCGAGATAGAATACGGTTGCCATGATACACAAAAAAAAAATTACCAAAACTTTCGGAATAAAATGCCTCAAGCATTTTTCCCATGAAACTATTTCAAAATAATCGATTGTATTCGTGCCCTAGAAAATTTGCTACTGTAAAATTCTACTAGTGTACGTTGGGAATATTAATAGACATTGTTGTCTTACGCTCAAATTATAAAAATGGTAAGAGACAGGAATTCTGGTTGATGAAACAATAGTACATGAATAATTAATTAATTTTCTGAGGACTAAGTAAAATTTGAAATTGCATAGAGCGCATAAGAACATTTTATAAAGTATGCATTTGAAAGTACCAAGTCACCGAATAACCACGTGTTACGTATTTTCACATTTCGAAGTGTTCATGGCAACCCTGGAAGAACCAGTTTGTCCATCACCAATACTTGTGCATCTTTTCTCTCTCATGCCAACATGTCGCCATCATTCACTGGAAGTTATTGGGAACTACTAAAAAACTACTGAAATAGTGGTGCTGCCACACAGACAGAATTGAGCAACCGAAATTAACCCGTTTATGATCGATATCAGCATTGATATCGATAGCAAACCATAACAACTAAAAAGTATTGAGTCTTCCTGTTGATTTTACAATTTAACTAGTTAATGTTACAATAAAAGCTGGTTAAATTAACACGAAATGGTCCTGTTGAATTAACAATAACATCTTTTTGATTTTACATTAAATTTATTGTTAAATTAACTACAAAGTCTTGTTGATTGTACAATTTATTTTTTTAAATAAAAAAACATATACAACATAAAATATATAATCATCACTTCAATTAAGCACATTTGTACATCACCCGCACAACTGACCAAATTGAAGGCGTCCTTCTCATACGAACACAAATGTACCGGCGATAGTTTATACATGGGCGATAGTACTATCACTTGCATCGAGTAATGTTTGGCCGCTAATGCAACAACCGCATGCTGCACGCAAACCCCCATCCGCTAAAAAACCTCCTCGTGATATTGCAACCTATGAAGAGGAAAAATAAAATATTGAACATTAAATACATACTTTTAGAAACAAAAATGTAATCCTCTTTTAACTCACATGCAAACTGAAAATATAAATCGAAAACCCACTATCGCGAACTGACAATGATGCTAAACTCGCATCACTGCCACAGCACAAAATTTTCCTTTTTTTTTTTTTTTTTAAAAATTATAATTTGCGTTCTGCACGAAAATCAGACTTCAAATGATCAAAAAAATTATGTATGTTTCAAAATAGTTTTGACGTTCTTTTTTAACACTTTTTTTTAGATTACATTGACACTATGACGTTTATGTTTGAACATTGTTTCGTGTTATATCAACCAAATTTTATTGTTAATTGTGGTTCTTGTTGTTTTCACATTTGTTTTCATGTTGTATTAACACTAAAATTGGGACGTCATTTTTCTAACATTTTTTTAGTTTATATTAACACTATCATCATGTTAAATAAACCAAATTCCAAATGACATTTAGGAATAAATTTTTATATTTGAATCATCTTGTATATTTTAAAATTTCTTCATGTTGTATCAACAATAAAATTTGGTTGAATTTACCAAATTTTCAGATGACAGTTACAAAGCCAAAATCATGTTTCAAACATCGTGTAATTTGAAAAAAATTGTTGCTGTTCTATGTGTAAAGATCGATCGTGTTAATTTTACATGAATCGTGTTGATGATTTTTTTTCTGAGTGTAGCTCTGAGATATAGGGTATTTAGGGATTTTTGAGATGTTTATGAAGTACATATATTGGGCTATCTGATGGACAAATAAAATATACATATGTGTGCCAATATAAACTTAGTTGATAAGATCAATTACAAATTTCAAATGAATGTATCTTTTTATATATGCACGATATACGATAATGGGTTAAAGTCCAAAAGTTGGGAAAAATCATCTAGTTTCTGAATATCATAACCAAATTTACCAAAAATAAGGGGAACAACCGAAAAAAACCCAAAATAAGTGTCCATACAAAAACGGGTTAGTGTCCGAAAGTTAGTACAATTCATGCAGAATAAAAAATAAAAAGTCACGCTTTTTTAAGCTATACAAAAAATCTGGTCTTCATAGAGATTACGTCAAGTACTCAGTCTTGCGGCATAGATACATGGCATTAAACAATACACCTACATACACCAAATTTGCCTAAATCACCTGTAACAAATGAAAAAATGCATAAATAAGTGACCACCCCAATACCAAAAACCACCTAAATACACCAAGTGCCATATAAAGTAAGCATGCACAGGATGACACTTAAATAAGAGGCGAAATCGAACCAGCGGAGTCGAGTGTGCTACTGAGTTAATATGCTATAAACGTGCCAGCGGAGTCAAGTTTGCTACTGAGTTGACGTGCTATAAACGTGCCAACGGAGTCAAGTGTGCTACTGAGTTATCATTTTATCGTGAGGTGAGCTTGAGCGTGCAGCTCACTGATGGGAGTTGACACGGAGTCATGACTCAGTGCTGAGTTACCCAAGACTATTTTTTACTCATATTTTAATTTTTGCTAATTCAAGGAAAATATGTATGAAAACACAGATGATGAAAACGCTGAATTCTTGGAAGAAGCTGGAGAAAATGAAAGCAACGATGAAATATTGCCAAACTTTCCTTTTCACAATCTCAAAGGTGGGTAACTGCAATTGCAGACAACGTGTTGCTACAGAAAGACGTGTGCTCCTGTTGTATTAGCAGTACTAAGCCTTGTCTAAGCAACATACATTTGTCGGAAATTATCGTCGATCTCATCTAACGGTAGACCTAGAAATATGGCAGCTTCTATGGGATTTGTCCAGAGGTACATTGGTGTTAGATGAGTCGGTTTTGATGGGCATGTGAAGAGGTGCTGGGTGTCCAGTGGTGACTCTCCCAATGCTTGGATCAATTCTGGGCATGTATGAGTTTAGTCTGCTGCAGTATCCAGATCAGAGCTGCGCGATTGCAACTCGTGTTCTTAGGAGCATCATGCTTATTTTATGCATCCCAACGAGTAAAGTAATACAAACTTTTATCTTTGCAAATACAGATGATCCTGATTTGCAACATGCTTTCATGCCGAATGATGACGAGGAAGCCGATATTAATGAACATTTGGATCGCGCTATAGCAAGTAATTTGGAAACACTGGATTTTAAATGGCAAAGTGAATGCTTGGTATGCGTAACGCTTAAAATTTAGCCAATCTTGTACAATGATAAGCAAATCATTTTTATTTCAGATTTGTTCGGAAAACTTTGAAGACTATCAGGATTTACTGCAACACTGCATAGAATTGCATAGCAATGACGATGATGGAAATGAATATGCATGCATATTTGAAGATTGTGAGCTTGTTTTATCAAGTGAACCTTTGCTTGCCAGACATCTGGTGCTGCGGCACAGTGACTTAGAAAGGTAGGAGAGAGAAGTTGTTTGTGTTCAATTCACACATACGTACCTAAAATGCTCTTGTATTTATAACTTCAGAATAAAAATCTATGCCAGCTGTCCCTACTGTGGATATCGTTCGTCGAATTTTAATAAATTCAATAAACATTCCTGTTACAGCAAGCTTTCGCGCAAAGCATGCACGCAGCCTTATTGCCAGTATTGCAAAGAAGAATTTGTTTCACATAAAAGGTAGTTCTGTTATGCCTTAACTAAAACTGCAAGTAGTTAAACCAACTATATATTTTTTGCACAAAGGTTTCTTTTTCACTTACAATTTCATCTGGTGAAGCGGCGTGCTAAGATTTGTTTGATTTGCAACGAAAATTTTAATGATGTGAATGAGTTTTTCATGCATGTGAATTATGCGCATGAGTCACCAGAGAAGCTGCCATGTACGATGTAAGTGATGCAAAATACTATTAAATGTCTCTTTTTAAATGTGTGATATATTTTGTAAAAACTTGTTTTTTTTTTTTAACACCAACAGTTGTGATCGCGTATTCACGAATCTAGAAGCATTCAGTTTGGATCAAGAATTGCATGGATTGCCTGACGTATACAAGTGTGATGAATGCAGCAAAACTTTTCGTCATAAAAGAATATTAATGCAGCATAAGGTGCGAGAGAAGGCTTTTATTTATGATTACTAAATATGCATTTTTACGCATTAAACAAATTATAAATTTCAGGAAAACAGGCATTCCAATGTTGAATATGCCTGTGATCTTTGTCCAAAAATATTTCCTTCCTTCTCCATGCTGCAATGTCATCTGAAATATCATGATCCGGATGCGGAAGTGCAAGTGTACACTTGTGCGAATTGCGGCTTGATTGGGCGCGATTGTAAGAGTTTGGAGGTAAGTACATATACATATATAAAAATCTACCCCATCTATGTTTTAGACTAATATGCTGCTACACACCACATCTTCTAGACACACATTGACGATCCATCTAGAGAATGTTTTGATAGCGCAATTAACAAAGAAATACTCGTAACAGCTTACAGTTGCCATTTCTGTGCACAGGATTTTAAGGATAAAGACGCGCTACAAAACCATCATAACACTGGTGTGCATGAAGATGGAAAAATGCATTGTCCGATATGTATGGAGGCTTTCAATGAGCTAAAAATGCGGCGCATACATATGCTGACGCATACAAACTATACAAATTGGTTGAAAAGCTGTCCACTGCGCAGACTATACTTGTGTGATGAGGACGTAAGTGTGTACTTGGTTAACTTTTGAAAACACAATGCAGTTAAAAATTTTAATTTAAACTTAAAATATTAATTTTATTTATAGAATTGCGAAGTTGTTTGTCAATGTCGCGCAGCATTGCAGCGTCATAAAAAGCGTTTTCACAAAACACAAAAATGCTGCCGCAAATGTGATCAGAAATTTGAAAATACCGCTGAACTGCAAAATCACATGAAGCAATGTCGTCACACTAATGCATTTCAATGTCAAATTTGTGCTAAAATGTGTCCAACAAAAATGTCCTTAGCGGTGCATGTGGCGCGTAGGCATTATGTGGGTATGTATGTATATAAAATGAATTAGTAGCTAAAAAGCTTTATTTTGGGCGCATATAAATCTCGTACAAGTAGTATTTATTTTTTTTATTAATACACTATCAATTTCTTTGCAGCTCAAATCTCATGTCCACATTGTCCGTACGCATACAAGAACGAAGAGGCTTTGCGTAAACACATAGAATATTCGCATGTACCTGTGCCGTGTACGCAATGCGATAAAGTTATAGGTAATAGACGTTACTTGGCCACGCATATGCGCGCAGTACACGAGAGTGAATGTCGTTATTTTTGCGCATACTGTGACAAGGGTTTCTTTTATCGTTCGCAGAAGGTTAATCACGAGCAGAATGTATGTGTAACTATGCAAAAGACATGCATTTCATTTTTATTTTAAAAACAAATTCATGCTTCTCTCTGACCTTCAGTGTCAACCCGATACACTTTACAAATGTGGCGAATGCGATTTCCAAACGAAATACGCCAATTCGCTTGAGCTGCATGTCGCCAAACATTTACAAAAGTTGCAGCTAAAATGTCCATATTGTGCGAGAATGTTTGCGCGTAAAAATACGCTTACTCTGCATGTAAAACGGCATGAGAATGATAAACCGTAAGTTTGTTTGTGTGTGTGAAAGATAATTAGAATTAAGTATTAAAATTTTAATATACTCGCTCTCCATTTTGAAACAGCTTTAGATGTTGGGATGTGCTTGTTGATGGCTGTGAGGCTGCTTATGTAACACGCTATTTCCTAAATCAACACATTAAAAGTAAACATGCCGCGCAGTCGTGTAAAATTGAAAAACAAAGTAGAATTGCAAACAAGAAAGAAAGGAATGAAGACGAAAAGCGAATTTTTCCCAAACAATGTAAAAGACAAAATACTAAAGCAACTAACTGCTCGTCCAGCTCAACCAGCTCCTCCTCAACCACAGCTACCTTCTCCTCCAACTCAGCTACCTCTGCCTCCTCCAACTCAGCTACCGCCACTAAGCGCGATTTGTTTGTGCTTGAGTCAGTAGACCGCGATCAAGTCGCTGAAACTGCGGAAATAAATGGTACAACTGCTGCCATTGCTACTGCTTCAGCATTTATGATGGGCGAAGAAGTATTTATCGCTGTCGATGATATAAAAAGTGAAACGGATGAAAACTGTCTGATGATGCTGGTGGATGACAACACACACCAGCAAATACTTAATAATGCGCAAGGACAACTTTTGTTGCTGGAAAACACTGAAATGATTACAAGCTGAAAATATTTAGAATTCTAAGCTTAAAACAAATGAAATGAAAAATTAATAAATGAATTGTTATATTAAATTCTCAACGCTTCATTTACTTTTTATTCTAAAATGAATTACTTTATTTTTTAAATTCGCGGAAGTTAACGGTAACACCTTGGTTTTTCCAGTTTTAATGGTCCTATGCATTTTATGATCATATTGCAGTCTTTTTCGATGCACCTTTAAAATAATGGAAAATGCGCTAATTTTCTGATCATAAAAGAGTCTTTCGTCGGTAGAAAATGGTACCCTACGTCCAACTCTTCTTGAGGAGTAGTTTTCGAGTCTTATTTTAATCGTATTTAAATCATTTTCGAGTCCCTTTCTATTTTATTTTTTTCGTTTTCTGATCGTTTTTGAATCTTTTTGGGGTCGTTTTCCTGATAACTTTCGATTGGCTTTCCAATCTTTTTGCGTAATTTTTCAATCGTTTTTCTGGTAATTTTCGCATAATTTTTTGGTCGTTTTTCAGTAACTTTCTGATCAATTTCTAATCATTTTCTAATACTTTTCTACTAATTTTCCTATCATTTTTGGGTCATTTTTAGAGCTCGGATAATAGGTGAAAATCAAACACCTAAAATTATGCCAGGTAATGTTTGCGAACACATCCAGCGGCAAGTTTAAGGGTGGGGTACATTTGGGTCTAAGCCCCCCTCGTGAATGCAATTGGATTTTTTGATTACTAGGATGCCAGAAAAATAAATTATAAAGGTTTTTATGGGTTGCACGTGAAAAATTGCAAAGAAAGCTGCAATAAATAAATATAATAATAAAGCATAATATAAATACTAAATAAATATATAATTATAAAGAATGTAGAAAAAAATTAAAAATTTGTAGTGAGACAAAATAAATTAAAGCTTACGCGAAATTCGGGAAAATTCGCCAAGTTCTCAGCAAAATTTCTAGCTTTTCGCAAGTTTTGTAGCTCGTTGAATTTTACTATAAAAAATACTAATAACTGTTATTTGAGAATTTTTTCTAGCTGTCCTCTGCATTTTTTTGTCATGCGAATTTAAAAGTCGAAAGAAACTGCGTACTAGAAAATAGCACAAAATTTCTACTCAAAAAGTTACAAATCTTGCTGAAAAATTTGCGAATTTTCCAGAATTTTGCACAAAGTTTTTAACTTTAAAATATTTGGTTTCTGTTATAGCTTTTTTATATAACAAATTAAAATTATTAAAAACACATAAATAAATATATTTTACGAATAAAATCACTTTCAATTTTGGCTTTATTTCATCACGCACCACTGTATGTTTATTTAAACTGCAAATTTGAAAATTAAGAACTTTTCTAATAAAATCTTCACCCACCATACCCACACTGAAAACAAACGAAATTTACAAAATGTAGCATATTTTCGGGCGCTTGATTTCACCTATTTTTCCAAGGTCTGGTCATTTTACAACCGCATTTCTTTCCCATCTTCTATCCTCTTACATATTCAACCCTAAGCCTTACCTTTACCAATATCGCAAAAAGAACTTCCACGGTCACCCACAGACCACATTTTGGCTAGAATTTTTGAAACAGATTTTTAGCCTACAATAATATTAAGCAAATAAGGAGTTTAAGATAAAAAAATTTCAATCCATAAATGAATTCCTATGAAAATTTATATGCGGAAGATATATGTACATCCATATGTTCCTGCTCTACAACTTTCGCAAGAATCAATACCGAAATCTAATACATCGCTAGCTTAGAGTCCTTTTTTCAAACTTTGTAGGAGACAAAAAACAAAAAATTAAAAAATTTCAAAATGAAAAAAAAAGAAAATTTCTGTTCATGTAAATACATATTTTGGATTTACACAATTTTCTTTGCTTTTTGGACTTACACAATTTTCTTTGCTTTTTGGACTTACACAATTTGCGTATCTCTGAATAACAACGAGTAGAAATATGACAAGTGTCACAGACTTGTTTAGCGCGATGCGTATTTGATTTTTCTAGCGTTCTACATAAAAATACTTTTTCATAAAAATGGACTTACACAGTTTGCACTCTAAGCTTTATGTACTAGGCTGGCTAAGGAATATTTCTTTTTTTTTCTAAAAAAGCAAAGTAAACGATCACATTTCGATCTTTAGCATGATCAATTTGTGATAAATTCTTTTTTTTAATCAGCAAAGTGAATCGAAAAAGACTCGCATGATTTTTATATGACAAAAAATAAAATAACTTTTGAATCGCTGGTCTGACTCATTTTTGAGTTTTATTCTAATCCGCCGAAGTGATTAATCAGTTTTTGATCATCAAAGGGGATCGAAAGAGACTCGGTATAATCAGTTTTCATAAAACAATCTTCTAAATGCTATGTGTGATCCTATCAACTTACATAAATAACATTCAAGCACAAACATTCTTACATTTTTGAAATGTTTATTTTTCTTTTATATATAGGATGTATAAATTTTTCTCTTTGCGTTAAAATCGCTACAACAAACTACACTTGTAAATATAGTTACATATGTATATAAGTAAGTATGCGCTAATATTATAAGTATATATGTAAATATATGTACGTATGCCTTTGCGTGCTTATAATCACGCTGAATAAGTAGCTATAGATATTACATTTATTATTATTGGCTTTACATTATAAAATTTTCTTCAATTACATTATAAAATTCTCAATAAAAAAAAACACTACAAATTGCTGTTTTTATTAGACACATATCTATACATTAATAAATAATTTGTGCACAATCACATTGCAAATTTGATTGTAGTATTTCTCACTTACATACATACATAGTAAATACATATTGATTTATTATGCAATTAAATATTAAATAGCATCATTATGAAAAACAAAAGTAGAAACAAAAAATTGGCATTATTCCATTGAAGACATTTTAAATATGTATGTATGTATGTACATACGAGTATATAGTCGCAGCTGTTGGCTCATTTTTTGTTTTGTTCTTGTTTTTTTCCTTTAACGTATGAAAATATTTAATTAAAAAATTGTTTATTTTAATTTGTCTTTTTCAACTTTTTGGCTTGTTTGGATTTTAATTTCTCTTGCTTTTTCAGTTCCTTCTCCTTCAGCGATTTGTATAATTTATAGCCGAAGAGTGCTAAAAGAAAAAAGAAATGAAAAATATTGTTAATTATTGTTTTTTTTATTAATTAATTTTAGCAAGCTGAATTAATTAAGTAATAAGAAATTTAAAAAGCTCGAATTATACATTTGTTAACTCTTTCTAAACATATAAAAATTACAACAAAAAAGAGTTTTCGAAAGGTGATTAAAACTCTCATTTCAATAAAACTATCGGTTCTATAATACTGTAGCGCTCATTTGCTTATTAAACTTAAGACTTTTCAAATAATTTGTTTTTCTAGAAAGAGATAAAAGTTACAGACAACCATTCGTTCCTCTCCCAATTTTATACTCATATATTAACCACGCAATAAAATTTTAACATATTTCAATGCTGTCCTTCCTGCTCTGAGATAACTAGTCGACGAAATAGTTTTGTTGTCTTCCTTTTGATATACTGAGCTCTTATATGAGGTCAAACAGCCCACCTTTACAGTCGGCAGTAATTTACTTAAACTATATTATTAAATGCCCTCAATAATGACTTATCTCTGTTTGGCTGACAATAATAAATCGAAGAATAGTAAAGCCACTACGCCTGAAAAAAATGGACTTCGATAGCAAAATCAATGAATGTAATACTTTTAATCATTTGAATGATTATCGCGCGCTCTCTGAGTATGCGTGTAAATCGAGCACTAAACTGCACCAAATCTGATAAGCACCAGCAACTAAGTGAAGCCAAAATTGACCTGAGTTGGTATTCTATAATCAGCTAGAGTCTAGACTACTGATAAGAAAGTGCAAGGTGCTTTAGAAAGAGTTGGTTTAGCTTATAGATTGACAAACGCAAGAGAGCCACTAGTCTTCGGAAGAATATTCAAGATTGTGTAGAAAAGAGTTTGAAGGATATTCGGGGTTAAAATGGAGCGAATGTTGTTATACTTTCGGTGGCACTGAGGCCCTTAAACGTCAAGAAACGCAAGCAAATAGTTTTTTTTTTGTTAGGAAACCACAATTTGCAAATAATACATATATGTATTTTTGTCACACCATGTATGAATGTATTTAATCAATCGTGTCTGGCCTATTTGCCCTTTTCAATGCGAAACTAATAAATGTGGGGCGTTTACACAGTAGAAAAGCTAATAATTGGAAGAGCAAATGAAATAAATTTATAAATTCTGAACAACAACACCAAAAAAAAAGAGAACGCAAGTCATAGATGAATGAACACCCAAAAAACATTAGGCTTGGTTAACAATTCGAAAACGATTAGAAAATAAATCTTTTTTCAGATCTAATCCTCAAGGGGGAATGACCTGGTATTCGATTACAGGACTACAAATTTCATTCGACAGCGACGCGAAACCTTCTTTATCCAATGTATTTTATATTCCGCTGTGGTGCAGTGCTCGCCTCCTATGCTAGCGGTCTCGGGTTCAAACCCCAATCCAAGCAAACACCAAAAATTTTTTCTAATTAGTAAAAATACAATTATTGGGGTTTTAAGAGCAGCGGTCCCCTCTCGGCAGTGGGCGGCATACCCTCCGCGAGTATTTCTGACATGAAAAAGCTTCTCACAAAAAATGCATTCGCCGTTCGGAGCCGTCATAAAACTGTTGGTCCACCCAAATAGTAGGAAAAACAAAAAGTAACACACCTTGAATTGGGAGAGAAGCTCGGCCATAAAACTCGTCAGAGTTATAAAAAAGCGCCATTGTATGTATTCTATATTCATTATGAAACCGAAACCGATCACTGAAGGTAAATGTAAATGAGTTGTCCTAATATAGTTCACTTTTTTCCTATTTTCACTTTTTAACTGATTCCCATTTTCTTTTCGTTGGTATTCGATTAGAGGGTTGCTTTTTCGAATTTCGTATTAGCCATACTATGAACGTTGGAAAACTAGGGTTGGTTATACATAGATCGTTCTCATATGCAATATTCATATTGAATATTAAAGTTCTTCAAACATTCGCCAAAATGTTTACTTGGTAATAATAAACATTTACGAATGCATCGGTATGTAATTCAGTGGCGTACCCAGAAAAATATTTTGGGAGGAGCCGGATTCAATTTCTAAAGATAACAATCAACAAGCTCTGATACAAATTCGTTTCAGACAATAAATGAGGCGTTTGCTATCAAAACCAGCTCATTCCATTTTTGTAAGTTTTACAAAATATACTAAGGCCGTGTGCCAATCGTTAACATTTTTCTCTAGGGGAAAATGAGGTAGAAAATTTTACCATGTTGAGAAAAAAAAACAATTTTGCTGTGCCAAACGGAATAGAAAGTTTTGACAGTTACAAAGATAAACTTTTGGGCGAAAACGGACAACGATACAATTTTAAAACGTAAAATGAATATAATTGTGGATTGTAATATTGATGGAAACAGAAGAAATTTATTCATGTAATGATCTGATGTTACTTTGTTTTTAAATATTTGTGTTACTTCTATATGTACATATGTAATTACAAATTACAGCCCATTGAGCTGGGTAAAATTATGACACTAGAATTCACTACGCATACTGCCAAAATTTTACTCCCTTATGTCAAAATTTCATTTCTTCTACCTAAAAAAACTTATCGCGTTCACAGTTCTGGAGCTACTTCTTTTTTAATTTTTAATTGTGGTACAAACGCCTACAATTGGATTAGTTGTTAATTTTCATCAAGGCTGCTCAACGAAATGAACAAAATAATTTTGTTTCTAAAAATATCAATAAAAAATATCCAAAAATTATTTTGTTTTGCTAATTATCAGAAACAAAATTTTTTCGTTTCAAAAATTATCAATAAACCTTTAATCAAAATAATTTTGTTTCGTTGATATCAAAAAAAAAAAAAAAAAAATTGTATTTGTTTTTATTCATTGAGGTATGCACATACATACAAACATATGTAAAATATTTTTTCTTCATAGAAGACGAAATTATAGAAATGTCAATTTTTTCGTTTAAATTTGAAACTACATATATTTTTTTGAAATAATTGTTTTGATAATTATCAAAACAAAAAAAAATTTTGATAATTTTTTTTGATCAGTTGAAACGAAACGGATTTTGTTATGATTTTTACGTTTATAAAATCGAATATTTCAACAGAAACAAAATTTTTTTTTTTTGTTTATTGTTAAAAATAACGTTATTTTGCAGCCTTGATTTTCATTTCAGGTGCATTACCCTGGATATGAATAATTATACTAATTAGGTTGGTATGCGTTGCTTTTGTTACAAAAACAAGATTTTCATGCCATTTGTTTTTTTGCAGATTACCACAGGGCTGCACATTAACGTTATTTTTTATTAATAACCGAAAAAAAAATTCTTTTTCAATTCAACTTTGAAAAATTTTAACGTTAAATGTTTAACAAAAAATACTGTTTTGATAATTATCAAAAAAAAATGTCAAAACTTATATCGTTTTGTTGATTATCAGAAAAACAAATATTTCGTTTCGGTAGCCAACAAAAAAAATTATCAAAAGAAATAACGTTAATAAAAAAAGAAGAAAATTCAAAGTAAAATGGCATCAGCTTAAGTCCGAAACAATTTTTTATTATTATTTTGTTTTGATTATCAACGAAACGAAATAATTTTGATAATTTTTTTTTTGATATTCAACAAAACAAATTTTTTTGTTGATATCGTTGTGCAGCCTTGGTATCAGCTGGTTTTGATCCAGAGGCCAAACGTTTTCATTTAATTTTGGGTGGGAATGAGCTTTATTTGAACTATTTGCCTTCGCCAGGTTATGTAGAACTGTCCAAACTTTCAAAATATGCAAAAAGGTGGATTTCAAAAAAATGTGGAATGAGCTGGTTTTGATAGCAAATGAGCTCCTCGCTTGGCTTAGGATTTTTAGAAAAACAATCTAAATCTGACCATCAGAAACGACGATAAGAACAGCTATTTTTCGGCTGACTAGTGATTTTCCACTAATAATGCACTTTTCTTATATATATAAATTGAATTACGAAGGAAGTCTACTGGTTTCATATTTTCGTCATGAAGCTTTCAACATGCGATGAAAAAGTGCATACGAAAGCAATTTTTTAACGTGATTTTTTCACCGTTACGTTATATTTAAACCTTGGAACATTAAAACCCTATCCCCTTTGGCTACGCCACTGATGTAATTGATTGCAAGTTTTATAAGTTGGTTACCATGCGCCAAGGCGTGAGTTATGTATTACTCGTATGTAAACAAAAAATTGAGAAAAACCTGTTAAACAACTTTCCTTTTGGCTTGGCATTCGTTTAAGTGCATTTAAGCTACAAATAGAAACAAAAAGACACGTAAGTTGAAGTTAATTATTCTGGTTTAGTTTGATTTTTTTATGCTTTTAAGCTGATTCCACATAGAACTTTGTGTTGCGCTACGTGACACTTTCTGCGTGACAGCTGAGATTAAAATACATGTATATATATGAGGTTTCTCACATAACAAAAAGTAACGCAACGCCGAAGTTACGTAAAGCACAAAGTTGCCCAAATCTCAACTTTTGGGGGCGTTGAAATTTTTTTTCAGTTTCACTTTAATTCAAATGTAAATAAACAAATTTCCATTTCACACAATTGAAAAATAATTTAATAGATTTTTATTTTCTTATTTACTTTTTTGTAAATAAAATGGAGAATGAGAAATTTTTCAGAAAATAAATATTTTTTGAGTGATGTTGCAGCGTTCAATGTGGCATAGTTTTTCAGTTTTGCGTTGTTTGACATAGAAAGCGGCGTAACGCAAAGCGAAAAAAGTTTTATGTGGAATCAGCTTTACGGCCAAGAACTGCTGCTTTAAACAATGACAAACAAAAAATGCCAGAAAATTATTTGAAAAGCGAACTTGGGTTTTCGTTTTTAAGTATCCAAGGCGCAGCCATATTTGATCTTTTTAGAAAGCTCTTAATATTAACATGTTATTTTAATATTTCGCTTTAGCCATAATCACAAACAAATGTTATTTAAAGAGAGCAACAACAATAAGATGTACCTACTATTTTTTAATGTGAGCAATCGCATTCATTTTTATCAATATAAAAGAGCGATAAACTCTAACCTTTGAACCTTAGACATTTTAAGCATGTCATAATTACTTACATATGTATACATACTTGACGATTGATAAAAATTTTGTAATCTCATGTATTTAATTTTTTTATGAGTTTATAAATACATGCACAATTAGAAGGAAAAGTTGCTCGCTGCATGACTTGACGAGGTTGGCTTGATAATTACAGAGACCGCTTGTGTTAATTTAAAGTATGGCTAGGAATAACGGTGTGTTTAATTGTTTTTTTTTTTTGTTTAAATTATTTATTTGGTTTACAATACGTGTATCAAAGGGCGGCAGCCCTAGCGCCGGCCAAGAAAGCATTTCTATCGAAACCCGCTGAACGCAGAAGAAACGGGAGACCGCCACTGCGTTGGGAAGATCAGGTGGACGGCGATGCTGCCTCCCTAGGATAGCCAAGTGGCGTCATGCTGCACAAAACAGAAACAACTGGCGCGCCCCATTGGACTCGGCCAGAATTGTCTAGACGGTTGCGTGCCAATTAAGGAAGTACCAAAGGGCATACGTAAAAACGTAAGAGGACGTTATGTTACAATACTTCGCATGGAATATGCCTTTAAAATTGATGTTCCAATAAAAAATAATGATCCAGAACATACGAGAAAGTCCGCAAAAGAGTGGCTTGGGCTGAACGGGGTTAAGGTTATGCGTTGGCCAACTCAGTCTCCTAATCTCAAATCCATAGCAAACCTATGGACCGCTATAAAAAAAGGTGTTATCGAATTGAAACCAACCAATGCAAGATATCTGTGGAAGTTAGTGAAAGGAAAACATGGTATTGGATGCCAAAGAAACGTGGCCAGGATCTCATTAACCCTAGGCCACGGAGGTGCGGCGCGGTAATAAAAAAAAACGATTGTATTCCACCAACTATTAGTATTATTAATGTGTTGTAAAACTTTCAAAGCGGTTTAGGCTAAAATTTAAAAATTATTGGGTCATATTAATAAAAGCCGAGCATATTCTTTTGCCTAAAATATGAGAGCTTTTACTCAAATTTTGAAATTTGGTTGATACAAATTAATGTCAAATTTCCCAAATCTTGATTAAAAGTGTTTGTTTGGTTTTTATTAATGCGACCAACTGAGTAAAAAGATGAATACTCCTATTTTTTGTGAAACTAATTTTTTGATTATTTTACGAAAACTGAGATTTTTAATTTTTAAGGCGCTTGAAGATGGCAAATCTCCGAAACCGGTTTATAAACAAATCAAACTTGACAAGGGATGACGGAAAATCGTTTCATAATAAATGATCTTTCAAGAGTCTTTTTTTTCTTGCTTTACAACCACTTTTTTTCCGGAACCAAAGGATGGAACTATCTGGCTGGTTACGAGGAGACTATCCTCTGTCCATGGCACTTCGATGAAAAAAAAGCAGCACATGCCGTGTGAGCCTCGTAGTTACATCAATGTTTTGCAGCAAAAATCTGCACTTCTTTTTAGCACAATGAATATAATTAATAAGAAAAAATAATATGTACACACCAACAACTAACAACAGCGTAAATAACAGCGCGGCAACAATCGAATAATTATAGACCTGCTGAAAGTTCGTATATTGCATTAGTTTTTGCTCGGCATGTTCGATGGTATTACGTAGCGTATCTTTGGCATTATGCAAAAATTCTATGCGCTCCTGCCCCGACAGCGATTCGACGCGCTCACGCAGCGCATGGTATTTATTGATTAAACGTTGTGAATAACTGTTATCGCCGCCAAAATGACGAATTATTGCTTGCACCGTATTTTGAAGTTGTTCGATGATGTGCAGGTGTTCCGCATTGCTACCACCACCGCTAACACCACCAGCACTGGGGTCAACACCGCTGCCACCACCGTCAAAGTTGCCGGTTTCCATATTTACTTAAGTAGTTATATTTTTGTCAGCACACGCACATATCACACCTGCTTGTTTCACGTCAATTTTGGCCAAATTTAAAAAGCAACCAAAACAATCAAAGCACACATTTAATGTATGGGAGAAGTAGTGTGGAGCACTGGGTGGCGATGAGAACGCGCTCGAAAGCGTATAACGTCAACGTGAGGAAAATGAACGGTAAACGGTACTGTGTACGTGTGGGTTAAGAGATCGCGTTCAACTGCCAACAAATTCGTGGTATGCTAACGGAGAGACCAACCAACCAACCGATCAACCAATGCCGCCAGCAAGTTTAGCTAGCCAGTGTGTGTGGGGATAGCGCTCTTTGGGGCTGCTCTGTGTGTATAGCAGCAAGTTTTCTCTAGCTGTTTTGTTGTTTTTTGTACTTTACACGAGGTATATGCTAAAGAAGAAATTTGAACGCAATAGAACAACCGCATATACGATTTCCGTGCCTGTTCTTTATTCCATTTCCTCATGTTTATTTTATTAGTTTAATTTTCTTGATTCTTTTCTTTTGCTTTCTGCGGTGACTGCTCTATTTATTTTACTGTTTGTGGTATAGATAATCTTATCAAAAGACTTGTTTTAGGCTAGTTTGAGTCTAGCTCTGGTGCGTATTTATCCATTAAACATTAGGTTTGGTTTCGTTGATTATCAAAAAAAAAAAAAAAAAACTATCAAAATAATTTCGTTTCCTTGATTATAAAAAAAAAATTTCAAATTTATTTCGTTTCGTTAAAAAAAAAAATTACCAAATTTATTTCGTTTCGTTAAAAAAAAATTACCAAAATTATTTCGTTTCGTTATCAAAAAAAAAAAAAAAATTACCAAATTATTTTGTTTGGTTGATTATAAAAAAAGTTTTCAAAATTAATTTCGTTTGTTCCCAATAAACACAACGGATTCGCCTCGAATTCGAGACGAGTTCGCTTCTCTGATTATATTATCGCGGCGATAGTTCGCGACAATAGATCGGCGAGTCACCCCTCATTAGCGATTCGCGCATTTTTATATTCTCGGATCGTTGGCGATTCGAGATTTAGGCTCATTGGCGAATACATTCTAGAAAATCTTCTTCTGCGAATCCGCCTCGAATTCGCCACGATATCATCCGAGCTTTTCAGTCGCTTGAGTAGAGTTTTAAATGGTAAATTAAAGTCCAACAGGGAATTTCTTCGTGTAAAGCAAGATTTAATAAAATTAATAAATGCTATTGCGATAATTGATTTTTCTCGAGTCCATCTCGAACTCGATACAAGTCCGAAAAAATACATTCACCTCCGCGAATTCATCTCGAATTCGCCACGATATCATCCTCGCTTTTGTGTTTATTGGGTTATAAAAAAAAACTATTTCGTTTCGTTGATTATCAAAAAAAAAACAAGCTATCAAAATAATTTCGTTTCTTTGATTAAAAAAAAATATCAAAATTATCTCGTTTTGTTGGTTATGAAAAAAAAAAAAAATTATCAAGTTTATTTCGTTACGTTAAAAAACAAAAAATTACTAAAATTATTTCGTCTCGTTGATTATCAAAAAAAAACAAAAAATATCAAAATAATTTCGTTTCCTTGATTATAAAAAAATATCACAATTATTTCGTTTCGTTAATTATTAAAAAAAAAAAATTACCAAATTATTTTGTTTCGTTGATTATAAAAAAAATTTTCAAAATTAGTTTCGTTTGTTATAAAAAAATTATTTCGTTTCGTTGATTATAAAAAAAAAAGCTATCAAAATAATTTCGTTTCCTTGATTAAAAAAAAAATATCAAAATTATCTCGTTTTATTGGTTATCAAAAAAAAAATAAAATAAAAATTATCAAATTTATTTCGTTACGTTAAAAAACAAAAAATTACCAAAATTATTTCGTCTCGTTGATTATCAAAAAAAAATATCAAAATAATTTCGTTTCCTTGATTATAAAAAAATATCACAATTATTTCGTTTTGTTGGTTATCAAAAAAAAAATAAATGAACAAATTTATTTCATTTCGTTGATCATCAAAATGAAAAAATATCAAAAAAATCTAAAAAACAGTAGTTTTTTATTAACGTTATTTATTTTTTTGATAATTTTTTTTTGTTGACTACCGAACGAATCTTTTTAAATATTTTTTTTTATAATCAACGAAATAGATTTTGATTTTGATTTTTTTTTTCATCAAAACGTTTTTTTCTTAATTACTTCATTTTTGAGCTCTCATGACTATTTTTTTTGTTAAACATTTAACTTAAAAATTTTTCAATGTTTAATTGATAATAATCTTTTTTTCGGTTATTGATAAGATTAACGTTAAAATGTAGCCCTACTTTAACCTCAAAATGAACACAAAATAACGAAAACCTACGATCTAAAAAGAGCTCGAGAACCAATATCCAAATTTATATTTTCGCACATGTTTTTAATTAATTTAGAATTTACACTATTACCAGACCCGAAGAAGAAGATCCACACACAAGAACAAAATCAATAATAATATGCTTCGTTGCGTATGAAGCCCACATAACCCACACATGTACGTATATTCTAAAGGCTAAATAAAGGACTATAAACCATATTTTTAAACGGTTTTATTTAGCTCACCCCGTTTGTTTTATTATTTATTCTTTATTCTTGGGTCAAATTTAGTAATTCAAATTTCACCCTCTTCCTGTCAACCGATTAATCTGAAATTTTGCACGCATGTATAACCCCGATGACAATGCAATATTATGAAAAAAAAATTCCGATAGGTGGCGCGTGGGTCGCTATATTTACAAAAATCGCATTTATGGTCCGATTTGGCTGAAATTCGGAACATGTATTACTACCTTGAAAAGAAATATTTTCTTTAAAAAAAATTCCGCTAGGTGGCGCGTGGGTCGCTATATTTACAAAAATCGCATTTATGGTCCGATTTGGCTGAAATTCGGAACATGTATTACTACCTTGAAAAGAAATATTTTCTTAAAAAAAAAAATTCCGCTAGGTGGCGCGTGGGTCGCTATATTTACAAAAATCGCATTTATGGTCCGATTTGGCTGAAATTCGGAACATGTATTACTACCTTGAAACGAAATATTTTCTTAAAAAAAAAGTTCCGCTAGGTGGCGCGTGGGTCGCTATATTTACAAAAATCGCATTTATGGTCCGATTTGGCTGAAATTCGGAACATGTATTACTACCTTGAAAAGAAATATTTTCTTAAAAAAAAAAATTCCGCTAGGTGGCGCGTGGGTCGCTATATTTACAAAAATCGCATTTATGGTCCGATTTGGCTGAAATTCGGAACATGTATTACTACCTTGAAAGGAAATATTTTCCTAAAAAAAACTTCCGATAGGTGGCGCGTGGGTCGCTATAGAGGCGTTGGACTGCAATAAACTAACGGGCAAGAAACCTTGCAATAATGAAGCACTAAATGAATTAAACAGAATGCGAAATAAAAACTAAAAACTAGAAAATAAAAATAGGTAAAAAAACTTTTTAAGTTAAACGGTTTTATGTTATACATACATTGCAATGTTTAAGATAAATGTACTAAAAACCAAAAAATAATAAAATAGATACAGTCGTGGGAATTATAAACATTTGCATAGACTAGACTAAAATAAAACCGGGGGGCACGCCAATTGTCTACAAATTATCGACTTAATGTGCGATAGAAGAATCGTTTAATTCGTCGTTAGGCAGTTGGCCCGCAGACGGTGAGGAAAATACTTACTATTTTCTTGCTCATGGAAATTCCAAAAGTTATACACTCCATGTTAATAAAAGAGATGTTTCAACTAGTTTATCGTTGGACATTCACACGAGGAATCGTTTCACTGCTCGTAGTTTGTCTTTAATCGACAAAACATATGATAAAAGTACTACTCGCTCACCACTATGAAACCCTAAAACTCGCTTATAATCGAGCTTGCTAGCTTTTTTCCACATTCTAGCCCTACTTATCACACGTCCATCGTTGTCGGTTGAACAACTGCCTAATTATAGTGTAACATTACAAAACAAACATTTTAATCAACGATTGTAGACAATTGACGTGCCCCACGGTTTTATTTTAGTCTAGTCTATGCAAATGTTTATAATTCCCACGACTGTATCTATTTTATTATTTTTTGGTTTTTAGTACATTTATCTTAAACATTGCAATGTATGTATAACATAAAACCGTTTAACTTAAAAAGTTTTTTTACCTATTTTTATTTTCATTTCAATATAGAAAAAAGTGTTTGAATTCAAATTTGTATTTCCAATAATTAAATTTAAATAAAAAAGACTCCAATTTTCGGTTTCATATATTCATAATTTTTCTTTTCGCAATTTCGAATTTTACAATATATATAAGCATTCATTTATCTTTTTCCGCTTACCAAACAGTAGCATCACCAGCCCAATCATAACAAAGAAGATCGTATACTCCGCCGAAGTGTGCACAGACTTTGGATTTGAATTGTATAGATTCTCTTTCAATTCAGCTTTTTCTGCATCGCTTATGCCGTCCATTTGTTCGATCATCTTCCAGACCTCATCAACCGATGGCATTTCAATATTATCTGTGGCAGCAGTAAAGCTACCATCGGAGCTGGCATCAGCCAGAGCTGCTACATCTTCGGCAAATTTTCGTTGATTTACTGGATCATCAGCCATTGTGTGAATCAAATGATTTTTTTTTGTTCTTGGTGTGCTTTTTTGCACTTTTTCAACGCCGCACACGAGCAACACGCTTGCAATTGTTTTATTTAGAAGTTTATTTTATTTTTTTGTTGAGCTTTAACGAAATTCTAATGAAATTTTTAAGAATAGGTACATACAGTTTGTCAATTAATTCTTTGCAAAATGAAAACAGTTCAGAAATTTGTTTTCATACTGGTATTTGGTCAACTAAGCTTAACTTTATAATTTTTTTTAAAATGCTAATATTAAGTTAAATATGTTTACAACATTTAGGACCAAAAAGATCCAAAACTTAAAGCATAGAAAGAACAGAAAAAACAAAAGTTCAAAAAATTATAAAAAACATTTTGTCAATTAATTCTTTGCAATTTTTTCATATGTGACAGAAACTGAAAAAAAAGCAGACCGGATCGTTGAAATTTTGGTGTGACGGCCACTAGCCTCAACCACACATTGTAGACGAAGGGTTATGGAATAAATCAAGTCCTTCAGCCCATAAATTTAGCGTATTTTATACCATTCTTCCTGAATGGCATTAATTACAACATTTTTCGCTAGTAGACCTTGGTTTTCTGCCTCGTTATTTCAAGAAAGGCCAAAATTTTTTGATTGGGTTTAAGCTAGGACTTTGGGCAGGTGCATAAATTGCTTTGGTGCAATTATGCAGTACCAAAGTCCTGCACAGGAACGATTTATATTTAGGATCGTTGTTCAGGTACAGCTTTTACTTGAATTTATTGGCGCTTTTTGGTTAAAAAATGCAATTTTGCATTGCGATTCTCGACTACTCGTGTCAAGCTAAAACTCCTTCGTCATCAGGTCATTAAAAATCCGCAGTCCGCCTTCACCCTTTTTAGAATAACGAACTCGACATTATAGCACACAATTTTCGAAACATCAGATTTTGTCTAATATTCTTCTGTAGCAGAGCTGTGTTGGTCGTTCTCGAATTTTTTCTGTGTCCATCGCGATGCATCGTGCGTATTTTTGTTCCATCCCGAAAAAGAACACCAATTTTTTTTGCACAGCTCTGCTACAGAAGAATATTAGACCAGATGTGATGTTTCGAAAATTGACTGCAATAATGTCGAGTTCGTTATTCTCAAAAGGGTGAAGACGGACTGCGGATTTTTAATCACCTGATGACGAAGGAGTTTTAGCTTGACACAAGTAGTCGAGAATCGCAATGCAAAATTGCATTTTTTAACCAAAAAGCGCCAATAAATTCAAGTAAAAGCTGTACATGAACAACGATCCTAAATATAAATCGTTCCTGTGCAGGACTTTGGTACTGCATAATTGCACCAAAGCAATTTATGCACCTGACCAAAGTCCTAGCTTACACCCAATCAAAAAATTTTGGCCTTTCTTGAAATAACGAGGCAGAAAACCAAGGTCTACTAGCGAAAAATGTTGTAATTAATGCCATTCAGGAAGAATGGCATAAAATACGCTAAATTTATGGGCTGAAGGACTTGATTTATTCCATAACCCTTCGTCTACAATGTGTGGTTGAGGCTAGTGGCCGTCACACCAAAATTTCAACGATCCGGTCTGCTTTTTTGTCAGTTTCTGTCACATATGAAAAAATTGCAAAGAATTAATTGACAAAATTTTTTTTATAATTTTTTGAACTTTTGTTTTTTCTGTTCTTTCTATGCGTTAAGTTTTGGATCTTTTTGGTCCTAAATGTTGTAAACACATTTAACTTAATATTAGCATTTAAAAAAAATTAAAAAGTTAAGCTTAGTTGACCAAATACCAGTATGAGAACAAATTTCTGAACTGTTTTCATTTTGCAAAGAATTAATTGACAAACTGTATGTATTTTGCTTACTTTAAAGTGATAACTTCCCAATAAACACAACGGATTCGCCTCGAATTCGAGACGAGATCGCTTCTCTGATTATATTATCGCGGCGATAGTTGCGACAATAGATCGGCGAATCCGAATTCCCATGCGAGTCACCCCTCATTAGCGATTCGCGCATTTTTATATTCTCGGATCGTTGGCGATTCGAGATTTAGACTCATTGGCGAATACATTCTAGAAAATCTTCTTCTGCGAATCCGCCTCGAATTCGCCACGATATCATCCGAGCTTTCCAGTCGCTTGAGTAGAGTTTTAAATGGTAAATTAAAGTCCAACAGGGAATTTCTTCGTGTAAAGCAAGATTTAATAAAATTAATAAATGCTATTGCGATAATTGATTTTTCTCGAGTCCATCTCGAACTTGATACAAGTCCGAAAAATTACATTCACCTCCGCGAATTCATCTCGAATTCGCCGCGATATCATCCTCGCGTCTGTGTTTATTGGGTTTGTTCAATTTTCGTTTATGGGGTATGTATGATTGTTTTTATGTGTTTGTTTGCATATTCACTAAATTTTATACTTGAGTTGTTGCGACGCAATAAAAAGTAAGCACAAAGTATTTACTTTATCATAGTAAACAAAAAGAGGATTTGAAAAAATAGTAATAAACAAAAAATGCAATTTGTCTTTTCTAGCAATAATACAAATTTAAAAAAAATTGGTTAAATGATTCATTTATGTAGAATAAAATTAATTCGATGCAATCAAAATTTTTAAAATGTAACTTTTTCAGAGATTTCATAATTCAGTGGCTTTTACATTTCACCACAATTGGCAGCATTTTGCTGTTGCTATTTTTATACATGGATGCCAATTCACAGTGAAACACGTCATGCTTAAATGACAACTTAAGCACGAGCGCGCAACAAGCAGTCGTGGCCGAGTGGTTAAGGCGTCTGACTCGAAATCAGATTCCCTCTGGGAGCGTAGGTTCGAATCCTACCGGCTGCGAGATTTTTTTTTTTTTTTTTAATATTTTATTTCCAATTCTTTTTTTTAAGGATAAATAAATGTTATTAATATTCTTCTTTTCTTCAGTACACTGCAGCAACAATTGGCTCTTGCACTTGGGAAATTATTTTGTATATGATTTCTTTCCAATTTAGGTAAATGATTTTAGACATTTTTATGTAGGTAATTAAAATTAAAGAAAAAAATATACAATTAAAATAAACCAACTACAGTTTTTTTTTTTAAATACTACACAACCGAGCGGCAGCTTGGTAAACTAAATACTAATATTATTATTTAAAATAAGTGTGTGTTGCGAAAGAATACAAGAAATGTAACAATAATCTTATTAATCAAGACAAAAAATGAATAATTTATAACAAATTAAATCAGAGATACCTATTATACCAATTGTGTTTGGTGCTTTTTGACATCAACATTTTTTTTCGCTAGCGATAAGGATAGGAAGACCAATGGGGAACAAGAAAAGCAACGTGTGAAGTATTTAGCATTGACTAAAAATGCACAATAACGTACATATGTATGTACATATGTATGCATGTTAACAAATTTCGTGCCAAACGGAGTATTATATAGCCTTTAGTGTGTCTTTATTTAATGAGGCCATTTGAAGGGTATTATTTAAACAACCTAGTGACGTTCAGACATGGAAAGCAAATGGATTCATACATTCAACTGCACATATGTACATATTTTTGAATGAACTGATCGAAAGCACTACTGGGTATAAAATAATTATCACTTTTAAAGCTTTTCGAAATGTTAAAATATATGTACCCAGCCAGCAAAATCATCGTAAACGAGCTCGTAAACTGATGCTTTCTCGAAGAAAACTCTAATAAAATATCGTTTATGAAATCCGTTTACGATTCGCCTACGAATACTGTTTCGCTTTAAAATGTTCAGTGCCTACGAGTGTCGTAAATGTATGTACATATTGAGGCAAATCGAAGGCATAAGGATAAGATATGAAAGCCTAACTACAGATTCACTGAAGATTATTTAAGAAGTCAGAACTTGCTCGTGGCACTTCGAAAATATGTGAAACTTTAGAATATGAATAATTATAATAATAATAATAATTATGATAATTATCAGCGGAAAAATATGTATGTATGTATGTACATAGGTAAATGTGCTTTGAAAGAAAAAATATGCATTTGAACGCTGCACAAAGCACCAGCAATCTTGCAGAAGATTGAGCTTTTAATTACTATGTATGCTCTACATCCGATATATGTATGTATGTACATACCATCACCTGATGCTAATAATTTCCTTGGAAATCACCTCAAATTCTTATGTGGTCTAACTTTATTGGAACTAGCTTCCTAGAACTTTCACATTAACCGGTTGTTGTTCTTGTTATTGCAGCCACCAAGGCACTCCCCGAAGGTTTTGGGGAGTATAGGGGAAGTGACAGTCCTTTGCCGGTTAAATCCGGTACGCTCGGGTACTAGTCCCTTCTGACACTAGCCCGACTGTCATGCGAACGATTTTTTTTGCCATTATCAACCTTCCACGCCGGTGGTTTTTAGTCGCCTCTTACGACAGGCATTCCTTACCACGGGTATATTCTAAACCCCGGAATTTTATGCTGATGTTATCGTTTTTAAATTTAAATTAAAATACAAAATTTGTGTTATGAAGTTCAAGAGTGTAAAGGTTCAAATATGCAACATCAAATTAAGCAAATTATGCTACATCTAAGTGAATGACCGCAAAATATGAAAGCAAAAATGAAAGCAGCCGGTTTTATAATTTGTCGATTGCCACTATAGTTACACACAAGCGCCTGGGTGATTAGCGCCACGATGTACTCAAGCGCACATTTCATTCGTGGTTTGGCACTTAGTCTTCCTTTTTTCTCTTTTTTTCATAAATACTTCATAGCAGGTGCATTAGCCCAACAGTCTATGAAGTACTTTCGATTTTTTTTTCAATGTCCTTAAGAGCAGTAGGAATCATACACATAAATAGTGTGTAGGAACACGATCTACTATGACATGCAATGTATAAGCTAATTAAATAAATTTACACATGGAATAAATTTAAAAAAGGATGCAGTTTATAATTTGCAAAACTTTCCCATTTGTTTTCACACACTCACCTGCTAATCCAAAAACAACCACTGCCGGTATATAAAAAGCATAATTGGGAATGCTTTGTTGGTATGGAGATGATGAATCCGTCAAGTCAACCATTTTTGTTGGAAATTAAATAACAATAATGGAATGTTTTCCTTAAATATGAACTTTTTGTCTATTTTATAACAAACAAAAATGCAATTTGTGAAAACTTATGACTGCAGTCGCGCACGGCCAAAAAATATTTGACAATCAAGCTAGTTGACGCCAAAACAACAAAAAGCAATAAAACAAACAATCGAAATCATACACAATTGTTGGTGATAGTTATCGATGGCAGTTCTAAAAATGTGATGTGGTAATTGTAGAAGTTTTGAGGCATACACTTTATTCAATTCGGTTTGAAATCGTACCAAATTATAATAAAATTATAAAAAAAATGGATTATAGATGAAATTACAGTTTTTAATTGACGATTTTTACACGTTTTACATCAGTATTTTGCAAGATGTATACAGTGCTTAATAAAAAATCGATATTTATCGATAGTGTAAATGTCAATGCAATTTTTGACAGCTTCACTAAATTGACAAACAGCTGGTACTTGATAATTTTCTGCGTGTGAGCTCAAAGTGATTTTTGCGAGTCCATTTGGAATAAATTAACAAAATACCAAACAAAAATGAGGGCTATCTATAACGCTGTATTTAAAAGGACATCAGCATTCGCCGTTGCTATTGTGGGATCCGTGTTCTTCTTTGAACGTGGCTTTGATGTAGCTTCATCCGCAATTTTCGAGAATTACAACAAAGGAGTAAGTTCACTTTGCGTTTGTGTATAAATTATGTAAGAAACCAACCAATAATCTGTATGCAACTTCAATACCTTTTCTAGAAACTCTGGAAGGACATTAAACACAAGTACGAATAAGATGGGGAGGCAAAACACAAATATTTGTGCAATTGGAATTCATTGGACTGGGGTTAAATTTCAGCGAACTGATGAACTAAGTTTAAATCTCAATGCGCAAATATAATAAATTTAATGATTTATTGGATTAATGATTTATTTGTAAACAAAAACAAAATTGGCGTTTAATTCTTCTTTTCGGAGACATCCTTTTGCTCCTCTTTTAGCTCTATTAAACTATCTTCCGTTACTTCCCATGGTTTATCCTCACGATATGCATCCCATGGCAGCGGCGCTACATAACGTTCCGGCTCTTGTAATTTCACGCCATTCTCTTCCAATGTGCGCAGAAATTTATCCGTTTTACTGCCAGCCACCGGTTTAATATTACACGCCATCTCTGTTATGCCTGAATGCAGGCATCTCATGGCTAAAACGCGTGCCAAGTTAACGAAAGCGGGTGTGTCGCGCGTTTTAAATAATTGCTTCTTTATAGCCCATTCAGATGTGCTGGCACCAATAATGGGTCCATTTTGAAAGTGTTTTACTTCTGCGGTAACATAGCGACCAGACGAAGTCAATTCGAGCTTATGCCAGAATGAACGCCCAGGTTTCTCCAGATGATACCCAGTGGGTTTGTGTGCAATGCGTAAACGTTCTAAGTTTCGTGGATTGCGGTTTATCACTACCGGTTCGCCAGTTGGTTGGCTGATTTCTTTGATTTTACGGAGCACACGAGCTGATCGCAATGGTTGAAAATGTCCAGACATGATTGATGCTGTTGCTGGAAAATAATTTCAATTTCGTTGCCCAATTCTAGCACAAAAATTAGCTTTTGCGTTTGTGTTGTTGCTTTTAATTGACAGCTGTAAATAAGCGCCGATAAGTAAAATACTGATGGCGATGATTATCACAATTGTTATCGTATTAATCGATAAATTATATTTAGTACATATTAATTTTTAATTATTTACATCGATGTTGGGATTATGTAACTGAACTTGATTCATTTTCTTCTTTGAAATACTTAGGACTGATAATTAAGAAGCCTCAAGATTTTAATTTCTAACAGAGGTTCATTGGTTCGAAACTATTAAAATTATATGAAATATGTATGTACATACATGGTAACCCTTCCAAGAAATCATTCACAGTAAAAGGGTAAATATTTACGAATGTTACAATGGAAGACCAAAAGAAAAACAAAATGTCAAATTAATTTCCAAGAGAAAGTACTTTATTTGAGCAACTGCACCAATTAAATATGCATTTCTTGAGGAAAAATTAGATTAATATTTTGCTGAGTATTTAATCAGTGAGGTCACGTTCATATTGGCCAATTTTGAATTCAATGGTGGATCTGCTAGAATTTTAGAAGTGTGAACGTGACCAGAAAAGCAGAGATATCACATTAAAATGCTTTTTGTGGCCGCAATGGGAATATGCAGCCGTCTGCGTCTCCTGGGACGAGGCAGTTATGTGGCATTGAGGCGCGTGCAGAAGCCATGCATAGCACATTATCCAACGTCAGCTAAACGGGCAAGTACCTAAAGGAAAAATAATAAATGTATAAATAATAGATATTTAATAATTCAGTTATTCCATCGCTGTAGGATTAACATCGCTACAAAGCTTTCCAAATGCATTAATATGTATATGTGTATGCTTATCTGAAAGAAAACTGACACGATGCATTTAGCTTATGTACAAACGCACATACACATGCATGCACATTTCTCAATAATACCAATAACCGCTTAAAGCGATTTTTGAAATCAATCTCTTATTAATACTCGAAAGGTGAACTTCTTATTAATAATAATTATATGCCTATGCACTGCTCCTCACTCATACGAACACATCCATATCAATTTTATGTGGATATGAGTATGTTAAATGTGCTAAACAGCCTGGCAATTGTTTGTATGGGAAAATGTTAGCCTATTAATATATAGACGTGTATGCTTATCTGAAAGAAAACTGACACGATGCATTTAGCTTATGTACAAACGCACATACACATGCATGCACATTTCTCAATAATACCAATAACCGCTTAAAGCGATTTTTGAAATCAATCTCTTATTAATACTCGAAAGGTGAACTTCTTATTAATAATAATTATATGCCTATGCACTGCTCCTCACTCATACGAACACATCCATATCAATTTTATGTGGATATGAGTATGTTAAATGTGCTAAACAGCCTGGCAATTGTTTGTATGGGAAAATGTTAGCCTATTAATATATAGATAGTGGGCACATTTGCCAACGTAGCAAAAACGAAGTAAATCAAAAATGGTACAAAACTAAAAACTTTATTTATTAATTATAAAGAAATTAATGGCGTTTTCGATTCGCCATCAGACAAGCGAGGTCGGATCGAACAAAAATCTTTGAACCCATAATGAGTAGTAGCCATACTCGCTAACTGGTCGATAAAAATTTCCCTCTGCTCGCTATCATTCACATATAAATTTGGCAGAGGGAAATTTATAGCCAGCAGAGAAATTGTGAATCGAAAGCGGCTTAAATAATTTATAGAAAAAATTATATGCCTATTAGAAGGCTGCACGAATGGATTCGAAACGGCCAACAAAATATTCGCGGCCGTCCAATTACAGTACCTACTTGTTTCTGTCGTTTTAGAATAAACGCAAGTAGAGCACAACCATAAACAGAACCAATACAATTACTTATTCGTAGCGACAATTACATGACCTTAAAAAGGTTCTGCAAATAGTGTACACTACTTGCGAATACTTCGAATATAATCGAAATATATGTACGTACATACATATTTTCATAAACACACATCCAGACGTTGTGTTCAGCAAAATCACGCTGCTAGTGTGAGTGTGTGTATGTGCATATGCATACACACTAGGGCGGGTCGATTGGTAGAGGCCAAAAAAAAATTAACGGACACATCGCAATTATAAAAATTTGGATAATTTCAAGCTTTTTTGCCCAAGAAACCATATGTCTAAAATAAATTTCGAACCAGAGCTTTTTACGATCTACATATTTCCAACTGTTCTATATATTTTAAAATAACTCGGTAACCAATACTTCGATTCTTTTGATTTTTTCGGCATTAGTTAGGAAACTTATTTGGCATATTAAGGCGGTTTTATGAAGGAAATAAAGTTCTCCCGAAATTCGCGGAACAACCCGATTTTCATGCGAATATAATACGGAAATCTATACCTAAAATTTTTCCTTAATATATTAAAATTTAGTCGTGCAAATGCCTCCAAATTTCTTTCTCCTTTTATATCAGTGATGATACATAATTATCATTAAAAAATGGAACATATGTTTGTTGGGCTTTTATTTTTTGGTCCACCTTAATGTCATATGCTCATTAAATAAACAAACAAACCAAAGAAGCAACAAGGTTTTGCGAATACTTCATAACATGGTTATTATTATGTTCTATTCTATCGTGGCGAATAGAGTACACTAATCGCTCCAACAGAGCAAATAGAAATAGTATTTGTATTCCAAATGAAAAGTATGGGTTATATTCGTATCTGAATTGAAATTGTGCTGTGACTAATTGTACAATGCATAGAGTATTCGAAAATATAGAAGAGGCAAATGGTATTGTGCAGAGGTCTAATGCCTATGCACTCCCTGCAAAAAAATGTGCGATCAATCCCGAAAGAGATTTGTCCTCGATTGATCTCTTTCGAGAACAATCGGTCCACAATTAGTCCCCAATTGTTCTCGTACGGGTATAAATGTAGACTAATTGTAGACCAATTGTTCCTGAACGGGTATAAATGTAGATTAATCGCTTTCATCCCGAACGGGTATAAATGTAAATTAATCACTTTCATTCCGAAAGGGTAAAAATCTAGATTCCTTAAATGTAGAAATTTTACAAAAATATGCAATGTATTTAAAAAATTGTAGAACAACCGGTAAAACGAATTGAACACTCTTTCTTTTAATAACAATGATTAATAATAATTTTAACCAAATGTTGCCTAAAATATCCTATGAAAAAATCCTTTACATTACGCTCATATAATGCATACTCAAAACACGGTTTGAAATTACTTTCAACTTTTGTTTTCATTTACTTTGAATTTCATTTTCATTTCAAAATTAAAAAATGAACAGCGTAACAAAAGTAAAAAAAAATAAAAAATTCTACTGTACTGTAACTATGCAGCCTTCAATTTCCAAAAATTACTGTCGACTGTTGCTGTACTGTGGAAATTTTTACAGCACAGTAAAACAACAACAAATGCAAACATATTTTTTTTTTTACAGGAATTTTGTTGTTTTTTTTTATGTGAACACAATCGAAATTATAAGGTAAAAAAAAACAAATTTCAAAAAGCCGTACTGAAAATTGAAATTTTTGTATATCTGTGTTATGCTGTTAACTGAACTGTTTGAAATTACACAGCAAAGCAACAGCACAGAGAAACAAAAAAAAAAATGATTCGAATGCTCTCTGCTTCGAATGTAGATATTTTCAAAGGAAATCAAAATTCAAAAGTTCTAAAAAATAATGACAACTTTCGCAGAACAGGAGCAGCTTATTTTTTGAGACTGTTGCTGTTTTGCTGGCAGTTTTTCAAACCCTGACTCAAAACTTACAATTTTTTTATTTATTGAGATTTTTTTACAAAAGTAAAACATTATATAATCTTTATTTAAATATGTATGAACATTTCCAATTTTTTAAAGATTGTTATTAAAAATTGCCTTGGCTAACAACTTGGAAAAATCTACATTTGTACCTGTTCGTGCTGAAAGTGATTGATCTACATTTGTACCCGTTGGGGATGAAAGCGATTAATCTACATTTGTACCCATGCGGGATGTGAGCGATTGATCTACATTTGTACCCGTTCGGGATGAAAGCGATTGATCTACATTTGTACCCGTTGGGGATGAAAGCGATTGATCTACATTTGTACCCGTTCGGGATGAAAGCGATTAATCTACATTGGTACCCGTTCGGGTATACAAGTTGAACAATTAGTCTCTTCATAGGACATGCTCGAACAAATGCGATCAATTCACTCCATATAAAGGGATGTAAAATTGTATTAGTCGCATGCTCTCTTGCGATTGATCCCGGACACGTCCCGGATTAATCGCATTTTTTGCAGGGCTGCTTCTCACTCATACGAACACATCCATATCAATTTTATGTGGATATGTATGTTAAATGTGCTAAACAGCCTGGCAATTGTTTGTATGGGAAAAATGTTAGCCTATTAATATATAGATAATAATACACAGGCGCGTTTTAACTGTGACGAGTTTTATGGCCGAGCTCCACTCCCAATTTGAGATGTGCTCCTTAACTTTCATTTTTGCTACTAATTGGGTGGACCTACAGCTTTATGCCGGCTCCGAGCAGTGAATAGATTTTTTGTGAGAAGCTTTTCATCGCAGAAATACAGAGTATGCCACCCACTACCGAGCTGCCGAGAAGTGACCGCAGTTTTTAAAAGCCCAATTATTGGGTTTTAATTAATTCCTATTAACTTGACTTAAATAGTTATCACTTACGTTTTGCATTTCACCGAGAACTCTTGCATGGCAGGCGAAATCTCTAGCCACTAGGTCCATAGCGCCAGTTCTTTGTCTTATACACATAAATTCGATACGTTTCGGCGTACCGTGAGACCGATTCGTTTTTTATCTGCTTTAAATACAAAATTATAAAATTATGTATAACGTTTCGATATTTGAAAACTGTCTACGTGCATGGTATATTTATACCATGGTCTACGTGTATGAATCTATTTCAGCAAAGTGTACTAAATTCCATTAATTTTTAATTAAATTCTTCCAAAGGCATCCAAAATTATAGGTATTGATTTCCCTTTATTTGACCGCAACTGTAGAACAACTCATGTACACCGTGGCGTATACGCTACGCTCTCAACAAAAACCACTCACACTGGGCGGTGAACTTTTCAGCTGCCCTTAAATTTTGCTTTGTCTGTGCTGCCTTGGGGGATAAATTATAAAAATAGGAAAAACCACAGAGCATGTAAGTGCTGTTCGTTCAACCACACTAATTGCTTTGTAACCAGTCGCTATTGTGCTCATTTTGCGAGAGCAAAATATGCACACAAATACATACTTAGTGCATAGAAAGAGTTATTAAAGTGGATTTGCGTTTGCTGTTGCTTCGCTGGCTGTTTTGTTGATAGTCTATTTACAGTTATAAATGAAAACTCCCACCGACTGGATGTGTTTATTCGACGAAGCGAACTATTTGGATAATCGTATGTGTGTGCAATGCTGGCGTGGATATTGTATTTTTGCAAAAATAAAATCCCCGTTATTTATCCCGACGCGAAAAATATTATGAAGTGAACAGGAAAATATATAGAAAATTTGTAAAGTGAAGACAATGCATGTAGAGAGGAAAATGGTAGAGGAAATGATGTGGCTCAAATGTGGGCAAACAAATTTTATATATGAAAATATGTAGTTTTTTTATACTTTTTTTGTAAAAGAAAAGCGAACCACCGAAGCCAAAACGGCTAAAAACAAGACCACAAAGACAACAACAAACAGCATCAGCAATAAATTTGGCGAAATTTAATTCAATTAATTAATTTGTACTCAGTTATGTCAGCAAAATGAGAAGATATACACATTTGAACACAACAACAACAACAACAACAACAACATCAGCATCATCATCATCCACGGTAAATAGTGTATACTCTTAATCAAAGTGCCGTTCAATTTAATAGAATGGGAACAATAAAATGTAGAAAGAATTTTATTAATTCTGCGGTGCGAGCATCTGCGCAAATTTGCAAATAAATAATAAACAAAATAAATAAATAATGTACATATGTATGTATGTGTGTAGTACTATTCCGTATAATGCGTTTTAAATGTTTATTGTACTATTCGCATATTTTAGCACACTGATACTCACATATCGCAACCTAAATCTTAAAGTGACACAACTCAAAATTTTTCGAAATAGGCTTTCTTCCATAAATCAGTACACAGAATATATCTCTAGCGACTGCCAAAAATCTTTTCCATAAGAGTCTTTTTTAACTGAAAACTAACTATTATATCCGGCCTTTCCCATATCATTGCCTATAAAAAAATATTTTTTTTGACTCCTGAAAATTATTGAATTTTGAGTTGTGTCACTTTATGTCTTAGGGTGTTATATGTATCTATGTACATATGTATGTATGTAGGTACATGTGCACGCGTGTCTGCTATTAATTTATGTACATATGTATGTACGTTTCTGGTGTTGCGTACTATAATCGCGGATATTTCTGTCGCCATGCATTTATTATACTCGTAGTGCAAATTGCTTTAAATGGTACTCCCCCCATCCTACTTTTTGCGAAAAGGCTTAAATTTTCTAGAAACTACCTAGATTATATGTTATCTCATCACACACAAAAATCTGTACCTAAAATTGTCACTACTCCATTCCTTGTGAAGTTTGTGGGTGGCGTATGAGTAACCTGCTGTAGTTGTTGTTTTCCGGTAAAAGGGTTGTACATACAGTAGCTTGCAAAAGTACTGTGCTTAATTATTTTATGCGTTTCACAATTTTCTTCTGAAGAAAACTTTCGTTATCGGATGTATGTACATTAGGGTGGGGCGATTTACTAACCTATATCGCGCCATCGAAATCGGATTCCTCTCATTTTTTTGAGTAGAAAACTCCTCCGCGACATTTGTCTCAAATTAATTTTGACGTTCCGGAATTTGAATTTTATAGACAAAGACGGATTTTTGAAAATAAAAATTGGGCAAAAATCGGCAAAAATATAACCAGGCCAATATGCACATCGAGTTGAAGCACATATATAAGTACATATGTATTATCTTTTTCTTATAATTTCGATAATGACAAAAATTAATGCCCGAATCGCAATTTGGCGTTCGGTCGGTCGCGCTTCTGACAAGTAAGTAGAAATGTATGTAAATATATGGAGCAAATCGCATTGTGACCTCCAGCGTTTGATCGTAAAATTTTTGCAATATCGTATGCTCATTGCAACCCTGTATAACGCCTGAATTAAACATTTCTCTACTAAGTCGGGCGTTTGACATTAAGTAAATTAAAATTGAGCATGTTTACAATCCAACATCTAATATCGAATGTCAGTGTGAAGCGGCTTTGAGGTACGATTAGGGACACGATATCGAATCAAAAGCATCGATCTGGTACTCATTTAAAATATCGGTTAAAAAGAATCGCGAACCCGATAATATCGAAACTAAACTACTCGATACTCGAAGTATCGGTATCGAATGCGGTAATTTTCTAGAAGGTGCAACCTTAAAATTTCCTCTAAAATAGTTAAAAGATGCGACGCGTTCTGACCTCTAGATTATGAATTCGAGAGCGGAAATAAAAGATTTTTCCACATTTAAAAGATATTTATTAAAACGTTTAAAGTTGCACCGTCTTCTAGAAAGTTACCAAAAACGCAATAAAACTGCATCCTGAGCCATACGCATATCGCTGTATTAGTGCTAATTCCATGGCATAGTATGCCATGGCTGGTTCCAAAGTTTTGATTTTGACGTAAATCCTTTTCCAACTCATGAGAATAGTTCAAGCTGGTTAAAAAAATTATACAAGTTTATTAAGTTCTTGAAAACATTTTTTACAAACCAACTCTTTTACAAAACAACAGTGGACCTATTCTGTAACCAATTTGCGACAATTTTCGGATCGGTATCGTAAATTTGTGGCCGCTGTGGTGAAGTGGGTAGAGTGCTCGCCTGCTATGCCAGAGGTCTCGGGTTCAAACCACGGTCCGAGCCAAACAAATTTTTCTAATTAGTAAAAATCCAATTATTAGGTTTTTTAAGAGCAGCGGTCACCTCTCGGCAGTGGGCGGCATACCTTCCGAGAGTATTTCTGCCATGAAAAAGCTTCTCACAAAAAATGCATTCGCCGTTCGGAGCCGGCATAAAACTGTAGGTCCACCCAATTAGTAGGAAAAACAAAAAGGAGCACACCTCGAATTGGGAGAGAAGCTCGGCCATAAAACTCGTCAGAGTTATAATAGCGCCATTGTATTATTATTATCGTAAATTTGCGATCATTTTTGCGATTATGCTATTCTGTACGCTTTTCGGTCGAATTCTATGGTATATTTTGACAGATGTTTCCGATAATCATCGCAGAGGTATCGAGGGAAATTTTTGTGTCGGTAGATTTTGCCATTATCGGTCTCAAAATAAGTTAGAGAATTCCAGCACAGGTGTATTTAACGCAATCACAGTTGTAAAAAGATATTTGCAAAATATTTAGTATGTATTTTGAAAAATAAACATCTTAAATAACATTAACAATTCATTTATTTAATTTAACGAGCACAGGCCCAGGTTATATTTTATTTTTTATTTTTTAGAAACTAGAAAAAAACTTTTTAAGCATGGATGTAACTACAGCTGTTTCACCTTAGATCCCTCTAAGACTCATCAGGTTACTTTTGCTTCTGCCAAGCCTCGAACTTGCGCACCTTGCAGTACAATAACTACAGTTCTAACCGCTGAGCTATTGCCTGCCTTCGACATCTGATAGAAAATTTGTTGCTAGTTTCTTTCCTACTATAATTCGTTTCTAACTTATGCACATACATATGTACATATTTACATATTATTGTATGATTAAACATAAGTAGCGAATAAAGTGTAGGGATGTTCAAATGAACTTAATTGTTTATTTTAATTTATTTAATTTAACGAGCACAGGTACTGCAAGGTGCGCAAGTTCGAGTCTTGGCAGAAGCAAAAGTAACCTGATGAGTCTTAGAGGGATCTAAGATGAAACAGCTGTAGTTACATCCAGGCTTAAAAAGTTTTTTTCTAATTTCTAAAAAATAAAAAATTAACAATTCATTTTCATTGAGATTATATGTATCCGTCATTCAATTTTTTTGGAAATTTGAATTTATCGAAACAAAAAAATGATGAAACTCAAGTGGCAGAATACATGTGCATTCCATGTTATAAAGAGAAGCCATTGCGCAGTATGCTTTTTCTTCCGGACTTCTTCTTTCCCCTTACGGCCAAAGAAGAAGCTTACAAGAGGCAAATTTAAAATTTATTTTCAATCCATATATTTTAAAAATAATTTATTTTATAATGGTCAAATTGAAACAATTGTCAGAAAAAAGAGCCAAATGTCAAAAAACCTGCAGCTTGTCACTTCTGCACACTCGACCTATTTTCGGCATTATTTCACGTTGCACAATTTTTTGGACAAATATGATACAATTTTAATTTTGCATCACTGAATGTACTCATTTGTTCGATACCGTGGTTGAAGTACTCGATACCAAAAAATATCGTTGCAAAAGAATCGAGTAAAAAGTATCGGTATCAAATGCAAAAAATATCGATTTGGTATCGTATCGTATCGAAATTCGTGTCCCTAGGTACGATCAACGCCAAATTGCGATTCCGGCATAATTATCTTAATATGCTTCCCTTTTTCTCTTGTTTAGTTAATAATTTTTTGTTGTACAAAATTTTTATAGTGAAAAAATATTGTTTATTCTTTTAGAGCTATTGACCAGTTTTTTTTTTTAAGGAACATTGAAAATATTTTTTTTTATAACATACCAAAAAGATAATTCAAAATTTTCCTTGCTACTATAATGCGGCCTTTAAACGGGACGATTTTTGTCGAGTGGGAAATCGACTAAGAAATCGACTAGGCAAAAGTTCAACGCAACGGAAAATAACAATATACTTTTGCAAGCCACTGTACGTGCTTATCTACATACATACATATCGTTGTTTAAACTTCATAACCGCTTAAGTGCAGCTTTCATAACCGCCTAAGTGCAAAAATTGAGATTTGCCAAACTTTAACTCCTGGCATCCAGCTCTATCGATCAATATCATAAATTTAGTCTGTGGGGAGCTTTATATTTCATTCTAATGTGCTTTTCAGCTCTAAAGTTGTTTGGCGTCACGAATTCAATTTTAATTTTTGGCACAAATGTCGATTAGGCGGTTATGAATGACGATATGTACATATGTATGTACATGTTTACAGTCAATCTCTCTAGTTCTCTTTGTGCTACACACTGTTCTCACGCATGTCAGCTGTTTAATTCCTAGATATGTACATATATCCATGTACATTGTACATATACCTACCACACATATTTTTGATTGTGCACATGGAGTAATGCCGCCCATTGACCATACAATTTATCGTACTACACCGTCGTACGATAAATCGCATGCTTCGCCACCAACGTTCCAACTTCAATGCTCGATTTATCGTCAAACATCATTTTACCAATGCTTTGTAGAGTAAACAACAAGCCAAAGCATACGGATTGTGGTGGCTCTACATGTGATAATTGCAAAAATGCTAATTTTAGTAGGTATTATAAAAATATATAAGTTAAATGTTTACATTTTTCGCACTTAATATTGCACATTTCGGCAATATTTTTGTAGGAATTTATTAAATTTTGCCACTTTTGTTTCTTATTTTCAACACGATGCGCGCGTTGCTTTCACTTCAACGAGAAAAAAATAATGAAGATTGACAAACATATCCACTAACCTTCCAATTTGTTTGATCTTCATCCAACCGTGACGATTTGTTGTACAACGACCCCAAATCGTACGATAAATTGGATGGTTGGTGTTGCGCCCTATTAGAATTACTGCTTCTTCCCCCTATTTACATACATATTTATTAAAGAGTCATGGAGTAAGGTTCCATAAATCCTATGTCGACTTGAGATTTTTTTTTTTTAAATATGTAGATAAGTACATATATCATCTCAGAGCAGCTTAATTTCTTGAGCTGTTTTTTAAAACTCCAGAATTTTTATTTCAATATTCATTTAGAATTCTTGAACTTATAAAAAAAGTAAACGAATTTCCAAAAAAAAAAAAAAATATTTATAAAAAAAGCAGCTCCCTCCTAAGGATAAAATAAATATTACAACTACAATGACTCATGACAATGACCTATCAGACCTTACGATGTTTTTTATGTCTTCGCTGACAATAAAAAATGCAGGCGAAAAAGCAATTCGCTTCTTTATGTACATACATATACATATGTAATATATACATTTTTGTGTTTGCGGCTATTTTAAGCGATTGTCTGCCTTACAAAGCAACAGCCAAAAAATAATTGTGCAATTAGTACCTAGTTTTTTTTATAAACTCATCGTTTGTGCAACAAGTCGAATGCAAACAAGAAATAAAATTAAAAAAATAAAAATAAAAATTATAATTTTAATTTGTATATGTATTAACGAAATACTTCCGTATCAAAAAAAGTACATACATACATATGTACATACATATGATTATATATATCTAAAAGCTTCGAAAGCGTGTTAGCAAGGTGTATTAAATTAGGCTAGTAGGTACTATCAAATAAAACATATTGCAATTTCAAAAAAAAAAAACTCAAAAGTTGCAAACAATAATAAATAAATAATACATATAAGGAAAATCAAGAACTCTTACCTTATTCATAAAAATCGAACAGTTTTCAAATATTGCATAAAGGACGTTTTGAGAAGATTTTTCGACTTTAATAACTGCATAAATCTATGTTTCTATTACATCGGCTCATTTGTTTTGTTGATTAACATATGTGAAAAACACCTTTCCATTTAAAATACCCAAAAATTTGTTCAAATATACCCTCAGCCAAAAACTTTTGATTGGGCAATGCTATCCTAAATTTTTGACTTAAAATAAAACGTCAATAATCCATATTATAATCAAAAATGACAAAGTCAAAGTGAAATGGAACTACCTTGTTTGTTTGTATCATGATTATAATAAAAAATACAGCGAAGCAATTAAAAAATAACTGTCTGAAAAATCTAACAAAAATAAAAACAAATTCTTTCATTATTTGCTAATTTCTCTCTGTTGCTTCTTCTCTTTGTTCCCTACCTGGCCAATCTCATCCATCATCTAATGCCTTCATCTGCATTTTCATACAAACCTTTGGCATTTCAACAGTATCACGTTCAGCCTCAACACCAGCCACCACCTCAAGCTCATCAGCCCCAGCCAGAATTGCAGCCGCGGACGCAGTTGCCGCCACAGTCACAACAACAACAACGTAGCGCTATGGGCTATGATATCGATTGGATCTTCCAGCGTTTGCGTTATCCCTCTGGCCTCTGGTACATTGTCAGTCAAATTTCTATTGCTGCAGTGGGCCTATTTTCGAAATTTGTTTTGGGTAAGTTTAAAGTTTATTTTAGGCTTGAGACAATTTAGTAATTCGGTTTTTAAAAATAGTTCAAAAGATCGTAGCATAAAAAAATTGCAAATTATTGTTTAATAAAAACAAAATAATATAAGTGAATATTTTAAAAATATAAATACACGCGCGCCATCTGTTGGAACATAGCGGTGGTTATAACCTAATCTCATTAGTAAATATGTTGCATATTTTTAGACAGCAGCTAGAAATTACATACATACATACATACATACATACAGGTGAAACTAATAAAAGCGTGTTAAAAAGTATGCAGTGGTCGCCAGTTGAAAGCAAGTGGCTGGCCATTCGTTCAATTTGTATATACCATCCATTGCAAAATTTGTCTGAGTCATAAGCACGCCCATCTCCTATATTCATATATGTATACAATACAATGTGCACACAGCAAATCTCCATAGGGTCGCCACTATTCTGTTACATACATATTTATATAGGTACATATCGTCGTTGAAGATGCATTTTTGCGTAAGAGGTATTAAATTACATACCTCTTACGCAAAAATGCATCTTCAACGACGATATGTATAATATTTCCCTTAAGAGTCCTCATTTCTGTTTGTGATAATTGCTTGAAAAGAAAAATAAAAACACATTTGCAAATACTAAATACATATTTACACATCTGGGCCAAAATATGTATTAGAGACCATTCTGCATCCGCGACACGTCGATGACAAGGCAATTTCAAAGAAAGGGCTGTAGAGCAAGGACGGCCAATCAATTTGACTAACAGAGCCATGCGACAATAACGTCATAAACTGCAAAACAACATAGTTCACGGAATTACAAAAAATAAATCTAACAAAAAGTTGATGTTGTTGTGGGCCACAGCGAGTCAAAAGAGCCATTGACGGCAACACTTGCTAAAAAATATAGCGAATTTTAAGACGAAAATCCTTTACCGCTGACTTGATACATCTGAGTACCATTTACAACTACTTTTTCCAAATTTTCATATTCGTCGCCTTTTATTGTATAGTGTAGATAGGAGTAAATACGTGATTCCATTAAATTACATATTTTAAGTATAAAAATGTGCACCTTGTACTGACTACTCTGCGTAAATTTGTTTCATTTCAAATCAGACGCAACAAGTGCAGGTGCATTAGCACTCAAATATACACACATATGTATTTACTGTGTACATAGAAATGTATTCACATACGCCTTGATAGTTCAACGACTTATGGTAATTGCAGAAATAAAATAAATTATAGAAGTTTTGAACACAAAGAATATAGACTAGAATATAAACTTTGATTTTATTTTTCGTTGATTTCGTTATCTTTTGTAATTAAATTATATTTTAATAGATAAAATTAGACAAAGCAAATAACAAATTAAAATAATACATAGATATTTATCTATGTACATTAGGGTGGGGCGATTTGTATTGAGGGAAATTAATCGATACCGCGCAATCGTAATTCGGATTCCTCTCATCTTTCTGAGTAGAAAACGCCTCTACGACATTTTTCTAAAACTAATTTTGATGTTCCGGAATTTGGTTTTTATTAACCAAGACGAATTTTTGAAAATAAAAATTGGGCAAAAATCGACAAAAAAATATCCAGGCCAACATGTACATCGAATTGAAGCAGAATTTTATGCTGAATCCAGATATGAAATCGAAACTAAAATCGGATGATCCGTTTTTGAGATATAGCCTGATTTCCGGTTATGGAGGCTGAATGCCGAAAATCGCATATTTTCGCCATTATCTCTTGCTGTGTACAATATGTATATCTTAAATTTTTTTGCAAATTTCTTAAAGATAGGTCAATACAATATATGAGCACTATTTTAAAATATTCATTTATCTTCCGGTATAGGAAAACTAGAATAAACCCTTTTTTCCTTGGCCCAAAAGCGCGGTATGGGATCTCCATGTTATAGTCATCCGATACCGATGATTTTCGCCGGCAGCGCTTTGTGTACAATAAATGCTCTAAATACAAAATTTCAGAATTTTAGCTGCAAAAATTGAGGAGTTATAACCCAAAACGTAGACGTATGCTGTTTGGGACTTGTTTTTTTACTTTAGTCAACTCTAAAAAAAAAACTCAAGGTTACTCATACGGCATAGCGTACTATTGGAAGCAAAAAACAAATTTCAGAAGTATAAGTCTACGTTTTAGGGAATAACCCTTCAATTTTTGCAGCTAAAATTCTGAAATTTTGTATTTAGAGCATTTATTGTACACAAAGCGCTGTCGGCGAAAATCATCGGTATCGGATGATTATAACATAAAGAAACCATACCGCGCTTTTGGGCCAAGGAAAAAAGAGTGCATTCTAGTTTTCCTATACCGGAAGATAAATTAATAGTTTAAAGTACTGTTCGTATATTTTATTGACTTATCTGTAAAAAGAGATAATCGCGAAAATATGCGATTTTGGGCATTCAGCCTCCATAACCGGAAATCACGCTATATCTCGAAAACGGATCATCCGATTTTAGTTTCGATTTCATATCTGGATTCAGCATAAAATTCTGCTTCAAATCGATGTGCATATTGGCCTGGATATTTTTTTGTCGATTTTTGCCCAATGTTTATTTTCAAAAATTCGTCTTGGTTCATAAAAACCAAATTCCGGAACATCAAAATTAATTTTAGACAAATGTCGTGGAAGTGTTTTCTACTCAGAAAAATGAGAGGAATCCAAATTTCGATCGCGCGATATAGGTTAGTAAATCGCCCCACCATAATGTACATATATATATGTAGGTACATATATGTGTATAGTAAAGTGAATTAAATAAGACAATAAAAACTTTCCTCTTTAGCAAATCCTCTACTTTGAACTTTTTGTTATTCAGAAGCAAAAACCAGTTCTAAATTCGCAATACACATTCCCATCTAAAATATATACATACATACATACATACATATGTATTTATTTGAAAGTCAACATTGAAATTTTTCACTGTGTCGAGCGAGGTATTCAGCGTATTATTTTATGCCATAAACGTACATATCAGCTTTGTTCAACAACTTTACTTGCAAGAAGAGCGTCAGTGACAAATTAAGAGTAAATACGAGAAAAAGAGAAAATTATCAACCAAAGTTATTGAACACAAAATCGTAAACATTTGCAAGTAAACAGCTGATGGGCTGTTTTCACAATTTGATTTTTAGGTTAGGTTGTAATTGAAATCTTTGAAATTGCAAATAAATGTAAATAACTGAATTAGGAAAAGGAAAATCTACTTTGGATATTCCACAACATCGTCAAGATTCCTTTTTGCACTAATTTATTTAGTAAGCAATTAGAAATTTGCGATTAAAATGTTTGCATATTTCCAATTGAAATTTTTGTGATCATATGTTTTTGACGCTTCTATTTTTTTTAACGCTGCAAGTAGCTGCAAGTGTAAATTTTACTTGCAACTATTTTCAACTCTCTCGAAGTCTTACTCTCCCAATTTGGATCTCTTTTGCAAATTTTTTGGGTTATTGAACATAAAATTCGCAACTATTTGTAAAAGCAATTAAAAATTTTGAGTTATTGAACAAAGCTATCGTCTCCATTATTGTATTTTTAACTCATCTCGCACTATTAAATTCTGCAAATAACACAAAAATTGTATCTATTAATAGGTAGTTCAGATATGCAAAAATACGTCGCTGCCAAGCTCATTTAATGCTACTATTAGTTTTGTCATTTTATTTACATTTCACCTTTTACCTAATGCCTCTAAAGTCAATTTATTAAAGCACTTGCTTCAATTAACTTGTTTACTAAAAAATCAACAAAATCAAAAAAAAAAAAAAACAAAATACAAAGTTAAGCTTAATTTTTCTATTTTTATGCACAAGCATCCGTTATTTTCCCATTTGCTATTCTTGTAGTAATAATTTGTGCATGCCGTGCATTCCGACAAGCTCTGCCTATTTGTATTTTATGTAAATGTAGGGTGTTATTTAGTTGTGATAAATGATGAAATATTTCTTAAGTTATAAGCCGAGTGTCAGAAAGTTCCTATAATATATTCATACTTATGTACATACGTATGTACGTATGTGTTTATGTATGTATGTATATATATTTCATGGCTTTTGCTTTAAGTGCACTTTTCTTAGTGAACTCGGAATTTTTTTTAAGTAGGTACAATACAGTCGATTCCAAATGCATAACTCTTTCCATTATATTTGGCATCTTTTTGCAGACGTACAATGTTTTTTTTTTCATTAATTTGCAAATAAAATAAAAACAAAACAAACGACTAGTTTATCTTGTTTTTTGTTTTATTGCTTCGTTTTTCTTCCTTCTTTTATGCAATTGTGTTTTGTTCAGCTGCCGCCAAAAAAAATTGCCATGGTGATTCGAAATTATCTAACACCGTTGTTGGTTTATTTTTATTTCTTTTTTTTGGCTTGTTTTTTTATTTTTATTTCTATCGACGGTATTATTAATGCTGTTTTTTTTTATTATTATTATTATTATTATTATTATTATTATTATTATTATTATTATTATTATTATTATTATTATTATTATTATTATTATTATTATTATTATTATTATTATTATTATTAATATTATTATTATTATTATTATTATTATTATTATTATTATTATTATTATTATTATTATTATTATTATTATTATTATTATTATTATTATTATTATTTTTAATTGCCTCATCGTAGCTCTAATGACGGGAAAATACATAGTTTGCACATTGTTTTTATTTTTGTTTCGGCGATTGAACTTGCTATTTTGTATCTTCTTCATAAATTTTATTTTAATACTTTTGTTTGTTTTCTTTTCGTTTCTTTTTCTCGTACGCTTGAACTTGATGCGCCATTACTATCCTGGGTAAACGGCACGTTATAAACAGCAAAAAGTGGAAATACTTAATAATTGAAAACAAAAATTTTAATTAATTAAAGAAGATCAGGTATACATGTTTGGAATTCAACATTTTATACCCAGTTGTGAATGGCCTTTTCCGTTAATAACAGAAGTGAAAGTTTTTCCCGTATGCAATTTTTGGTTTGACTAGAAAGCCATAGACAGGGGGTATATGTATACCCACTAGCATATACTGGCATATACTGATGTAGTTTTTATTTTCCTTGAATAAATGTGTATGTGATTCACATGTTGCTCGTGTCACTCGTGTCAGTCAATAATCACTGGTCAATTCATGGAATTTATTAATTTTTTTTTACATACGTACATAAATTTACTAAACTAATCTGACTTTATGCATTGTAATCATTTTTATTAAAAATTTAATTATCCCACTTGTTCATGGAAATCATGTATAAACATTATTTTACATGGTATCGCGCAGTGCTAGCATAATTCACAACAGTTCAAAGCACAATTGTGTCACACGGGTTGTTAACTAATTTTTAGGTTTCACTAGCTTTGCTAATATTTTTGAGAGAATTTATAATTGAAACCTTTACATTATTCTTTTTTCCAGGTTTCCTAAACAAAACAACTGTTCACAACAAAGAAAGGCTGATAAATCTGATAGACAAACGTCCCACGGGTGTGCCATTGGTAACTGTTTCAAATCACCATTCATGCTTCGATGATCCCGGTCTGTGGGGTGAGCTAAATACATAAAAATTTTATATAACCAAAATATTTAACAAATAATATTATTAAGAAACATTGCAAAAATAATTAACCGCTTTCTTGCAGGCATACTACCAATCAGATATGTTTGTAACACATTCAAGATACGTTGGTCCATGGCAGCGCATGACATTTGCTTTACCAATAAATTGCATTCGTATTTTTTTATGTTTGGTAAGCCTAAAAAATAAAAAAATTAAAAATTAAAAAATAAATGAAAAAATTAAAAAATAAAAGTAAATAAAAAAGTTAAAAATATCATTAAAAAATATAAAAAAAAAATAAAAAAAAATAAATAACTAAAAATAAAAAACAAAAAAAAAATAAAAATAAATAAAAAGTAAACAAATAGGTAAATAAATAAAAAATAAAACGAAAAAATAAATAATAAAAAATAAAAAAAATTAAATATAAAAAATATAAAAAAATTAGAAATAAAATAAATAATAAAAAATAAATTAATTAAAAAAATAAAAAAATATATAACTAAAAATAAAAAAATAAATAGGTAAATAAATAAAACTAAATAGAAAGAAAAATAAAAATAAAAAAATAAGAAATAAGAAATAAAATAAAAAATAATAAAAAAAAATACAAAAAAAAATATAAAAAAAACAAATTAAAAAAAAATAAAAAATTAACAAATAAGAAAACGAAATATAAAAAAAAAATAACTAAATAACTAAAAATAAGAAATAAAAAGAGGTAAATAAAAAAATAAAAATAATAATAAATACAAAAATTAAATATAAAAAAATATAAAAAAATAAATAACTAAAAATAAAAAATAAGAAAAATAAAAATAAAAAATAGGTATATGTATGTATATAAAAAAGAAAATAAAAAAAAAATTAAAAATTAAAAAAAAGAATTATATAAAAATTATTTTACTTCCCTAATTCACAGGCAAATGCATTCCAGTAGTGCGTGGCATTGGCGTCTATCAACACGCCATCGATTTGTGCATACAAAAATGTGCGCAAGGCCATTGGGTGCACGTCTTTCCCGAGGGCAAAGTCAACATGACCAAAGAGCATATGCGACTGAAATGGGGCGTGGGCCGTATTATATACGAATCACCACGCATACCAATCATTCTGCCAATGTGGCATGAGGGCATGGACGAAGTGCTGCCCAACATAGAACCGTACGTGCTGAAGTGGGGCAAAAGGGTGACAGTGAATATTGGTCAACCGTTGGACTTGAGTGATTTTATACAAGATCTGAAGGATCGTCAAGTGCCAGAGCCGGAAGCGCGAAAGTTGATAACGGATAAAATACAGAATGTGTTTAAAGTGAGTTGTGGTTTTTTTTCTGTGGAATTATGTATATCAAGTGGCGCTTTAATTTGAAATTCATTTCCTTTTATTTACAGATTTTACGTGCAGAAACCGAAGAGCTGCATAGAAAGCGTGTTTAGTAATTAAGTACAGTTTTATTTTGTTTTTTTTTTTTTCTACAATTAATTTATTTCTTATATTTTTTTCACAAACATGTATTGAGTAAACTAAACGCTTTTAATTTAAATGTAATTAAATACATCAGACGAAGTTATAGTAAAGTAATGAATGTAAGTTAAATATGAGTTATTTTCATAAGAGACATATTAATTAAATGAATTAAGCTTATTTAATTAAATAACTATAACGTGTCGCACGTATACTGCGTTGTAAAAGGCTTCTATTTAAGTGCTATTCATATATGTTTAATATTAATGTACTATCTAAGCAATTTATGCAATATCGAAGAAGAAGATGGAAAAGAAATACCAATCAAGCCCCGTCGATTTATTTAGCTATTTGTTTCGTAAAGTCGCTTATTTTTTAGAGCATTGTTTTATTTATTTAAGAAATTTTATTGTATTTTATTTAATTATAAACAAAAATTAAATAAATGATTAATTAATTATAATTAATAATTATTAATAATAATAAACAAAAATTATGCTTGTAAATTGTAACCAAATATACATTTGTATGCATGTGTAAAGCAAATTGATTATACATAAATTATACATACATAAAAATAAAATTTACATTTAAGATACTATAATGCTTAACAGGCAAAATGTGTATGTACATCTTCCAATAACTTATTTTTCGAAACTTTATTTCGAAGAGAAATTAGATGTGTTTATGGCATTGTTTCCCTATAAAGTGACATGGTGCAATGTGTATGTAATAAATAATAATAATGCATATAAAATGATAAAACATATTTCAATTACATTTATATAAAAAAATAGATATATACTACACATTTATAAGCGTATTGTGAGCATTGTGTGAATCCTGCAAGTGCATGATAAAATAGTTGTTTATAGCGCTAAATATTATATGAAATAGAAAATAAAATAAAGAACATATGGTGTACGTTAAAATAAAAAAACGCTTCATGTTTTTTATAATTATAAATATAAAAAAATATATAATCTTGAAGGCTGTTACTTGATCAGCTACGTATTTCGAGGTAGGTCAGAGGTGGATGCAATTCCTTCAAAGCCACAAAGGGCCCAGTAATGAAACCGAATGGAACGTATGGATATTAGGCGTGCATACTAGCACCTTTGCTTTAACCAACAAAATAAATTTATTAAGCTTACATTTTCGGCGTCTGTTCTCTATCTGAAGACTTGGCCTACAATAATAGGTAAAATTTTAAGTACTATAAACCTATTTTCATTAAATACTCGTTTTTTTTTTCAATAAAATTTAAATTAAATTTTTAGCATTTGCTAAACTAGTAATACACTAAATCAGTCTTTTTTGCTGCCAAAATGAGTTGAACTTGTTTACAACCGATTCAAGACAATCCCAGCAAACATTCGGAGTTATAAAAGAGTCAAAAAGAATCCTAAACCGAAGCGTTCACACTCGTTAAGAGCTCATTTTGGTTTCCGAAATGTATGTATGTATTTCTGTTCTTAAAGTGGTCGCCCGATATGAGCCTAATTTCATACATGACATGAGCCTGAATAAGAGTCATAAAAGACTCCTATTGGACTCATATTTTTGACTTTTTTCCGTCTTCTATAACTATTAAAACAAAAAAAAAATATTTTTGGTTTTGTATTATGCCTCCCCTAACCCAGTTTTCTCCATGCTCTCTCTATATTGAAATTTAGTGATACTTTTATACTTCCCCTTTTTCATAATGGCATCTATGAATTACAATTATCATATACAAAATATGTGTATAAAAAATTTTATGATTCAATCGGACACCAAAATTATGCTGGGTTGACAAATAAATATGTAATTATTAATTGTTTTTGTTTATTGTCAAACTGTATAGCATGTAAATAAATAAAAGAAAATTATCAAAGAAAATAAACAAACAAAAACAGAGTACCGCTATTTTGGCAAAAAAAAAAAAAGAGAAAATACAAAGCAAAGCGAACAAGCGAAAAAGAGCGTCCAGCAGAAAATGTAAATATGTATATATTCTGTGCAAATTTAATTAATTTAATTAATGATGGTAAAACAAAATTTTCTTCAGGGCATTATTACAATTGCCGCCAAACAGTGAACAAGCCATACTACTCACCACACCGAATCGCAATGAAATACTGCGTGATGGACCGCCAACGCATGCGAAATATAAAATTTTGGGACGCGGCGCTTTTGGCACCGTTTTTAAGGCAATTTATCGTGGTAAAAGCAGATGAAATAGTGTTTTTTTTTTTTTTATTTATTTATGATTTTTATATTAATTAGCATGGTTATTTACAAACAATTTTTTGTGCGAAAAAGATTTAATAAGCACATCAAAAACTGGAAAGTGAACTGTGTTGGAGATAATTTTAATTTGGTTGAAATTAGTTTTTTTTTATTTAACTACCATTAGAAACTTAATTTTAAACTAAATTATAGCAATCTTACTTTTAAATAAAAAATAAGTAATTCACTAATTAGCATCTAATTTTTTGTTTCAATTTTGTTCCATCAGGCCAACCAGTTGCCGTGAAGATCGTACGTAATGAATGTAAAGCGAATGCTCAATCGTTGCGCAGTGAAATGCAAGTTTTGGGTTGGAAACATCGCAATATTGTGCGAATTTTAAAGGTAAGAAATTTAGTTAATTTATAACACAAAAGACATACATACCTAGGTACTATTTATTTTTTCGCATATCTATTAGATTGAAACCACAACGAATTTTGGCATAATCATAATGGAAAGATTAGTGGGTTGGAGTTTGCAAGAGATATTGGATGCTACACAATTGCCGCTGGAACATAGAATTTTGTGGGTAGTTTTTCTTTACACTTTGACACTCCCTAACCTAATTTCCTTACATTTACGGCTTAATAAAATTTTCGAGTCATCGCATGGTATATCTTTCAACTCAAACTCTTTTAGTATATCTTTCAACTCCTTCCTTCCAGTATTACAGTCGACATACTGTCAGCGCTTACGCACTGTCACAAGCGCAATCTCTTACATCTTGATGTAAAACCACAAAACGTGTTGGTATGCTCTACTGGCATTCAACCAAATCTGCGCGACCAATCAATCTCAATTCACTTTGCACGTCGGCAATATATTTCTAAGTTGTGCGATTTTGGAGCATCACTGGAGATCAATACGCTAAAGTCGACGGCAAAGGGCAATGCCAGGGTAGGTAAATATTCTGCATATATGTTAAAAAAATAAAAGGAATATGCGTATTTATGCATCCTACTCACATTTTTTTCAGGGCACAATGCGTTACATGTCACCCGAGGCATTGCGCGAGGAACCGCTCACAACCGCCGCCGATATTTTCTCCCTTGGCATAACAATGTGGCAAATGCGTCAACGATGCACACCCTATCATTGGATTGCTTGCAATGAGGTGGTCGCCTATCAAGTGGTTAAAAATAAGTTGCGACCCGATAGCACAACACACCGCACTGCTACTACTCCTACCAGCATTATTCTCACTGAGCCGAACAGCTGCAAGAGTGCTGAGAGTTTGTCACCAACGCCATCACCATTGCCGTCGCCGCTGCATCACAAATGTCACTGTGCCAATTTGGCGGCGGAAGAGATCACCTATCACTCATTGGTGCATTTAACAAATGTTCTGAATCGTACCAAAAAACCAGAGGAACAGCTGCGGTTGTCCAACGCAGGTGATGGTGGTGGTGGTTGTGGTGACGTGAATGAGTTACAGCAACAGCAAACGGTTGAGTGTCGTCGTCCATTCGCTTCGCTGCGCGCAAAAATGAATGTTATGCGCAATTTAAGCGGTGAATTGAAATCAATGAGCAAATCACCGCAAGCAGTCGCCATGCAACGTTCTCCAATGCAGAAACAAATAACGGTGATCGGACAGCGTTCTCCAATGCAGAAACAAATAACGGTGATCGGACAGCGTTCTCCAATACCGAAACAAATAACGGTGTTCGGACAGCGTTCTCCAATACCGAAGCAAATAACAGTAATTGGCCAACGTTCTCCAATGCTACAAAAACAAACGGTGATCGAACAGCGTTCACCAATGTACAAACAAGAAATGGTTACAAATCAGCCGCAGCAATGCGCGAAATCTGAGTTGGATCTAAATTTTTTGGCTTTGTTCGAAGATCATCTTCATCTGCACGATCGCACTAAAGAGGATAACTATAAGCGGCTTTGTCGGGATTGCTGGTCTCATGAGCCGAGTCTACGTCCGAGTGCTGTTAAATTACGTAAACGATTAGTTGAGTTGTTGTGATATTTATTCGTATGTTGGGATGAAATTCATTTTGTGATAATGTAATATGTCCGTACACGCGATTTGGAGTTCGTGTTTTATACTTTTATTATTTTAGTAGTTGATTTGTAGTTTTTTTTTTAAAAAGGTACACGTAAATATATGTATGATTATGTAAGTATTTTTTTAAATTAATAAATGCACATGTTTTAAGAAAAGGCAATCTAAATATTTAATGAAAAACACACTTTAGTTTATGCTGCAGAAAATAGTCCAAACTCCTTTAGATGTTACAATACGTTGGAGCTATACTCGCACATATAACATATTAAAAAAGTTCGAAATACAGGGAGGTTTGCAATGAGCATCTGAATCGGCCGCTAGCAGATGACGACTGGGATAGTATATATGATTTAATATTACCTGACTTATTAAGAGCTTTCTGGCCGGTCGAGAAGAAAAGCAAACAAAAAGTTCCTTTATTCTCCTACGAGTGCGCCCAGCAAACATTCGGAGTCATAAAAGAGTCAGAAAGTAATCCTAAACCGCAGCTTTCACACTTCATTATGAGCTCATTTTGGAGTCCGAAATGTGTGTATGTACATATTCTGTTCGCCCGATATGTGTCTAATCACATACATCATATCAGCCTGAATAAAAGTCATAAGAGGATTCTATTGTACTCTTATTTATGAATCTTTTTTCCTTTTTCTATGACTAGTAAAACCAAAAAATAATTTTTGTTTTTGCATTATCCGTCCCCTAATCTAGTTCTCTCCATCCTATCTGCATTCGGTTTCCAAGTACAAGCATGCAGCTTCACCCCCGCTTGTTGTTCTCTTCTATCATTGTGGAACCTTCTTCGCCTTCACTGCTTGCTTTATAGTGTCGCCTATTTTGTATTCTCCTACGGCTTCGAACCATGACATCAACCTGAAATTCAATCCAAAGCCATCATAAGCGGGACATTAAACATTATATTGAAATTTAGTGATACTTTTATACTTTACCTTTTTCGAAACATCATCTATGAATTACAATTATCATTTTCAAAAACCAAAAAATTATTAAGAACAATTTCTTAAGCTCATATTTCACACATAGTTCGAACTAATATTGGATTCAAAAAGTTTAAGGCTCCTATTATACACATATGTATGTACATATTTCGGACTTATTTCGAACTCATATGGGACTCAAAAATTATGAGGACTCAGAGAATGTTTGCTGGGCAATGTTGACCTAGTACATTTCTTCTATGGCGTCTGCTTTAAATGAAATAACGCTCTAGTTAAATTTTTCAATATTATATAGTTATATGCATATATTTTTCTTTCATTTTTCCTCCATTGTTTTTTCCATTACTTAACATTCTACTACATACTAAATTTTTCTCAAACAATCTGCTTATTACTTATATCATTTTATATAAATAAATATCTAATTAGTTTTAGTAGAAAAAGTATTCAAACAGAAGAGTTATACATAGAATAAGTAGTAACGCTAAATGTGTAGTAGTATACAAGTGTTTAAAAGGTAGTCGCTAATAACTAACTGCTTTTAAAGAAAACTATACATACGAGTTATACAAGATATACATACATATATTACACATAGTTAGTGTATACTAAATCTAATCTAAGATCTTAACTTCGTTTAGTTGATAGTAGTTCTAATAACCGATAATAAATTCTAAGCTGTTGTAGTGTTCACATATATTTATGTATGTACATATGTATGTATGTACATATGTAATGTTTTATAATATAATTTTAATAAGTAACTAATTAATTAGTGATTTTTGTTTTAACATTTTTGTACTGACTAAATACACTACTGAGTTTTCAAAGGAAGTAGAAGATGTTAATGGAAACCCGCGCTAAATCATATACTTAACTTGCTTTAATAGACAGCTGTTTATTATTATTTTTACTATGTTAGTTTTGGCTGCTTATACATATTTATTTTTGTTTACTATTATTTTGCTCATTATTACTCTTAATACATTTTTATAATTTTTTTCTTTTCTTTTAAATATACGTTCTCTTCACTTTTACTATATTATACAATAATTTAAAGAATATTTTTATTTTTACAATGCATACAATATTTGTATATGATGCACTTATTGTGTTGTTATTGTTTCTCATATATTGTTTGCAATTGGTTCATAAGTATGAATTATTTGTTTTTTGTTTTTTTTCCTTTTTTTATTATTAATAACTTCTGTATTTTAAATACATAAAATGCAATATATTTTTTGAGATGGCAGTGGTTGAGCTAAAAAATTATTGAATTTTTGTCGTTTCCCCAATATTTTTACATTTTCCTGTCAGTTTCCACATACAAGTAGTATTGGTTAAATTTAGTTACCACTAACAATTTATTCTGAATACAACTGCTTGTTTACAATATTGTAAATGCACTATTATACGGTTTCGTTTTATTTAAGTTCGTTTTTGGTGATAGTAAAAATATTAAATTATTTTATTTTTCTGTTAATTTATTATTTCTTGTTTTCTTGCAATAATTCCATTCTACTTCTAAATGCTCTGCATGATTCTTTATAGTATAGACTTGTAAAGTGTGTATGTTGTTAAAATGTTTTACACATAATTCTTGTATATTTTCTTAGTTATGCATATCGAAATGTTTAGGGTTTGTTACTGGTGTAATAATCTACGCAGTGTCTGGTTAAATTTTTATTTTATTTATTGTGCGGAAGACTACTCACTTTCAATAGTTTACGTTATTAGGCACACACCTATGTATGTATGTATTTATCTACTTATGTATATTTTGACATTTTTCAGCTCAATTTTAACTCATTTTTGGTGACATTTTTACATTATTTTTATTGGTATTATTACATTTTTCTTAACCTTTACACTCCGTTTACTAGACCAAAGCGGCAGCGCATTTTATTTACTCTTGAAAATCAAAATCTGCCTTCGATAACATAAAAAAGGTAGATTAGAAAATTAAAAACCACTTTATAAAGCATATTTACAATGTATGTTTTCAGCGATTGAAAATAAAATAAAAATCTTTTAATAACTCGTTTTATACAAAAATTTTAACTGATTATTTTTCATTAATTTTCAATATACACCAAACTATTTAGAGGGTATAATATGCTTGCTATACATATATGTATTTCATAGTACCTATACATATGTAAGTAGTTTCGTTTTTTTCAGAATATACCCAGCAGTATTTGAGGTAAGGAGGTGCATATTCAGTAGAATATTCAGTATGAAAAATACACTGAAACTGATTTCAAAAATCATGCCTGAAAAAATAACTGAACACGCAGTGAAGACATCAGGTGTATTGAAATATATGCTATGGAAGTTCTCCCTGCGTAGTCAGCCCTTTTTTCATATGGAAACTCTCCCTTCTCGTTCGGCAGTTTTTAGGTAGTTGATTTTGGACGCCACCTCTATATAAAAACGAAAGCGAAAGTTCAGATTTTGGAACTACATCTCTACTGAATATTCAGTAGGAAATATGTGCTGTTTTCCAGCTCATAAATACTGCTGGGTAGTTTTTTTATCTACACAGATAAAAAACTAACATGAAAAGGAATCAACCAGAGCTTCGGTAGATATTATAATGCTAAGTTTTTTTTTGTATTAGGAAGAAAATTTAGAAAAAATCAACTAAGTAATATTTAAAAACAAAATAACCTTTCGTCGATTTTATTCTGTTTTTTTTTTGTTACTTAGGCTGTGTGCCAATCGGTAGAAAAAATGAAATTTTGACGTAAGGGAGTAAAATTTTGGCAGTATTCGTGGTGAATTCTAGTGTCATAATTTTACCTAGCTCAATGGGCTAGGTAAAATTTTGACATTTTGTAATTACATACATACACAAGTAACACAAATATTTAAAAACAAAATAACATCAGATCATTACATGGATACATATCTCCTGTTTCCATCAATATTGCCATCAACAATTATATTCATTTTACGTTTTAAAATTGTATCGTTGTCTGTTTTCGTCCAAAAGTTTATCTTTGTAACTGTCAAAATTTTCTATTCCGTTTGGCACAGCAAAATTATATTTTTTTCTCAACATGGTAAAATTTTCCACCTCATTTTCCCATAGAGAAAAATGTTACCGATTGGCACACAGCCTAAAACGAAAATAAAATTAAAAATTGAAAAAATACACATTAGGCAATTATTAGAAATGGACGAACATGTAAAAACAAACAGAAAAAATTGAAATTTAAACAAAACTCTGTTTGATTCCGTTTCAAGTGTGAAATTAGTATCTACTATTAACCAATTTTTGGTTAATATTTTTCTCAGTGTAGAAATTTAAATATTCATTTCAACCAAGAATTATCTAAAGAAGGATATCGCAGTAGATAAGCTGATTGGAATTGTGTATGTATACTAAAAAGTGTGAATGTCAGACAAAACGAATCGGCAAAAATTTTACTTTGAAATTCATTTCTCTTCTCTTTCACATTGACATTTTTAAAGAAAACACACACATAAAAACGGAAGTAATATAACCTCTATTTCGATAAACCTTGATTTCAACGAAACCAAATTCATAATAAATTATTTCAAACTCCCTAAAAATGTCAGATTATCATAATTATTCATGCTGTTGCTTACAAAATAAAAAAAAAAAAAACGATTGCTCTTTTTTTTCATCCTACGCTTTTTATTTCAAAGTGTTTTAGCTGATTATATTTGCCAACGTTCAACATTTTCGAATTTCACACTTTTTCTCAGACCCGTTTACCATTTCGAAAAAATAAAACACCAGCTTAGTTCATATTTTTGTATTTTTTATATATTAACTTACGATAAAACACCAGAAATTATAATGAGCTTCAAATACAAAATTGTCCTTAATCACGTTAGATATACTTCGTATTTATACTTTCTAGCATGTAATTTTACATAGTAATTTCGTTTCGAAATTAACCAACATTTTGCTTTCACTCAGCCATATGTACATAACCTAAATTTCTGCAAAGCAAATAAACTATTTCTGTTATAAAGTACCAAATATGCGAAATAGTTTGTTAGCCATGTAGGTATGTATGTATATAGTTATGTCTGAGTTGTAGATTTTCATTGCACAAAAGTTGGATTTCGCTATTTTGCAACCAAATAAAGGCACTCCCTACTATTCTCGAGGGAGTGTGGTGAAAATAGAGGAAATTACTCGCTTCTTTGTTTTGATTATAAATAAATATACATACATACATATTACATAAATTCAAATTTGTCAAAAAAGGGACAGAAATTAAAAATATTTATTTTTTTTGTTACTGTACTCATATACATATTATAAAGTAGTCTAGTCAACTAGCATAAATTTACACTTCATTCAGTTTTTTTTTCATAAATAATTCATGTTATATTAGTTACCAGTTAAACAATACGAACTTTTTAGATGTACTCGTTAAATACAAATCCCTATACAAATACATAAGTAATATTTAATGTCTCTTATTAAATAGGCCCTTATTATTTTGGTGTTATATGCACTTTTATTCTTTATACACCTTGAAAAATAACCTGGTCATTGTTTACTTTGATTTGTCATCTTTCTTTTTTTCAATTCTAACTTTAATATAGTACTTCTAAATATTTTTCTTCGCTCAAATATCACATACAAGTCTTTTTACTTTTATTTTTTTATTTTTTTTTGCTTAAATTAATTTACTTTTGCATTTCGTTTTAACCGTAACGGCATTTATCATTTTATGTTTTTATTTTTACATTTTAAATTTTTAATTTACTCGTTTTTTTCTTATTTTTATTATGAACTACTCGCATTTTTAGCTCGCATAAGAACGACGCACCGGCACTGGCGGAGGAATTTTTGATTTACGTATTGGTTGTTGTTGTTGCTGTTGTTGCACTTCACCAAATCGTATTGGCGAGCTTTGGTTGTGTTTGGGCGATGGCGGCGATTGTTGTTGCTGCTGCTGTACGCTGGTTGGTATACGCGTTGGTGGTATTTTTGGCGTCGCCGCCGGATTGACACAGTTGCGCACAATCTCCGTTTTCATTTCCTAAGTAAAGTGAAATGAAAGCAAGATTAGTAAAATACAAAAAAAAAAGTATTTGGCTGAGTCAAAATTGTACTACTCTATATGCTGTTCAAAGTTTATTTCCATACCTTTTTCGGTGACAACGGCGCTGTGGGCGAACTGGTCGGTGTGGTCGGCGTGGTGACTCGTTTCCAACCGCTGCTCTTGCGCCACGAATTCACCGGTCGCTGTTGCAGACGTTCTTGCAATTTGTGCGCGCTCGCAGAGTGACGTTTAACACCGTTAACTCCACTCGCCGCGCTGCTGCTGCTGCTGCTAGCGCTGACGCTACCGCTGCTGTGGCTGTTGCTGCTGTCCTGGCTACCATCACCACCACTACCACCCCCACCTCGACCGATGATTGCATCATTAACGCTTTCGCTGCGCAAGAAAACACGCGGCGGCCGCTGCCGTTCGTTGCCATTGATCGCTGCGCCATTTCGCAACAAACCATTCAGCCCATTTAGTTCATTCTCGGGTAGTTTATTCAACATTGATTTTGATTTGACCATCGCATGTGGTGGTACGCCGTAGTTGGTGGTTTTGACGCTGTCGCCGTTATTCATGGCCGCCGCAGCTGCAGCAGGTCTCCGCAGTTCCGTGCGTATTATCGCCTCAATGCATTCTTGTTCGTTTAGCTTTGTCAGCGCTTCGGGTTCTATTTGTATGTCTTCGATTTCGATATCACTGCCACTTTCTGGACCGCATAACTGCGTCTCCATATCCACTTCATGCTCGTTTCCATCACCTTCCTCCTCCTCCTCCTCCTCAACAATGCCGTTTTTGAGTACAGCACTTCCGTTCAGTTCGTGTTTTTGCGTTGTCATCGAATTTGAAAGCTCATCCGATTCGCTCGACGAACAGCTGGTGACTTGCGCGCGTCCCGCTTCGCTTGGCGTCGGGCTCGCTGCTTTGTTCAGTCGGTTGCCATTCAAAGTTGATTTAAAACGTAAGCGCACACGTTGCTCTGACTGACTGGACGCTTCCTCATCCTCATCATCATCCTCATCGTCCGTTTCGTTTTCAATGTAGGAGAAGAGACTTCGCGCCGAGGCGGTGCGTATATCCACCAGTTTATAGAACTCATTGGTGAACTCGGTGCGCGCTATGTCCTCATCCTCGGAGTAAACAATCTGTGGGAAGAAATGTATGGGTGTAAAAAAGATATAACTGAAAAGATGTTCACTCAATACACCTACCTTCTGCTGTAGCAGCTGCGAGATCGCTTCCGAATCGGAGTCCGTTTCCGCTGTCGTTGAGGTTAGGAAATCATTCGAATTCCATATCCAATCATTCTCGCCATTCGGTCTGCGCAAGTTCGACGTTAAACGCATAGCGTTGCGTAAACTTTGTTGCTGTCCCCCCTCGCCGCTTAGCGTCACGATAGGCAACTCCTCTTGCGACATGCTCCAATCTTCCATTTCCGTGGAACAGGGTTCGGCTGGCAATAACCATTGTTCCGGTTCTTCGGGCAAGTCCTCCAAATGTCCGTTCGATGGTTGCGGCTGTCCGCTGCTCATCGTACAATAGCCCTCATCACGCCCTTTGGCCGGACTCGCTGAGAGCGCAGCATTTTGCGCCTCTAAATCACGTACTCGATTCTTAAGCATGGTCATCTCTTCGCGCAGAATATCTTCGGCGACAATAGCATCCACCACTTTGCGCATTACATCGTCCAGGCAACGTTCGTAATGTCTTATGCTGCGTTTGAGCGTGTAGTTCTCTTGTTGCATGTTACGCAGTAGGGTTTCTTGGTGGGTAATGCGGGTCTAAAAAGGAAATGAGTTGAGAAATTGTTTGAAAATATTTTAAAAAACTAGTGAGAAGTTTTAGTTTCGTTGGAGCTGATTTAAAAACCTCGAGCATTAACAGACTACAGAGATCAACGGTAATGGAAATAACTTTAGAAGGGATGTAATTGGATTGAGGAATAAACTCGTAAGCCTGCCGGCTACTTTTCGGAATTTTGGAGCGAATACTTTAGAAGTAAAAAGGTCTCAAAACTAAGTAAGTTCAGGGAAACGGGCTCAGGGTGTTACTCCGAACATTTTAGTGGTATTCTTTGGCTACGTTCTTCTGACAGGTTTTATGTGCGGAGTTTGAACCGGGCCTGCGGCCAAGAGGCTCTTCTCTGCTTCACTGGTTTCAATGCAATCATAAGACATGGTTTTGCGCATAAATATCATATTAATATTATTAGAAATAACGCTAACTCACCTGAAGCGTTTTGTGTCCGGGACATGTTTGCTTTTGTTTGCGCTCTTTCGATTTTATCACACGATTCATGCTGAAATGATAATAAAACAGACAATATTAGGTTATTATCGTAAAATCGAGGTCATTGTAGACCTGTGGAGGTCCAAAGGCTTTTAAACATGTGAGTTAAGTCTCTTCTGAACTTATGTAACTCGATGGCGATCAGCCAATTGTAAGTCGTTTAGCATGGAAGAGCTATAAAACAACTTGACTACCTGATTCATATTACAGACCCCTCATTTTATTGGGTAAAAATGAACAACTAGGTCAACTATTATCTATATATTAATAGGCTAATATTTTTCCCCTAAAAACAATTGCCAGGCTGTTTAGCACATTTAACATACTCATATCCACATAAAATTGATATGGATGTGTTCGTATGAGTCAGGAGCAGTGCATAGGCATATAAATTTTTCTATAAATTATTTAATTTGTTTATAATTAATAAATAAAGTTTTTAGTTAAGAGAAATAGATATCGTAAAAATGTTTACAAATATCGTAAACACAGTTGAAGAGTCGCTTTAATTTAAAAGCGCTCTCTCTATTTTATATGCATTGGCCCAGTTTACGCTCAGATCAAAATCAACGCGGCCAAAAATCTCCTATTGCTTTTCCATTAAAGCGAAAAATGAGAGAGAGGGCGGGAGAGCACACTGAGTAATTTTAATTTTGACCAAGGCATATCTAACAGGTAGGCTCGGCGGCGAATTGAAAAACTTCTTTTTTTATTTACAAAGGTAGAGTGTAATGTCAAAATCAAAGCGAATTCACATCATGGCCAATAGGAATGGACGAGCCCAAAGCGAATTAAGATTTTAACCACGGCAAAATATCATTTTGACATTACACTCTACCAATTAAAATAACAAAATAAATGGGAAATTTCTGAATTCGCCACCGGATTGATTATGTCTGTGGTATCCATGTGCTGTCTCCATAGATTGTGTCCTGTAATCACCGCATAACGGCCCGAAGCTCGCTCCTTCTCTGCTTGAGGAAGAAGTTTGCTAACTCGCTGTTAGGCTTTTTCAGAAAGCACTTTGTAAGTTTACAGGAATCTGTAGAGTTCCAGCGCGTCTCCGTGAGTTTCCCTCAGTTTCATATACATAAAATACTTTTTTTAAGGATCTCATATTTTTCATACACACAATTTTATTTTAAATTTTAATCCGCTTAAATATACCAAATTTGTTTTAAAATGCCTATTAACTAAACGAAATTTTAAGTTTCAAAGCTTTAGGCCAAAAAACTTGCTACACACCCTCATCAATATAGGTATGCATATGTAGATAGGTTTGTATGTAATATCCGCTGTGTAGAACAAACCACATAAAGTACTAGTTATAAAATCCCATAGAGCGAAAAAAGATAACGCTGATAATTTGGTTTGTAGGCATAAGTTTGCAATTACAGCAACTTACATACATCAATTTAACTGCAATAAATGCTACTCCGAACTATTTGGGCGTCCCAAAAATTTTTAAATTACCCTAAGGAGAGTTGAATTAGAGTTGGGAATGTGGCATGTGATATGCGGTTTATGACAGTTTAGAAAATGTAAATAGGGCTAGTGGCATGGGAGTGTGAGAAGCATTATAAGCAAATTTTGCATTTATAAAAGCAAGAAATGAAAAGTTAGGAATTTGAAAAGGATTCTCCCAGGAAATGTTTCATCATTTTGACTTGCTTTTTGATCTTACTTTTCATTGCAGTGTCTACAAATATTTATTTTTGGTCTTACTTCACTGTGCGCCACTGTGTCTGTGTATGCCTTTCTCGTAAATTATTTAGGCATATAGACATTTAACTACATTTCAGCTAACAACTACGTAAGTAAGTAAGTAATAGCGCAATTTCCGAATTTTTGCGGTGGCTGCCAAAAGTGTGTGTGGTGGGTGTGCGCATGCTACAGCCGGAGCCAAAAATATGTATATGAACACACATATGAATGTATATTTGAGCACTTGTATGATGAATTTTCCCATGTAATTACATTGTAGTTATGAGTTTATGGAATGTACGTACGTATACGTTCGTATGCCCGCATGTGTGCAAATTTTGTAAATGGGTTATGCCAATTTTCGACTTGCGCTCGCTTGGCAAAATGTGTGAATTTAGCAAAAAACGCTATTTTAGGAGCGCAAATACAACACTTAGGGCGTAAGCCACACTGTACCATGCAAATGCATTTGGCGGGGATAGAGGAAGGGAAATATGTAAGAGGGTATGCATGTGTGTATATATCTAATTTGGTATGAAATAAAAGTTGGTAGCTCGTAGGTCAATTGGGTAATTTGCAAAAAATGTTTGCATTTGGAAAGTAGTAGTAAAATAGTTTTTTTTTTGGGTATCCAAGTAAAAATGTATGTGAATATACTCGTATATACTATCGGAATTCTCGTTTAACTTCTTTTGCGTTACAGCAAAAAAATGCCGACTTGCTAATAAGTGGTTTTATGTGATACTTCACAGCAAACATTTTTTGCGTAATATGTAATTTCGATGAAAGGCTTGCGAAAAAATTATGCGTACATTTTTTATTGTTGTTGAAATAAATTTATATGTTATCTTCGAGTGCAAGTCGATTTTACGTAATTACGCAGCTAAAAGTTTACGATAGCAAAGCGCCAAAGCCAATAGTTAAAGCTTTTAAAGCGAAATCACAAATTTTGTATGAAATGGTAATTTCACTTGTACCAGAGGAAGCGTGAAAATTTTTGCTTAGTGAAATGAAAGGAAATGCTGGGCTTGTCTACGAATGGGAGTATATATTTTCTTTAAATTTTCTTTGTATATATTCTTTGGTTTAATTTTTCTTTATTATTATTTATCTCATAAACTATAAGTCTCCAGCAAGTTTTGATTTCAGTTCTGAGAACTGTGAGAGCCCCTCTACCCTCCTGAAAAGGTGATTTTTCTCGGGACGTGCTTCTTTATAGGAAAGCCGACCCTCTGCCAGTTTTATTAAAGATGGTCTCAGCACTCTACCGTGATTCCAAACCTGGCATTGAAATCGCCTTGAATAATGGTCATTAGCGAGATTTAGAAAAGTCTAAACTTTCTTTTTCTTAGTAGAAAATCGGAGTCAGTTACACTAAAATCTTTCCGTATAGTTAATTGATGATTTTCAATTTCAATTTATTAAGACTATGATTACAAAAAATCTTACAGACTAGATACAATTTTAGATGCAAGTTTTATTTTCTTTGTTTTTTTTTTTAATATGAAGTGAACACATAAATGTACAAAAATATGCATATACATTTTTGCAAACAGTAAAATACAAAATTAGACACACTCAGTAGGGAGTGATATACCCAGTAAGGGGCGAGTGTGCCTTAAAGGACACTAATGGCCAGAAAGGACCCAGTCAAAAATAAAATTTTACACTATTTTAATACATTTTGGGCCAGAAAGGACCCAGTCAAAAATTAATATTGACTCTGTTTTAATAATTTTTGTTAATTTGTACGTATGTAATAAATAATTTTTGTTCAACAAAATTCAAAGACCCGAGTCAGTGATAGTATGAAGAGATCTTAGAGATAAATTGAGATCGAGGCATGGCGAAATCAAGATCTAATTTTTGATAAATTCTATTCATCTCACTAGCGATTCTCGATATAGGTGCATAATTAAAATAATTTGACTTCACTACATCAACATGAAGAGGGTAGGAGAAACGTAACATCCTAGAAGGTACATTTATATAGATCTTCTCAAGAAGTGGCGGACAGTCAATTGAGCCATTAATGACATCAAAGAAGAACATTAAGGACTGGATCATGCGTCTATTAGCAAGGGATTTTAAATTGATGAGAAGACAGCGTGAATGATAAGATGGGAAGGGGTCAGCAAACCTATGAGGCAGAAGGGCAAAACGAGTAAAATTTCGTTGCACACGCTCTATTCTATCAGAATGTGTAGAATAATAAGGGTTCCAGATTATTGAGGCGTACTCCAACTTAGAGCGAACTAGGCAAGCAAACAGCGATTTCCTTGTGTAAGGGTCTTTAAAATCCTTGGCATAGCGCTTCAGAAATGCAAGATTAGAGTAAGCTTTAGGCACAATACAATTCACATGACTTACGAAAGTGAAGCGAGAATCAAAAACAACCCCTAGATCTGAAAACTCCTCTACTATAGCCAACTGCGTATTTAGGATAGAATAACTTGTGTTGATAGGATTTTGACCTTTAGAAAGGGTCATATGGCGTCTTATATTGAGGGATAACTTGTTCCTAATACTCCACTCACTCAAATTATTTAATTCGTTTTGTAGTAATATGACAAGCACGTAATTCTACTATACATTTTCAGATCATCAGCATATAGTAAAAAATGAGAAAAATTAAAACACGTTCCACACGTCATTCACAAATAGAACGAACAAGCGTGGACCAAGGATACTACCTTGGGGTACTCCTGACGTAGCCACAAAAGTGTATGATTTAATTTTTTCTATTTCCACATAAGATTCCCTGTTTGTCAGATACGAGGCCAGTCATGACAGAAAAACTGAGTGAAAGCCTAAACATTTGAGCTTATATAACAGAAGTTTATGTGACACTCTGTCGAAGGCTTTGGAGAAATCAGTATATATGGTGTTGATCTGATATCCACTCTTAAACGCTGCGATACAATACTCTGAGAAAACAGATAAATTAGTAACTGTGGAGCGGTTTCGGACAAAACCATGTTGGTTTAGGACAATTAATTCCTTAACGGAAAAAAACATTTTCTCTTTTACCACTTTCTCAAAAAGTTTCGAGAAAACACTGAGCTTTGATATTGGGCGATAATTTCGAACGTCACTTTTGTCGCCTGTTTTAAAAATAGGCGTAATAGAACCCACTTTTCATCGGTCAATGAAAACGCCTGAGGAGAGAGAAAAATTTATAATGGATTGTATTCATTATTACCCTAGTACCTACATATTAGTATTTAAGTCATACAATCTTTTCTATAATATTTTCTGCTTACTTTTCAATAAAATAAAAAAATTATAAACATAAAATAAAAGAAAGAAATTGACCGAAAAAATGCAATAGAAATTTTTATATTTACTTTTAACTAATATTTTAAAGCCCAATAAAAACTTACTTGTCCAATTGCTCACGCAGTTCCTTCTCGAAAGTTGGCGACACGCAATGACTCTGTAACGAAAAAAGAACATGAAAATGCTATGAATTTAGAAGATATTGTTTTATGTTACACTTAGAATCTAGACTTAAAAAGGGTTAGCAATAATCATAAAATGGTGACATTTTGATTGTTTAGCTATAAAAACTTAACACTCTCTTTTTTCTAACATTTAATTACAATGACTTATCGCCTATGTGCTTTTCTTAAGCCATTTATGCTAATGCAATAACACGGTACATCAACGATTATCGTAAAAAAAAAAACAAATTAAAAATACGAGATTGATTGACATTTACGAGTTGAAATAAAAATAAAATATAAAAAATAAAGCAATAAAAATATAATAAAAAATAAGCATATTTAAAACAAAGTTGAAAGAAAAAAAAAACAAGAAAATAACTTAAGATGATCATGCCTAAAATGTAAGTTTATTGTTTCTAGAAAAATAATCAGCTTTTTAATTTGCATACATCAACACAAACAGATAATTCGCTTTAAGTTTAACTAATATCGCGACATTTTGGTAGCATAACATTTTATAGCACCTTTTATATTGTAGACTTAAGTGCTATGAGTAATCGATAACCATAAAGGTATTATAAGTAAAAAAGAAAAAATAGAATAAAGTCATCAAAAACCCGAAGCGATTACTGCCAAAAATGGCGCAAATTAATTATTTTGCCGCTGGTGTGGGTGTTGCAAAAATATATAAACGTAATAAACTAAACACAAATACAATATAAGCCAGCAGTTCGAGCCATAACGACGGCGGGTAAGATTGTATCATGAAAAATATGATTTAGTTTAAGTTTTTTTTTTTATGCGATTTGGATATGAAATGATAAAATGGCAGTATGGAATTTTTGTAGAAAACAGGAGATTTACTAGGCCATTGTGACCACTGTCTTTCCAAAGACAACTATCTTTCGAAAAAAAAAGTTTTTTCCCCTCTTTGGAAAGACAGTTGCCAGAGAAGCCCTAGTAGAAAAGATATAATTTTGTCTCTTACGGAACCAATAAATCTTGGCATGAATATTGAACTCAGAATGAATTATAATCTCATCTGATAACAAAGTTTAAATTTTGCTAGAGAATGCATGATGTACTACACCATTTCCAGATGGATTTTAGAAAGCGTTAACTGGATTTTAGAAACGACAATTGGATTTTAGAAAGAGAGAATTGGATTTTAGAAATGTCAATTGGATATTAGAAAGGGGAAATTGGATTTTAGAAATGTCAATTGGATTTTAGAAAGGGGAAATTGGATTTTAGAAATGTTAGTTGGATTTTAGAAAGCGTTAAAAGGATTTCAGAATGTACGTGTAAAATAAATTTTACACAGAATTTTTCGAATAGAAATCCTTTATTGCGTATGAAAGTATAATGTACATATACGTAATTATATAAATTTTCGAAACTCCAATTTACTGTTTCTAAAGTCCAATTTCTCTTTTCTAAAATCCAATTGACATTTCTTAAATCCAATTTCCCCTTTCTAAAATCCAATTGACAAGCCCAATATGTACATATTTATTGGGTAGTTTCAGTAAGCAACTAGAATTATTAAATATAAAGCTTCTGTGCGGCTTCGCTTTACATGTACTCATGTATCCGGCACCGAAACAAATTTTTCCTACAGGGCGCGCACACAAATCTATAAATAGTACGTAGGCATATCAGCAGTTACTCAAAATCATTCATTCACAATTACATATGTATGTTTTTAAATACATACATACACACATTAAATACTTATGTTACTAAGCCCACAACGATTTGTCATTAATATGTATTTATGCATACACATAAGTGTGTAAATGTACTTAATCAACCGGAAGCAAAGTATTAAATAAAAATATCTACTATATATGGTTAAATTATCCACGCATATTTTTATTATTATTGCATTAACATATATGCAAATGCGATAACAATACGTACATACTTCTGAACTATGAATCAACTATAAATCCTTAATCCATTGAAAGCCAATCCAAGCAGTCCAAGACGCATATAACAAAATCAAACATCATCAATCGCCATAGAGGAAATTCATCTTCAAACGCATTTGCTCAAGTCTCATCCACTTCATATGAGCTTCACTCTCTAGACTTGCTGCCGTCATATCTACTCGTATGTCAAGTGTTTTTGGCGCTTCTCAACGCAACATTGGTATTTCTAAAACTTTTATTTTATGCACATTGTTCCGCTTAATGCGGAATATTTGTATAATTTAATTTTTTTTTTGTATTTATGGTTTGCTTTAGTTGGTAGTTTGTTGTGTGTTTGTTGCTTTATAGCCCAGTTAGTCGAGAACGTAAACCCGTGTACCGTGTCAGCTGATCCAAACTATTTAATGGGATTTGTATGTAACCGATTATTCAACGACGTACGACGCAGAAGCCCGTACCGCAGAAATCAAAATCATTTTGATTTTTTACGTAAAAACGTGGCAGCTGATCGCTCGCATGGTTGCAAGGTAGAAGGGTTGCCAGTTGAACATTTTAATGGAAAAAATAGTATGTCTACTTAAACGAACCATTTATTGTTACTTTAATTTTTAAAAAGAAAGGAAAGAAAACGTTTATACATTTTTTTTAAATCCCAAACAAAATGTAAATATATATATATATAAATTAATAACAAGATAATAGCTTTGTTCAACAACTTTACCTGCAAGTACTTGCAAAAAGAGCGTCAATGTCAAATTAAAGAGTAAAAACGAGAAAAAGAGAAAATTATCAACCAAAGTAATTGAACACAAAATCGTAAACATTCGCAAGAAAACAGCTGATACGCTGTTTTGACAATTTGATTTTTAGGTTAGGTTGTAATTGAAATTTTTGAAATTGGAAATGAATGGAAATAACTGAATTAGGAAAACAAAATTCTACTTTGGCTATTCCACAACATCATCAAGATTCGTTTTTGCGCTAACTTATTTAGTACACAATTAGAAATTTGCGTTTAAAATGTTTGTATATTTCCAATTGAAATTTTTGTGATCATATATTTCTGACACTTCTATTTTTTTTAAAGCTGCTAGTAGTTGCAAGTGAAAATTTTACTTGCAGCGTTTATCAACTCTCTCGAGGTCTTACTCTCCCAACTTGGCTCTCTTTTGCGAATTTTTTGGGTTATTGAACATAAATTCGTTACTATTCGTAAAAATATGTAAAAATTTTGAGATATTGAACACTCCTAATAAATGAAGATATTACTGAAAATTAAAGCAAAAAATGTATTTATTTATCCACAATGGTGGCGGTATTTTCTTAATTGATAACTCTTGGTGGTCTTCTTCTGCAATTTTTCTACATTAAAAAGTTATAAATTACCACAATAAATCTGAGTTTCTGTAACAAAATCAATTAAAGTGATGTCACACTAATACGATCCACACTTTGTCGCCACCTATTTATACTAGAAAAGATATGAGTTACAGAAACTCAGTACAGATTTCTTAATTAAACACAGATTTTTGTGAGAATCTTGTTGCTTCCCAATATTATTTTTTTTATGGATTTTCAATTGTAAATTTAATGTTCTGACTGTGTTTTTTGTTATTTTATGTTTTAGCCCTTGATAACTATCACCAAGGTGTTATGGATTTATATTGGGCAGCAACAAAATTACAAGAAAAATGTGTTTTAATTACCAACTAAGCCGTAAAAAAGTAACTAAATTAATAAAAAAAAGTCGTCAACGACAACTTTAAAAACGATTAAATTAGTATTTTCTTGTCATTTGGCAAATAATGCACAGTTGTGTATTGAAGAGTAATCCGCATAACACTTTGAAGATTAGTAAAAATCTTGTTGGTTCAAAAATGACTAAATGGCAACCCTGCCAAAATGTAAACAAACTTTATATATATGTAAATATGTGTGAGTAAAACAGCTGGTTGCTACGGGCTCAAAAAATCCTAAAAATTGCATACGGGCGTTTGCGTCAGCGAGCGGACCACACGTTCTCGACTAACCGGGCTATTAGTTTTGCTGGTTTGTGTATTTGTTGCTGTTTCTATTGGTGGCAATGGGCGCCAGTGTTTAATGGTTTGGGGCAGCTACGGTGGCGCCATACAAATTATTTAGGTGTGGTCGTTTGAAGTCACGAGATTAAGTTTACAACAAAACAGTAGCTAAATAAATGTCATGTTCATGTTTAATATGAAACATGACAGCCAAGTTGGCAAGGCGGGAAAAGGTCTGTCTGGAGGTTGATTGAGGTTGATAGAGGCTGTCGTAGAAATACAGCAGTGGGGATTCTTGGGTCTTTAGTTTGAACTAAGAGTTGAATTGCTCAGAATATTCCAATAGAGAATTTCAATTTAATGTCAAATTATAGATTCTTCTCTACTGACACCCTTCAGTAGAAATTCCAATTTACAGGAAAAATTATATTTAATTTAATTTAGTTCTTTGAGTCAAAGAATGCATTTGGATTCTTTTTTGCTGAAAATCCTATGTCTTTTTAATCTTGTGCTTGGCATATGGTTTCAACGATAAATTATCTTTAAGAGATAAGGGTTTAGGAGTGACAGGAACATTGAAGTCGTGTCCAACTGACGCACTGAATATAATCCTGCATCAATTGCCAATTGATCTTCACATTCGTGAAACCGCAACGAGGTCGGCAATATGACTCCACGAGTCAAGCTGCTGGACTGACTGGCAATATGGTCGCGGTAATATCCTATACATACTTCTCGGTATACAAACAACATCAGACTAGCTCCCAATCACGCTTAACTTTAGCAGGAACTTTGAGGTTCCCTTCAAGAGTGGAATGGAGAAGAGATAGCTTGCGGAAGAAGGAAACAATCTCAATCTACACAGACTGGTCCAAAATAAACTTAGTTGTGCGCTCGGGGATTTTTTCTGAGCAACTAAGCGTCTCACTCTCTTTCCGTCTGCCAGACTCAGCCAACATATTCCAAGCGGAGTTGCAAGGCATAGAGCGAGCCTGCGAGGTCTTGCTGGAAATTAGAGTTAGGGAACGCGAGAAACACATATAATCAGAGAGTCAAGCGGCGCTTATGGCGTCCAATTCTCCCATAACAACATCCGAGACAGTCTGAAGCTGCAAAAATGCAGTTGAAGCAATAGCAGCAGAAGGCGTGGCCATTTCGTTCATATGGCTTCCTGGCTAAAGCCGGTGCGTCTATGAACCTATCAAGAGCAGCTCCGCTAAACTGCCCCCCTATCAGCTAATAAAAGAGACATCCATAACAACCTTAAGGAACAGGCCACACTTCGGTGTAACATGCAAGATTACGAAGCAGACCTGACCAGACTATAAAATAAAAAGAACTAGGGAACTTAGTAGACACAAAACTCTTGGTACCTTTGAATTACAAAGCCAAAGGACTTATCCGGTTGCACCTAGCCGACCTTAACAGGTTCATCGAAGGAACCGAATGGTTTGAAAAGGATGATGAACTGTCACAACATCCAATGTCAGAAAATTTATCGAGGGAACAAAATTCGCTTCGAATTGATAGTGAACCATGGCAACAGGTATTATTTGGTCAATGAGTACGTACGCCTTATGCGCTAATTGGACCTGGCTAAAGTCGGGAAGCACAGCAACCAACCAACCAAGGCTTGATGAACTATTGGGTGGACTTGGCTATTCCAAAATATTTAACCCTAAACTGAATGGAATTGACTGCATATCCAACCACAATGCCATCGATATAAAAAGATCTCCTGCTTTTGACTTGAAGGTAGCCACTGCAATTACGAATGAATTTTATTTAATGCAATATATTTTGCAATCATTTATCATTATAGGGAAATATGGAATTGCATATACTTATGTATGTACAAGTACGTCTCTACATATCGACCCCTTTGTGCGACTTTATCGTAACGGACAAAAGCAAATTTTACAGGAGAGCATTTTTTTTCATTTTTTTACTACTTTTTATTGGAATTTTGAAACGAAATTGAACAAGTGATTAGGTAATTAATTAATATACTGAACCTGATAATTTTTTTCTTAAAAAAATGTGCAGTTTGCGAAAAAATCATAATTTTGTCCCTTGCGATAATTTTCGCTCTCAATTTTTTATGAGCTTGTTTGAATAAATTTCCCTTACGATAATAATTAAAAAAAGAGTTTGTATGAAAAATACAAATGTTTTATTCCATACTTTTGTGTTTTTACTGATGGGATAATGGTAATATAGTGAGTACTGTACTCGTCTTCCATTCTAAAGTTTCCAAGTTAGATTTCCGGCAGACCAGGACCGATCTATTGGGAAAATTGGTTTTTATAATATGTAAGTTTGTTGGAAATTTGGTAAATAGGTAGATTATTTCCTCTATTATGACGGAGCAATGGATCGAGTGTGGGGAGTAAGAGAAAGGGGAGAGGTAAATTAGCAGGGAGAAGGAGAGGTAAATGGAAATATAAAAATTTAACATTATTCCGATAAATCAATGGTTCGACAGAGCAACATCTGTCGGCGTTTCTAGTCTACAATATAAAACTACACATCGAACGAGAATTTGAACCAGCGACTCCCAATCAGTAAATGTCAGAAAACCCTCCAAAAACAAATTACATTGCAGATGCCGTTTAAAGGCGACACAAGAACAGATAATACTATTGCTATTTTTTTCTAAATAAGTAAGTATTTTTAATCGCTAGTTTTCATTATTTTCCATCCAAGTGGGGCATTCTCTTATTTCCATAAATTACTAGTATCTGGGTGGTCGAGCTCAGACGTGATTCCTTTCCTTAGAAAGTAGTCTATTTCACCATATAGAAATATACAAATATCTAATCAAGTAACTAAATGAGCCAAAAATGGATGTATAAAATTTCACTCAACTCAGTCAAACCGTTTTCGCGATAGTTTACAAAGGAATTAATAAAATTAGGTTATGTAGAAATTCCACTGAGCAATATTTTAATTGAAATACGTCGTAAAATACCATACAGTTTTATGCCGGCTCCGAACGGCGAATGCATATTTTGTGAGAAGCTTTTTCATGGCAGAAATACACTCGGAGGGTATGCCGCCCACTGCCGAGAGATGACCGCTGCTCTTAAAAAACCCAATAATTGGATTTTTACTAATTAGAAAAATTTCTTTGGTGTTTTCCTCGGACTGGGGTTTGAACCCGAGACCTCTGGCATAGCAGACGAGCACTCTACCCACTGCACCACAGCGACCATAGGCATACTATCAGTAAAACGAATTTCCTCCAAATCCGTTTAGCCGTTCCCGAGATAGTAGTGGATATAGAAATATATAAATAAATTAATATACATACAAGTTCAACTCGTTTAAGGTTATAAGATAATCCAAACATAGTCATGGTACCATGGCTACATTACGCTTACAATCCCCATCATATTCTATTTTAAATTTCAAAATAAATAATACATAAAATTACTTGCTAGCTATATTCAAAATATTTTTATATGGGCGATACGATAAATTCGAGCTCAAGAAAAAAGTGTGGATTGTCCCTTACGATAAAAAATAAATCCAATTTTGACACAGTTGTGCCAGTAGGGTGTCCCTTCCAGGTATGAGAAAAATTTCCTTTTGAGATACGATATCGCAAAAGGTGCCAAATTAAGCGTAATTGAATACAGAGTTCTATATATTTATGTATGTTAAGGTAAATTTAAAATAAATAAGCGAATTTAAATTTCTAGAAACCAAATTAGACACTAATAGGGTCGAAATACAAGACCCGTTAAAACTTGCGTTTTTCATATCAGATTACGAAATAGTATAATGAGTAATATCCGCAACGCACTTTATGTGGTTAAGACAGCGACATCATACTATATTAGTGCCTGCAACTTACTTTTACCGACAGCAGGTTCCTAAATACGCCCAGTTGTTACCATACTTTTAACTGAAAATTCAATAAATTAGTTTAAACGTAACGTCTGGAAATACCCATATACGTACCGTTGTGTACAAAATAATACCACAGAAATTTAACACGTTCTGTGCCAGTGAGTCACCGGTGATCACAACAAAAAACTTACCTTAAGTAACAAGTAAATGTTCGTTAGTTATCATGACATGAAAACATCTCAAAAGCGTCGTATTATTTTAGTCGTGATAAAAAATTCCTTTATAATTCAGAGCGCAATATTGTTTTTCTTCTTGGTATTTGTGTTAATTTTTTAATTATTAAATATTTATTAATTTTCCAGAACAAAACTAAACACCAAATTACAAGTTTGTGCTAATTATACAAAAAAAGAAAATAAACAAAATAGTATTTAATCCAAGATTGTTTTCATTTTAATTTAAATTTAAATAGATTCCACATCCAAATCAAATGAATATTCATTTACACTTTGCAAGTCGTCCTCATCTGAAACATCATCGTTGTCATTGAAAGATATATTAGCGCAATCTTCATTAGAATTATGACTTGCTGGTTCCAAAAGACTAATTATATCTGGTGGGAGAGCCTTATTTGGATTTTGAGATCTTCTCTTAGTAAGACAAAGGCTAGATAGCAATGGATCCGAAGAGTCCATAGCTCTGTGGACTTCAGCTATAATATTTTACCAGGTGATGCGCTGACGGATGTAGATTAAGTTTGCATCAAAAAGTGAAATTCGAGAAAATGACCCTTACGATAAAATCGCGCAAAGGGGTCGATATGTAAGTTTGTTGGAAGTTTGGTAAATAGGTAGATTATTTCCTGTATTGTGACGGAGCAATGTTATAGTTTTCATTATTTTACATGCAAGTGGGGCATTCTCTTATTTCTATAAAGTACTAGAACCTGGGTGGTCGAGCTCAGACATAATTCTTTGCCTTAGAAAGTATTCTATTTCACCATATAGAAATATACAAATATCTAATCAAGTAAATGAGCAAAAAATAGATGTATAAAATTTCATTCAACTCAGTCAAGCCGTTTTCGCGATAGTTTACAAAGGAATTAATAAAATTAGGTTATGTAGAAATCCCACTGAGTAATATCTTAATTGAAATACGTCGTAAAATACCATTCATTTGATGCCCATATTAGCACATCTAATTTTTTTTAGTTCCAAAAAGGTGGCAGCATTCTTTTCAAGTACTTGAAAAATCGGTTCAAGTACATTTTTCAATTATTTTCAAGTACAATCAATTCTTTTCAATTCCTTTGAAGTATTTTCTAAAACTTCAATTCTTTTTCAGTTTCTTGTGCTTGTACTTGTACTAGTAGGTACTTAAAAATTTGGGAATGCAAGTACCAGTACTAGTACAATTCTTTTAAAAGGTAAAATTACCTGCTAGATATATTCAAAATGTTTTTTATATGGGCGATACGATAAATTCGAGCTCAAGAAAAATGTGTGGATTGTCCCTTACGATAAAAAATAAAGCCATTAAGCTTGCATCAAAAAGCGAAATTCCAGAAAATGACCGTTACGATAAAATCGCGCAAAGGGGTCAATATGTACGCATAATTGAATAGCATAAGCCCTGTAAAAAAGTGTGCGACGAGTCTCTAAAAAGATTTGTCCGGGAGCGCTCTCTTTCGGGTACAATTAGTATACAATTGTTCCCAATTGTACCCGAACGGGTACATATGTATACTAATTGTAGACGAATTGTACCCGAAAGGGTATCAAACGGGTACAATTAGTCGCACAAATGGATGTGTCGCATTTGCTACCTGTTCGGGTACAAAACGGGTACAATTGTGCGCTTTTGCTACCCGTTCGGGTACAAACTGGGTACAATTAGTCTCTTCATAGGACATGCTCAAACAAAAGAGAACACTTCAACCCATATAAAGAGATACAAATGGGTAGTAATCGCATGCTCCCTTGCGAGTTGTCCCGGATGTATCCCGGAGTGATCGCATTTTTTGCAGGGAGAAAATAACCAAGAGTAGAAATTTAACAAAATTTAACTTTAAACAACCCCAAAGTGAACAACCACAACCACAAACACCCCCACATCCTACATACTTCCCCACTACACCATCTTCTGTTATTTATTCTATTCTCTAAGTTAATCCACTCAGTCGCATTGGGGGCACTTGTACAAACAACAGAGATTTTGGAAAATCAACATTGTAATTTGTCCAAATAAGCTCGCTCAGTTGTGATGAGGATTTAAATGTGGATGTGAATGGATGTGCTGTTGCCGCAATTAGCATAAATGAATCATACCGAGCTGGCTAGCAATTCGCACTCGTACTGCCAAAATCATACAACAATAATTTTTGTGATTGCATGAAAGGAGAGCAAAATGAAAAGCAACAAGAATATTCACTTAAGCGTAGCAAGTAAAAAAATATTGAAATAAATTACAAGTGTCAGTTGAGCATGTCCTGTGGAGCATGTCAGTGAGTTGGTCGTCAGTTGGTCGACAATGGACATATCGCAACGCAAGGAAGAATGAGTCGGATAGCTTATGCGTCTCCATGTCGACTCTGCTTGTGAGAGGTATGAATGTATAGTGTGTAGCTGCATAAATATCAATTTGATGATTATTCAAATTTTGTATGATAAACATACGCATATTTGTAGAGTACATGGTGAAGCAAAAGGTTATATGAACATTCGAGTTGCGCTATCATTTCTAGACATGTTTGCTGACATGAATCACTGATCAGCACGAATCTTATTGGACATCTGGGGGTTTTTTTTGCAACAGAAGACTTTTCAAAACTGCTTTTCAAATCATAGCACACATTTCGCGCCACCTTGTCCACTTCTCCATTCATACGTAATAAATATCAAGCAACAGGGGATGTCACTCAGTCATTTGCGTATGGCGCAGCATTGGAATAACAAACAAAGTAGCAACAAACCAAAAAAAGAAACTAAAAAATCGAAATAAAAATTTGAATGAGCATCCTTGGGGTGGTTTGCTGTTGGAAAATTTCAAACAGTTGCACGAATTAACAAAACAAATCCTAGCAACATGTTGCATTGGTGCGAACATAATGCCATGTTTTGACAAACCCCAAGACCAAAGGGCTAAAGTGCGGCGACCCAGGGAAGAGTGGGTGGGTGGGTGGTGAGAGGAGATGTGAGATCATCAAGACTGATTTTGGCAAACGCAAAGGTGCTGGAAGGGACAGCCAACAACGGAGAGAGACGGCGCGTCGACCAACATCGTTGGCGTGTGGCATCTGCACGTGCTTCTGCAACTTCCATTGCACTGAGCGCCGAGTTGGAGTGAGTACAAGTTTTTTTTTGGGAATATATGCCCTTTGTGCCTTAAAAATGTATAGTAGGGTGTGGGTGTTAAGGTGGTTGTTTGGTTGCTTGGTTCGTTGGGCTTATGCCGCAACGGAAGGGCTTTATGTACAAAGTCGCCGTTGAGCTTCAATGGATTTGCATAAACAAGCACTTGTTTAACGTACATACATACATACATGTGTATATAGCAGATATTTATGAAAAATTGAGGAAGAGATTTTCCGAAAATATGAACATGCGAATATTTAATTAACATTAAGCATTAAAATCAATGGGTGGTGACTGCCGACTGCCAACTGCGGACTGTTGCAACTACAACAGCTGATGACTTGGGAAAATGAAAAATGTTTTGTTGTGAAGTTCACAATTGCAACTGGATTTGGGGTTGTTGCTCTGTCTTGTGAATATGACTATTTGGAATATGAAAGATGAATAATGTATATGGCAAGTCTTAACTGTTGTCCGAAAAATGTTGCGCGGACAGCGGGAGGTTGTAATGATTTTCTATGGAGTGAGATAACTGTCATAGCGTTGATGATGATGATTTGATTGCTTATTGTTTCTGGGTTTTCTGAAGTGACTGATTAATGGTTGGAGGACACGCGTGGTTTATTGTACGCAGATTATGGGGCGGCCATGTGTGATAGAAATGTTGTCTTTAATACTCACTTTCTCTGATCATTTGAACAATTCTTTAAACAAAAAAAAATGGGATTAATATCTCTAAAAAAATTCTGACTGAGGTTTTCAGAATGCATTCATCTTTGGAAGAAATTTTTTCCAAAAAGACTATGCACACAGGAGCTGAGCTGAACAGAAGACTTGTATCAAGAAAGAATGGTCTATTCACACTAGCATATGCATACATATGCACTAGGGTTGCCAGATACCTTTCCCGAAAAAATCAGTACATTGCCTTCCAACAAAAAAAAAAAAAAACAAACAATATATGCGGAGCAAATCGTCTTTATTACTGGCATTTTGTTTTTGTTTCCGTATCGTTAACTGTCAATCATGTTTCTATGATATTTAACGTTCGCGTTGCTTCCTCCTTCCTAATTGTTTCATGGTTATGCCGTGGTTATGCTTACCAGCAAAACACCGATGAAATTCGGACACATTTTCGTCATCGAGGTTGTTAAATCGATGATTAGAGCGCACATACACATCATAACACATTATTACCCCGAAGCCTCGGCGTGCTGGGTGTTTGTTTCACCAAGCAAATTTGATCGATGTGAGAGTCCGAAAATTCTCTCACTCGACGGAGTGCACAACAATAATCACACGTTGCTCTTCGAGTATTGTCGTAAGCATAACCACGCATTACAAACGTCAAATGAAAACAGTTGGAAAATTAAAAACAGTGCAGGGTGATAAAAATTAATTTTTTTAGTGTCGGCTAAAAATCAGTACAAATCAGTACAAAATCCAAAAAATCAGTATTTCTTAAGGTTTTTAAAAGGGCACGAAAAATCAGTATTGTACTGATCAAATCAGTATGTCTGGCAACCCTAATATGCACACATATAAAGTGATAATTTGTTGAAGAGTTGAATCATTACTTGATCACGCAAAAACAAAACCCTGGTGTTATAAATCGAAAAAAAAACACTCTCTCTTTTCAACTAGAAATAAATAATGACTTCCAGGGCATTTTCTGTTCCATTTGTGGCCGCTGTGGTGCAGTGGGTAAAGTGCTCGCGTGCTATGCCAGAGGTCTCGGGTTCAATCCACGGTCCGAGAAAAACACCAAAACAATCTTTCTAATTAGTAAAAATCCAATTATTGGGTTTTTTAAGAGCAGCGGTCACCTCTCGGCAGTGGGCGGCATACCCTCCGAGAGTATTTCTGCCATGAAAAAGCTTCTCACAAAAATGCATTCGCCGTTCGGAGCCGTCATGAAACTGTAGGTCCACCCAATTAGTAGGAAAAACAAAAAGGAGCACACCTCGAATTGGGAGAGAAGCACGGCCATAAAACTCGTCAGAGTTATAATAGCGCCATTGTATTATTATTATTATTATGGAAGCACGCCCCGAAAAAAGTGACTTTTTCAGGGAGTTAGAGGGGCTCACATAGATCTCATAACTTAAATTAAAACTTTAGCAACAAATATCTGATAACCGATAAGTCTCCGGCAAATTTTTATTTTAGTTTTGAGATCTGTGAGAGCCCCGCTACACCCCTGAGAAAGTGATTTTTCTCGGGGCGTGCTTCCTTAATGGAAAGCCAACCCCATTTATTTTGACCTCTTAAGACACTTGATATCAATTGAATCAATGTTACAAACTAGTTTAATAAACGAGTATGCATCATTCAATTCTAACCTAAAAAATTTCAATATGCGTAATTTGTATTTAACTCACCATATTACAGCCGAGCGCAGAACATTTTTGTGGATTATAAATAAAACCTGGAACACAATACATGGCGAACTGCCAAAAAAACTTTAATTGTCAGCAATTTGAGCTTGTTTTACTTAACTTTTTTTTTAACTTTTTTTAACAGAACTTTTTTTACAGAACTTTTTTTACATAACTTTTTTAACAGTAAAATGTTTCTTCAACTTTTAAGCACGTAGTTTTATTTTTGTTGTTTTTCTTTAGCACATAAAAAATTTCACATACATATATACATAAGTACATAAAAAGAGAAATATTACATTAAACAATAAACCAATAACACACAAAAGCTCTGCTAAGAACCGTAAAGTACGCAGTGGTGCACCGAAAAAAAGGTGTTGGAATACTAAAAAAGCGAAAACTAGAATCACACAAAAATCTTGCAATCGTCGATACATTTTAATATTATACTTATATACTATGTACTATGGAAACTACGCTCTAAATGGCAGAAACAACCCTCGCTTTTGCCAGCGAAGATGGTGGTGATGATCGCTGGCGCTGGTGTGGTGTTTTACGGGCCGGTAGACCGGCATCTCGTGACCATTTATCCACTCAAGCGCTCAGACATTCATGCGATGCACTCACTGTTTTTCACAGTTGTTCGTGACACTGAGAAATTATTATGGTTCTTTGGTTTTTTTGTTGCTATTGGAGAGGGAGAGTAGATCTGGGTGTGTTTTTAATTTCCTTTTTTTTTTTTTCAATTTTCTTCTTTGTTTCTTTGTCGGCGAATTAAAGGGCAAAGGTATGAGCGATTAGATGTACCTACCTGGAAGGGGAAATTTTTATGCTTGAAACTAGTATGGATCTCTCGAATTAGGAATTATTATCGAATTCATTAGGGGAGTTAGAATTAAGCGACATACACGGTTGTAGAGTGTTTTAAAAGGAAATATGCTGAGCTTCTGACAGTCTAGAAATCCTTAAAAGGAAGTTTCCTCCAAAACTAATCCGTTATTGACGTGAGAAATAAACTTGGAAAAAGTGTCTGTCAGTGACATTATTTAAGTATGTTCGCGGTGTTTTAATATGGGATGCGATCAGGCGGTAAGGCTAATCTGATTTAAGATGTCTTAACACATATCACTCACGACATGTCACAGTTCTGTCACTTCCGCGTAGAATCTGTCAAAATAAATATCGCTACCGGATAATTATTTAAATGGTACGATTCGTACTACTTACATCAGCTTATGCTTTCAGGAATAATTTTAGCGATATTTCGACTTCGTGGCGGCACTGTGACGTGACTTTCGGCATACTGAGTTTGCGTACGTGATGATAAATTTAAATTTCTAACATGCATATTATACAACAAAGTCTGTCTTAAACTAAAACTAAAGCATAATGGCACAGCCAGACTATGCAAGAAAATACTTTCAGAAAGTGAAAAATTAAAATTTTTGTATTTGTTGTTTTAAAAGAAATAAAAAAAAAAACACACGAAACTAATACCTCAATACAAACCGCCGTTATGGGAAATATGCTCGTATTGTTAGACAAAACAAATCTTAACAAAAAGATAAAGAAATAATAAATGTCACGGGAAGTCAGACAGCTTATACATAACATGACCAAAAATGAGAAAACAAAAGAAACAAAAAAAAAAAATAAAAACACAAAACTAAATGAAACTAAAGGAAATGTCAAAACAATACAGCAGATAATCTGAAAATAAATGCATGGCCATTTTTTTGTTTTGCGGAAACTCGACTCCCAATTTGCTTTAATTAAATGTTTGGAATAAAACAGCATTGTAAAATTATTAAAAAAAAATTTAAAAAAAATGCATTAAAAATATTAGTTTACACAATTTAATTGAAATGCTTATGCACAAAGGCATTACAAATGAAAATAAAATGAAAATTAAATAAAAGAAAATAAAATAAATGAAAATAAAATAAAATATAACATGGACCTGTGCTCGTTAAATTAAATAAAGGAAAATATTTAAAGTTCGCAAGTATTTATGGACATATGTATGAATGTATGTATATATGTATTTATTTATGTAAATATATGTAGATGTGTACGTATATTGTCGTACAACGGTTCTTTAGTAAGTATTAGGTGGTGTTCAGCCACTAAAATAAAAATCAATATTTTTTCATCGGGTTTGTTAAAAAACATTAGGCTTGTTTAAGATTTGGAAATTATTGGAAAACCAGTCTCTTCATCAAGTGTCACCTTCGCTAATGAATGTGAAAAAGGTTATTTTCCGATTCGAGAGCTAGTTCATTCTCCATCACAATGGAATCCTACACTGAAAAAACAACTTACTCAGATTATGGAAAAGTGGGAATGGTTCGGCGCTAAAGACATATTTTCATTGTTTTGATGTACGATTTTCTTCAAGGAGTAAAAACCACATTTTAAAGAAAATTGTACATCAAAACATGTCTTTAGCATCGAATCATTGGCGTTTTTCCATTATCAGAGTAATTTTTTTTTTTTTTTGAGTGTATGCCAAGAATTTTCCTTTTGTTACTATGTAACCTAATAAAAACGCACGCCGTCAATTTACTGTCAAAAATTTCTCATGCCCATACAACTTGTATGGGAGTAACCGCAATTGAACGGCGTGCGTAAAAAGCAAACTCGACGCCCAATTTTTTTTTTGCGTGACAGTTGAAATTAAGCATTGTGGGCGATTGTTTGCAAAAAAAATTACACTTGCTTTTGATATCGTGTGTGTTAGATACATATTCCACAAAATAAAAAGATTTTCTCTGATTTTCTATATTTTTCTATTTCTTTATCTGTACACGCACGCAAGTCAATTTCGGTTAAACGCATATGAAAAATTTGCGTGCGTGCGTTAATTGGCGACTTGCGTTTGTATTAGGTTACACAGTTATGCTTTCAAAATCTAGTCCGCTTTCGAAGGAAAATTTCTAATTAGTGCGATTAGTTGTCTAAAAATTCTTCATTTTTTCTCTTACATATTTTCTCATTTTATTCAAATTCGTTTTGTGTATTTCCAATATCTGCCCACCCTAGTACTAATGCATATATTTTAATAAGCAGTTTCTGGAACATAATACATTCGTGCATTTCTAAATTTGTGATACGATCTGAATTTGATACCTCAGTTCGATGTGAAATCTGCACAATTTTGCATATACATACATATGTATATGTATGTAAATTTCTTCCAAGTTTTATTTAAACACTTTTAAGCGCCAAAGTTCTCACTAAAAACTTAATAGCTTTCAATAAGGTGTCAAGTAACTAATTGACGTAAGCGAATTATTATGAAATCAAGAAGCTTTAGAGCTTACGTCGTAAGGTGAGCATAAAAAGAATTGGCACACAGAGCCAAAAGGCCACCTAAAATGCCCTATAAATTAGAACAAAGTTTAGCGGATTTCTCTACGCTTTCTCTCCAATAAGATGCCCGTCTTAATATGACTGAATGCCTCATTTTAATAAAACTAAGTAGATAATCAGTAAAACTAATATGAAAAACTTTTCAATATAATTAAGAAGATGACCCGTGGATTTAAGATGAAAACCTCTTATATAAAATTAATAAGATGATTCCTAGAATAAATATGGAGACCTTTTCGCATAAATTTAGCAGATAACCTGTAAAATTAAGAAGAAACCCTGTTTAATATTATTAAGAAGAGAATCTTGATTTTCATGAGAAACATAATTAGTCAACTAGTATTTTCCTAGGACTTATTCAGACAAAGGGCAACATTTCATTTCATATAAGTGCAGATGGACATAATAAACTCTTTATACCAAGTGCTTCACTAATCGTTTGAGAATTGTAGAAATGTGCAAAGCCGTAGTGAAATTGACGAACGGAGGAAACACATACGAACTCTTTTAAAAATAAAAAGTTCTGCCTTTTAATTTGTTGAACATGTTATTGCACACATACAAAAAAGCGGCTGATGCAATAACTGTTATGCATATTTCTAGTATGTACGAGTATATCCATACATGTACGTACGTTAAGACGTTTATAGCAAAATTTTAATTAATAAGGGCTCTTTTAAAAATAAAAAGTTTTCCTTTTTAATAAATTCAAAAAGGTTCTAGTAAAAATTAGAGGATGTCCTTATTGATTTGCTTTATAAAAATTTTCTCATAAAAACAAGCAGATCTCTTCTAACAATTTAATTTTTTTGACAAAATGACATAAAAAATTAATAAATAAGAAGTTATCTCCTCGTTTACAGACGGTATCCTTTTCAATAAATTTAAGAAGAAATTCAAGCTAAAATCTAGAAGATTTTCCAGCAAAAATTTCTTCAATTTTGTCCCCTCTCACTCTCCTCGGCCATATAGCATTTTTAGATGGCAGTCTCTTTGATTATAGGTGAACTTTTTGGCTCTGTGCAAGAAAATTATAAAAAGTTGAACTAAATACGTACTATTTGTTTTAGTTTCAAGTATATAAGATAAGAGAAGGGTTTTTTCCAAAAATAGAAAATGAGTAAATGGCAAAATAACGATAAAACTTTATACAAATATAAATTGATGTTTAAAAAGTCGGTGATAAAAAACGTTAAAGACTTTTTTAAATTGGAAAATGTAGCATGAAGCATGAAATGTTCGAGATATACATAAATACATATCAAGAACCCTTTCACACAACAGGGTGGTGAGCTAATAAAATGCAGCAAAATCAATAATTCAAGTGTACCTACCACGCGCAGTGTAGCGTGGGCGTGTCATGCGTGTTTTTTTTTTGTTGTCACGCGTAACAAAAAATTTTTGCATTTAATTTTAACGCACTTTAACTGTTTTAATTGGAAGGAGAATGAACGCAGTGAATAGATATTTATTTGTGAGAAGGGCTGAGCGGAAAAGAAATAACTATTTACTTTATATTTATGTTCATAAGTACATACATCTATGCATGTATAAAATAATGAAACGTAATATAAAATAATGCAATCACATTATGAAAAAGGGCGATTTATTTCAAGGGTTGATTTTTTTCTTGTTGCTATATTTATATATTAGAGGGTTGTTTCGGAAATCACACCAGACTGTTAAATGTCTGATGAATCAGAAGTGCAAATAAAACGCGAAAAAAGTGCAACACGCGAACTATGCATTTGAAGTTGAAGTTTGTGGCATTGAAATTGAAGTTGAAATTTATGGTATTGAAATTGAAGTTGAAATTTATGGTATTGAAATTCATATGGTCACAATTAAACCTGTTAGAATATTTCGGTTTCGGAACTTTGTTAGAACAAATAAATGAATTAGGGTATTCTAGAAGGCAAGTTAAAAATGTTATTTAGGAGAGTACTGCTTAGATTTCCGCGGACTGTGCCTCGTTAAACCTAAAATCGTTAACCCCATGGAATACGTGATATCAAGGTTTGAAAGTACACTGAAAAAAATAACTTACTCAGCTTATGGCAAAGCGAGAATGATTCGGTGCTAAATATATATTTTCGTTGTTTTGATTTTAAATTTTCTTCAAATCAAGAAATAAAAACTATATTTTATAGAAAATTGTGTTCAAAATAATGAAAATATGTGCCGACTCATTCCCATTTTTCCACAATCTGAGAAATTTTTTTTTAGTGTATGTCACCATTATGTTTAAAGATATGGTCAGCTTGACTCCTTGACAAAATTAAAGCCAGGCTCATCTTCTCAGCGAAAAAATTTCAACAGAAATCAATAGAACCTACCATTGTTGCAGCTGTTTGAAGAACAGCCGATACACTGAGAAAACAATACCTATATGAAGGGTTCAAAGAAATTGCTTACCTATTTTAATATCTATTTGATTGCGAGAACTTGGTTTTTCAGTGTAGTCATCAGTCAATCAGCACGAATATGTGGGACTTCCCCAAGTGGTATTCAAATTATGTGTTGCGATTAATTTTAAAAGTCTTAAGCCTTCCTGAATCACTTCCAGCGTAAAGTTTCTACTGAAATATGCTGTCTTCCTTATCTTTTAAACATTCACAAAATAAAACAAATTGTTAAATGCTGTCAAATTTACGACTTGCTTAATTAGCTGCAAGAAAACGTATTTATAAACCGCCATCGTTAAACTCAACCCCACTTCTCCACACCCCCAAACTTAGCAACTTCATTCTGGTTGTCATAACAACAAGAACACCACATTCTAATTATCTAAGCTGCAAATTTTAATTAGAGGCAAAAAAAAAATCTTAAAGTATACACACACTCGAAGCGAATGTGGCATGCGTCCTGCTATTTAATACTTGTCCATTCATACCACACCCACTCCTCGGTTAGCTACATACTACCCCGAAAACATTCATACATACATACCCTGCAAAAAATGCGATTAATCCGGGACGTGTCCGGGATCAATCGCAAGGGAGCATGCGACTAATACAATTTTACATCCCTTTATATGGAGTGAATTGATCGCATTTGTTCGAGCATGTCCTATGAAGAGACTAATTGTTCAACTTGTATACCCGAACGGGTACCCATGTAGATTAATCACTAACATACCGAACGGGTACAAATGTAGATCAATCGCTTTCATCCCGAACGGGTACGAATGTAGATTAATCGCTTTCATCCCCAACGGGTACAAATGTAGATCAATCGCTCTTTCATCTCTAACAGGTACAAATGTAGATTTTTCCTTAAAAAATTTTAAATGTTCATGCATATTTAAATAATGTTTTACTTTTGTAAAAAAATCTCAATAAATAAATTTAAAAAATTGTAAGTTTTGAGTATGCATTATATGAGCGTAATGTAAAGGATTTTTTCATAGGATATTTGAGGCAACATTTTGTTAAAATTGTTATTAAAAAAGGGTGTTCAATTCGTTTCACCGGTTGTTCTACAATTTTTTAAATACATTGCATATTTTTGTAAAATGTCTACATTTAAGGAATCTAGATTTGTACCCGTTCGGAATGAAAGCGATTAATCTAGATTTGTACCCGTTCGGAATGAAAGCGATTAATCTACATTTATACCCGTTAGGGAATAATTGGTCTACAATTAGTCTACATTTATACCCGTTCGGGAACAATTGGTCTACAATTAGTCTACATTTATACCCGTACGGGAACAATCGGGGACTAATTGTGGACCGATTGTTCTCGAAAGAGATCAATCGAGATTGATCGCACATTTTTTTGCAGGGTACATACCGTACTAACATACATACATACACACAAAAGCTTAATAATTCTGCATTTAGAGTGCCAAAAGATTCAGTTACTTAAATGTTTGCAAATGAATGCGTGAATTTTTCTGGGACATTAAACTGAACAGATACTTGATTTTTTTGTGAGATGAATGGGAAGTAAGAAAAAAATTTTTGAAAAAAAAAAAAGTAAAAAAGCAAATGACAATGAAAACAAAGCGCGAGCATAGAAATAAAGTTAAAAAGCACCGAATGCAGCACTCGCGCTGGCACAAATCTCACATTTTGTCTTCAGACTGAGTGACGCTAAATTAGCTTTCGCTTTTAAATGCCAACGTGGCATATGTTTGTAACAGAAAAAAGGAAGAAAAACAAATATATTAGCAGAAAAAAAACATAAAAAAAAAATAAAACATTAAGTAGCATACTTTGAGTGTGCCAAGCATAAGTACCAAATCTCAGTAGGTACATCAGTGAATACAACTCTGCGCATAATGCACTCCAAATACTCAAGGGCCACTTATTTATTACGAGCGTTACGCGGAATCGAGCACAGTGACAAAACTGGCTTTAATACAAGGTGCCTTTTCTGAATTGACTTTTTCCCTTAAAAGCTTTGTAATCTTAGGAGGATTTAATTCGACATGAAATCCGTCAACAATAAAACTAAAATTATCGCTGAAAATATACTTATTTTACAAGAAAAAGGGGCAGCCTTTCATTCAGTGCTTAGTGAGTTGATCTGATGGCGATTTATGTTAAAGCATATGTATATACATAACTTATATCTCATGGCGATCCATCTCGTTAAAAGCATAAGGCATTGCATGCAAAGTTTGACATCTTCAAGGGCATCATTTATGACTCAGTTGCAGCTATCATATTGCACCATTTCTACTTTAAAATGAGAAAGCTTCAATTTAAAATAAGAAACCTTCATTTGAAAATCAGATTAGTCAATTTTAAATGAGAAAGCGTCACTTCGAAATGAGAAACCTTCATTTGAAAATCAGATTAGTCAATTTTAAATGAGAAAGCGTCACTTCGAAATGAGAAAACTTCATTTGAAAATGACAAATTTTTATTTTAATATGAGAAATCATCAATTGAAAATGAGAAACATGTTTTTATTAAAAGTTAAGGTTATTTATGTAGATACCAACAGGTATGTTTTCTACATAAAGCTGCACACTCGTATGAAAAGAGGAGGCATGTTGAAAAGCCCGTGCACAACCCTCCAAGTTATTGTTATTTTGGATTCGTCCACCAAGTTTTCCAGGTATTGTACTCGTTATTCTATTAAATGTGGTCCTTCTACAAAAAAATATTATTCAGCTTATAAATTTGATGAACTATTCTCAATTTAAAATGATAATTTCTCATTTTCAAATGAAATTTTCTCATTTTGAAGTGACGCTTTCTCATTTAAAATTGACTAATCTGCTTTTCAAATGAAGATTTCTCATTTTGAAGTGAAATATTCTCATTTTAAAATGACTATTCTGATTTTCAAATGAAAGTTTCTCATTTCAAACTGACTAATCTGATTTTAATGTGAAGGTTTCTCATTTTAAACTGGAAATGGTGTAGTGAATTTAGTTAATTCTGAGTCACCCTGTATGGAAGCAGCATTAAAAAAAGTATACCTACCTTCTATGTGCCTAAGTGCGTATTGAGTTTACCTACGTTGTAGGTCGTGCCCAATATTTCTAAAAAAAAAAGAAGCACGGTCAGTGGCGGGGGGTTCAAATGAAGTGGCTCACTGTGACTGATATACATACACATCCATACATACATACATAAAAAACACGCACCAAGGGAAGAAAGGAAGCTGTACGTTCGGGCTAATTGGTGACTTTATAACCTTTTATAAAGACTTTTCTTTGCGTTTTGTTGTTGTATATACGAACGCTACACACAAACAACTCTCGTACATACACAATTTACATGTATTCGCCTTAAGCACTTTTTTGCCATACATTATTCATTATGGCTATTAACAGGCAGGTGCTGTTGTTGCAACGCAGCATTCAAATATCATTCCCCATTCAACATTTACTGTATGTACGTCATTCAACATTCACCCGCTTTATATTGGTGTGTGTTTATATTGGCTTGGGATGCGTTGCGAACGGCCGCGGCTGTGTTTAATGGAGCCGTTAAAGAAATGGTGCCATAGCCACCCTTAAGCATGTGAGTTAGTACCTAAGTGAGTAGTGGCGGCTTACGAAATGAAGTAATACTTCCTGTGTACAAGCAGTTTGAAGTACTACCTATTCTATGATATTTTAATAGCAACAACAACCTGAACTCTTACACACAATTGCGTATCTCACCACAACTCCTGCTCGAAAAACAACCTTTGTACTCTTCCGCTCCAAAATCCATAGTACCCAAATTATGTAAATGACGCAGCCTAAACAACAAACTGGCTTATTGAGCACTTAAGCTTGTGTTTGGCTCTGTTTACGATTTTTGGGGTTGAACAATTTTTAGAAAAGGAGTTTGTAGTTTTGTCCTTTATCGGGTTTTTATGACAGTTTCCTTAGTGACATTTCATTAGTGATGTCGTTTGTGGGTTTAAATGGGTGGAAAATGTTAATTTAGTCACGCCGATAAGGGGTTGTGTATTGTAAGTTATTTTACCCACGTGTAATAAAGTGTGTATGTAGGTAACTACTCCATAAATAATAAATTAAGTTATAAGGAAATATATGAAGCTTTTAAATCATACATATATTTTGAAACGTCAGCTTTTTGTTGTTACGGTTTTGTTGTTATTTTAACGTTAAATAATGCGCTAGTTTTAGAACAGACTGGCAAAATTATGCGGGAGAGAGTGTGGTGATATCAGTCGAAATCAGTGTTGCCGCAGCCTCAAAAAATTTGGTATCAAAAATTGATACTTTCATGGTTTTTTTTCGTATCACCGAAAATTATTTGGAAAAAAAACTTAAATTAATCAAAAAAGCTGTTTTCGGGATTTTAACCCGTATTACAAATTGATACGGCAATTTTTTTTTCGTACCACATAAAATTTTTGAAAAAAAAAAAATTAAAATTAATAAAATAAGCTGCTTTCGTGTTTTTAACGTCACATCTTTTTTTATTACATTTACCAATATAAAAATATAAAGATAATGAATTGTATCATTTTAGATTTTTCGAATTCAATTTAATTCAAAAAAATCACAAAGGCTATTAAAATAATGGTTAATATAAAACATAACGCTCTTTGCTCATGCCTGCCATGGGTAGTGATGCCTACTATACAGTTTGATAAAATGTTGCCCATTTTTGGTATTTTCAAGACTTTCACAATACATATTTTTTCGCGGCAAACACAGGTTGTTACAATTTTTAGAAAATCTTAAAAATGAAAAAGAATAGGTTAATATTCTTTGATTTTAATTAAATCGTATCAAAATTATTTGATTTTGATTAAAAAGGTATCAAATTTGTTCTACGTCAAAATAAAAAGTATCTACGCATCTTGGGCTTAAAAAAGTATCACATTTGATACGATTGTATCAAAACGGCATCACTGGTCGAAATTCCGAGGTCTGTTTTAGAATTACGACTGCAGCGGAAATCTTTATAGGGTTATAAATTCCGTTGGCTCCGATATTAAGACTTGGCAACAGCAGCAACAAAGCACTACATGTAACGAATAAGGTCTAATGCATGATTACAGATACGTTAGGATCATAAGAGTATGTTTACAAGTAAGTTATAGACCGACAAAATGGGCAAATGATAAACATCACACACATTTTAACGAATGTAGCTCAAATCGGTCTGCGCTCTCCGACACACATTCTCTCAGCATTTCTCCGTACTATCCTTTAAATTCCCAGCTTCATACTAGAGATTACTATTTGTAAAATCTCATTCGGGGACTGAGAAAGGAATATTTATGTTAGGGTATGGGAAGACAGCGCCCACTTCGATTGGACAGCAAAGTCTTAAGCAACCTCAAACTATATTTACTTCTGAGTATCACGTACTCAAAAAGGTCGGAATGAGTAGGAAAAGGTAAACCAAAACCAATATATTTACACTGAAAAACAACTTACTCAGATTATGGAAAAGTGGGAATGATTCGGCGCTAAAGACATATTTCCATATTTTGATGTACGATTTTCTTCAAATCAAGGAATAAAAACCACGTTTTAAAGAAAATTGTACATCATAATATGGAAATATGTCTTTAGCGCCGAATCATTCCCATTTTTCCATAATCTGAGTAATTTTTTTTTTTAGTGTATCTACAGACGTTTTAGGGCGATAAAAATTCTCGACTAAAACCCCTAAGAGGTTGCTGGCTGGGTAATGGACCTCCGTCTCTCCTCCCCGATGCCTGTGGGCTCAAGGCGTGAGCCAGGGAATAGGTGCGAAGCGGCCTCAGTCATGGTTTGAGGTGCCTGGCGGAAGACATAAAACGCATTTATCTAGTCGTGATGGAGCATAAACAGGACAAAGAATCACAATGTTGTACAACATATCAAAAGGTCCTTGACTACAAAGAGTGCGTTAGGTGTCTTTCTTGATATTTTGGGTGCCTTTAGCAACGTCTCTGTTTAAACGCTGTTGGAGGGGATCGAATGGATCGCAATACCCCCAATCATTCAGCGCTGGATCGAGGAGTTTATGAGTTGTCGGACGGTGATGGGTGGGTGGGGCCTTTCGACGATGTCAAAAAGGGCAGAGTACTCTCACCCCTGTTGTGGATTCTAGTGGTCAACTCTTCAGAAATTAATAATAATATAATACAATGGCGCTATTATAACTCTGACGAGTTTTATGGCCGAGATTCTCTCCCAATTCGAGGTGTGCTCTTTTCGTTTTTCCTACTAATTGGATGGACTTACAGTTTTATGCCGGCTCCGAACGGCGAATGCATTTTTGTTAGAAGCTTTTTCATGGCAGAAATGCACTCGGAGGGTATGCCGCCCACTGCCGAGAGGTGACCGCTGCTCTTAAAAAACCCAATAATTGGATTTTTACTAATTAGAAAATTTTTTTTGGTGTTTGCTCGGACTGGAGTTTGAACCCGAGACCTCTGGCATAGCAGGCGAGCACTCTACCCACTGCACCACAGCGGCCACTTATAACGGCGGCCAGAAATTACGCAAAATACTAAAACTTGCGAAGTCTTTCATTCCAAGTTTAGTATAAAGCCTCCAATACGATACTGGCAACACTAAGAACCATATGTGTCAATGTATCCGGCCAACCTAACCTAACCTACACCCTTTTTCGTATACTTAACTACGATGACTGGCGTAGTTCATACTTTTCAATTAATTCTTCTATGTAATTCTGGAGTAAAAGTAAAAATTCTGACCTTGTTATCTCAACGACCTGAAAAAAGGATTTGGATGAAGTTTGTTCATCTATTGTAGAATAATGCCTTCAATTCGTCGTCTATTTAAATGAGAAAAAACTCTCGAAAAAAAATTAAAAGAAGTAAGAAAACAAACTGCAAACTGAACAACTGATTAAAAAACTAATTCCTTTAATTAAAAGCAAAGAGTTTTGACTTCAACTCGACTCATTAAATTCCAAACTCATTTCAGAGGGATTTTTCTTTGAATAATGAGCTGCAACTCCCTATTTTATTATTTACTCCCTCCTTTGCTTAACCACCAAGCTTACTTATTTATTTTTATAGCTTTCTGTTTTCAACGGATTAATCAATTTTAATCAACTTTAGTTATAGCAGCTTTTTTTGCTCCTTTTTTCTTTAATTAAAGCTACTCCACGCTCAGTGATTATTAAATTGTGTCAACTTGCACGCACAGCGTAAAAGCAAAGTAGGGAAATTTATTTATAGTAGATAAAGTAGAGTAAAGGGCGAGATTACGAGTTTATATGTTTGTAGTAGTACATCCGCATTGCTGATAAAAACTACAGCGAGAAGCGAGAAAACTCGGCCAAACTTCGCTTCAGCATGTGTATTTAATATACAAACGCGCAGAAAATTAAACAGAAAAATGGAACGATTTCCGTTGAACATTTTTTTGGTGGACAAAGAGTAGAAACGCGCGCGCGGAAGTCACAAATCCTTGCCGGCAATAATCGTTATTTACAGGCAGATAAAGGCCGTTACTAAATAAAAATTGCGCACAGGCGATGAAATGAGCAGCAACGCACACAATTGAATTACCGGTGTATACAAACAGACACACACAGCAACATACATAAATTCCATAGGAAAATGTAGTCAAAATGCACGCGGATTGTCGCATGACTGGACCGACGAGCGTGCCTGATCCACATGGCAAATAGCCAAATTGATAAAAACACACACGCAATAACAAAATAAAGGAAAATGAAAATGCATACATACATACAAAAAGTGAAGTTAAATAAAAGCTTGTAAAAAAACGGCGAATTCGTTGAAAAATACAAAGGAATTTAGGAGAAAGGAGGCTAAGGAGGAGGAAGGCTAAGTAGTAGGAGGCGATTCGCTTAGTTTGAAATCGATAAGCAAAGGTTATGGCCCGTAAAAGACAAAAAATTTCCGCTCAAGCACCCCGGTGGATCAACCATCAGCTTTTTGGTTTGTATTGCTGTGTTCTAGCTTGTCTATCAGCCCATCGGCGACCACCCATTCCATGAAAAAGCACTGCAATGTGGCGCAAATGACAGCCAATGCGAGCGACGAAGGCGATGTTGATGATGTTGGCGGACACTCCTTCGTGTTTGGTGAAGGTGACGCTTCACTGCCGAAAATCATTAGAAAATATTCTTACGCCATCATCACATAACTGATTGGCGCGCGGTAGCAATTGACAAGAGGGAATGCTTTTGCCTTCTTTTTTTTTGTGGTAATAGAGTTTAGGCTAAGTCAGCCTTGTTTGTGGCTCAGTACACTGAGATTCTACGAGGGAGGTATGATATAGCATTCTTAGGTTAAATGAGATCTTTTTCAAGTCAAGTGAAATATTTTTAAAGGGAAGTGAAACATTTTTCAATCGAAAAAGGTTGAATTTCAGGTGAAAAAGGTTTCAATACAATGGAAAAATGTTTCACTTGACTTAAAAACGGTTTCGTTTGAACTGAAATATGAAATTGAAAAAGGTTTAATTTCAAGTGAAAAATGTTCTAATTCAATTAGAAAAGGTTGCACTTGACTTGGAGAAAGTTTCACTTGACTTGAAAAAGGTTTAATTTGACCTGAAAATTGAAATTTCGAAATGTTTAATTTTAAATGAAAAATGCACCAATTCAATTGGAAAATTTCTTACTTGACTTGAAAAAAGTTTCACTTCACCTGAAAACGGTTTCACTTGAACTTAAAATTGAAATTGAAAAAGGTTTAAATTCAATGGAAAAAGGTTTCACTTGACTTGAAAAAAGTTTCACTTTACTTGAAAACGGTTGTATTTGAACTGAAAATTGAACTTGAAAAAGGTTTAATTTCAAGTGAAAATGGTATGGAAAAGGTTTCACTTGACTTGAAAAAAGTTTCATTTGACTTGAAAAAAGTTTCACTTGACTTGAAAACGGTTGCATTTGAACTGAAAATTTAAATTGAAAAAGGTTTAATTTCAAATGAAAATGGTATGGAAAAGGTTTCACTTGAGTTGAAAAAAGTTTCACTTTACTTGAAAATGATTTCATTTGAACTGAGAATTGAAATTGAAAAAGGTTTAATTCCAAGTGAAAAAGGTGTGGAAAAGGTTTCCCTTGACTTGAAAAAAGTTTCACTTGACTTGAAAATGGTTTCATTTGAACTGAAAATTGAAATTGAAAAAGGTTTAATTCCAAGTGAAAAAGGTATGGAAAAGGTTTCACTTGACTTGAAAAAAGTTTCACTTGACTTGAAAACGGTTTCATTTGAACTGAAAATTGAAATACAAAAAGGTTTAATTTCAAGTGAAAATGGTTGTAATTCAATTGAAAAAGGTTTCACTTGACTTGTAAGAAGTTTCACTCGACTTGAAAAAGGTTTAATTTGAACTGAAAAGTAAAATTGAAGGAGGTTTCATGGGACCTATAGAATTAAAATTGAGAAAGTTTTAATTTCAAGTGAAAAAGGTTTCAATTCAATTGGAAAAGGTTTTACTTGACTTGAAAAAGTTCACTTGACATGAAAAAGATTTCCTTTTAACTGAAAAAGTTTCATTTCAGGTGAAAAAGATTTAAATTCAGTTGAAGATAGTTTCAATTCAATAGAAAAAGGTTTCACATGACTTGAAAAAGGTTTCACTTGACTTGAAGAACGTTTTACTTGACTTGAAAAAGGTTTAATTTGATCTGAAAAAGCTACAAGTCCCATCGTCAGGTGGCACTTAGATGTATTTCTATCGGATTTCATTTCATATTTCTGATATAGTAAGTACTTGATATATGACCACATGAAAGAAGGTTTAGTGAGAGCTTTCGTGATAACTAAAATAACGCAACTAATGTCATTTGTATTGCAAGACTTTGCATTATACTTTTGGTTTGCTGAACACTTGAGAAACACCAAAAGCCCTCGATTTAACTAACTGCCCTTTTATTGATGCATATTTCGCCATATTCTTTCAAGGGTTTTCACTGTTTGTTTGTTTGTTTTTGTTTTTTGTTGTGCTTTTTCACATCATAAAGTTTGCTCATAATGGGATTTGAGCATAAAATACGCAGCCAATTTTGGTAATTGTGGATGGGCAGGCATGAGTACATTCAAAGATTCAGCACCAAAGTATCTGCTTCATTTTCGTTTCGCTTGAACGACCACCACAGCGCCACTTTGTTATTCAATTCAATTCAATTACCGAGTGGAAAATGCCATAACATCCATCGATGTGTTTGCCGTTTGTCCTTAAAGGCTTGCGGGGTGGCTAGAGTTGCAAGTCAGGCAGCAGCAGGGAGCAAGGCTGGTTAACTTGGCTATTGTTGTCTGCTTTGCAAATGTTTGAAATGCTCCTGCGAATATTTTGGTATTTCGGAATTTTGTTTATTGAAATTTTGGATATGCTTTTGTAGTTGGCATTGCAGGTTTGGTTATAAGTACATTTAAGATGTTTGGTTATAAGTACATTTAAGATGTTTGGTTTTAGTTTTTTTTTTGTTTTGCTGAAGGCGATCAGTTACTGTTGTGGTTATAGGAGTTTGGTTAAAAGCATTAGACCAATTAGTCGGTGTTTTGCATGTCGGCCAGGCAGTTGAGGGTTTCTTGTAAGGTTTATTTCGAAGCGATGTTTACTTGCTTGAGGAATTGGTAAAAAACATTTAAAATCGTTTGCTTGCAAGATTTCAATCAATATAGCATTTTCAGGTTAAATGAAACCTTTTTCAAGTCAAGTGAAACCTTTTTCAATTGAAAGTAAACTTGTTTCCATTGAAATGAACGCTTTTTTAATTGAGTTGGAAAGTTTTTCAATTGAAATTAAACTTTTTTCAAGTCAAGTAAAACTTTTTTATAGGCAAGTGAAACTTTTTTTCAAGCCTTTTTCAATTGAGTTGAAATGTTTTTCAATTGAAATTAAACCTTTTTCAATTTAAATTAAACGCTTTTCAATCTAAATTAAATTTTTTTCAAGACAAATGAAACCTTTTTCAAGTCAAGTGAAAACTTTTTCAATTGAAATTAAACTTTTTTCCATTGAAATTAAACCTTTTTCAATGGAATTTAAATTTGTTTCAATTGAAATTAAACTTTTTTTCAAGTCTAGTGAAACCTTTTTCAATTGAAATTAAACTTTTTCTATTGTAATTAAACCTTTCTCAATTGAAATTAAACCCTTTTCAATTGAAATGAAACCTTCTTCACTTGAAATTAAACTTTTTTTCAAATAAAGTAAAACTTTTTTCAAGTCAAGTGAAACTTATTCAATTGAAATTAAATTTTTTTTCTAGTGCAATTAAACCTTTTTCAATTGGATTAAAATCTTTTTTAGTTGAAATGAAACTTTTTGCAATTTCATTTCCATCGAAAAAGGTTTTATTTCAATTAAAAAATGTTTCAGTTCAATTGTAAAAGGTTTTTTTGACTTGAAAAAAGTTTCACTTGACTTGAAAAAGGCTTAATTTGACCTAAAACTGTTATAGGGACATTCCAGCCAAAAGAGGAAAACAACATAAAATTAAAAATGCTACTAATCATTCCTATTTATTCAGTTACCTGTAACTAAATATGTATATTTTCCTAATCTGGTAACAGAAATATAGAAAAATATGTAAAAACCCAAAATTTTTGTCCATAGAACTTTGCCTTCACACCTAACTATTTTGAGGAAAAAGTTTGCTCATGTTTGCATTGCTATATTAGCTATATTTTCATTTGTAAAAAAAAAATTGCATGTCATTCAAGTAAAGCAGAGAAAAATTTAAATAATTGCATCACAAAAAATTAAAAAAGGATATGTGATTTTTGCGTATATCTTCATATAATTGATTCATATGGGGTGTCCCAGGAGTCACACGAAAAGGCATAAAATTGGTCTGGTAACCTCAGGTATGACCCTATGAAACCAGATATTTATCAAAGTAAGGATTAAACGGCTGTTTACCGTCTAAATACATTTTTTAAGTTAATAGGGTCATACTGTGGTTTCTAGACTATTTTGAAATATGTCCCAGGAGTCACACGATTCTGAACTCTAATGTATTAGGGCAAACCTGTACTTAAAATAGAAGATTCTGAAACGAAATTTTGAAATGTTTTTAGTTTTTATTATATAGTTTTAAATAATTGTTTCTAGAGATGATGAATTCGACTTGTTTTAAATAAATATCACTGCTCTACAGCCAAAAAATACTCTAAACGCGACCATCCTATCTATATGTAAAATCGGTCGCTGATTGCGAAAATAGGGTTCATTTTTAATTCTATGGGAAGGTTTTTGAGATATCGGCAATTTACCGTTATTTGGCCAATGAAAGAAAATATCATGCGCGACTTGGCTGTATTTACTTGATCGCCTATAACTTTTCCATTTTACCATGGATTTTCTTCGTTGATAGCTTATTTTTTGCTAATGAAATGGAGCTTCACATAAAGGTAAAAACATTGGTTTTAAAGATATTGCCTGACAAAATCAATTTTTTCTTAAAAAAATCTTAAAAAATCGAAAAAAATTTAAATTGAATCGTCAAAATGTCAGAAACTATAAGAGATAGAGAAAAATGTTATAGAAGCCACGAAAAGTAAATTTAATTTTCTTTTCCACCTCAAGGAAGATAGCTCACTGCGTCAAAGAGATATACAGGATTAAGTGGAGCCATTGGCCAAATAGCGGTAAATTGCCGATATCTCAAAAACCTGCCCATAGAATTAAAAATGAACCCGATTTTCGGAATCAGCGACCGATTTTACATATACATAGGATAGTCGCGTCCAAAGTACAGGCAAAAAATTTCATTTTGTGATCCACTGTATTTAATCAGAACTTTGAAGTAAATATAAGTATTATTTTGCATTCACTTTATTTTTTTCATTTAATTGGCTTGGTTTCAATTCTGCTGGGAGAGATTTATGAGTAACTTGGTCTAAAAGGGCTAAAACAATAATAAAACTGATTTCAATAATCTAGTATATTACATATTTCGCACTTGTCCCAGGAGTCACAAAAACTTGTCCCAGGAGTCACAATTTTAAACATTGAAAATAGTTAATTGAATTTGAATATATAAAATATTTTTATAGAATATGGTACTATGCAGTATGTTTTTTCGACCATATACAAATTGTAGGTGAAAGTTGAATAGTTGATCTAAAATTCGTATTCGTGCTCATAAAGGTGCAACAAAGGGATTTTTCGGTGTCCCAGGAGTCACACTCATTTACTGAGTAGTTACAAAGCTATTTGTTATTATTTAGCCAATTCTTTTAATGCATTTTTTGTATTGGATATTTATCCATGTCGATAAATATATTTCATAGCAATTTAAGTCCCGATGTCAGTTTTATAATTCAAAGTTGACTAAGCTCTGGAGTCAAATGTCCCAGGAGTCACGATTTTTTCTCGAACTATTTTTACTTAGGAAACTGATAACATTTTAATGATATTAAAGATCTAAGAAGCACTACAGATATGGGCACATTAAAACAAAATACATATACATACATATGTACTTCGGTAAAGTATTTCAATTAACACACTTAATACAGATTCTTAAAGAAGCAACATCATTAAAACTTTGTTTAAGTAAGTTTTGATGAACATGAAATCTCAAGTTAACTCGATAAACATAAACATACATATGTATTAAAGAAATTATGCACGTTAAGGCGGAGTGAAATCATATGGAGATTTTGTTTTTGTTCTATTTTTCAACGTACCAGCAATGAAAAGTTGCCTTTCTACGAGTTAATGAACCCCACAAAATTTTATGGCGATAGGATGACGTTTTGAACTGCACCCAGCCTCGCAAAGTTGAAAGCTATAAGCACGATCTGGTACAAATATGAAATTTTGAAAATTATAAAATCAAAAAACGAAGTATGGGGATTGATAAAGATGGCTAAGCTGAGTATTAAACTGATTTTTTTTTTCTTGGAACAACAACAACAAAAGGTATTAAGGGTCAAAGTTTATACTATGCATTTTTTAAATTGCAATTCGATTTCGAATACTTTTAAACCATTCGATAGGTATTTTGATTCCCTTTAATTTAATATACATTTTATGTATGAAAAGTAAGGGTGGTTAAAGGGGGGGTTGACCCCCGCAGGGTGTATTATGAAACCCAAATAAAATGTATATCAAATTAAAGAGAATAAAAAAACCTATCGAATGGTATAACAATATTCGAAATCAGTTTAGTAGTTTTAAAGTAATTGGAAATTAAAAAATGCATAATATAAACTTTGACCTTTAATAACTTTTGTTGTTCTTGTTTCCAAAACAAAAAAATTCACTTTAATACTCAACTTAGCCATGTTTATCAATCCTAATACTTTGGTTTTTGATTTTATGATTTTAGAAATTTTACATTTGTACCAGATCGTGCTATTTTTTCAACTTTGTGGGGCTGGGGGCACCTCCAAACATGCGAGTAGGTCAATAAAATTTTACAGGCTTATTTCTGGGCTAGTAAGGTGCCGTTCTGGCTTAGGAACAAATTGAATTTCCAAAAAGAAAGTTTCACTCCACCTTAATGCACGTGCCTGAGTGTACAGCAATTTATCGTCATGAACTCGAATGTATGACGTCGTTATATTAACTTCATTTAAGCCAAATACGCACAAAACCCGGAAATGAATGTTTTTCACAGAACTATCGGTATTTATGCGATTACATTAACGTGCTCCAGCGAAGTGAGAGCGGAAGATGGAGAGAAAATGAGCCTTTCATAATGCACTTTATTGCTATCCAGTGGTCAGGCATTTAATTCCACATTTGAGACGTTAATTCGCAACAAAACATGCGTATAAACAATTGGCAAATGGCATAGCAGAGAGAGGAGGGCGAATCGAACAAAACACAACTGGGCGTAAAATACAATAAAGTACAAAGTACTTAGGCATCAATGTAACTAAATACATATGAAATGCAACTTTCGTAAATGGGCGTATTAAAGTAAGTAGTAAGTGCTTGAGTGGACAACAACAAATATATGTACATATGATAATACATGTTAACAAATCAACAACAAACAAAAGTAGATCGAAGTAGAAGACGATGCTGACGCAGATGGTTAAGTAAAGGAATACCAAGAGCAATTGATGAAGTGGCCAGCGGTTGAAATCGAAAATTGTACATATATATTAGGGTGGAGTAAAGTGAAGTTGTAAGCTTTTGAGAGAAAGAAATATATTCCCTTCCTAATACTCCACCTTAATACTCCAGCGCAGTTGGACGAAAATTGAAGTTAAGACACACTCAAATAAATACCACAAACATTTCCAATACAAATATTTATATGAGAAGTGAGGCAGGCGGCAGCGGAGTTTGTGTAAAATGTGGTGAAGTAGCACTGGGACTGGGGCTGAGAACGACGGTAATATTGTTGTGTTTTTTCGGGGAAAGGAAATTGCATTTGTGGTTTACTTTCAGGCATATTGGCTACATTTCCTGCTTCACAACGCAACGCAACGCAACTCAATTGCAAACGCCAACTCATACCTAGATTATTGGCAATGTAAGCTAACAAAAGGGGAGTTGTCATTTGGGCGGGGCAGTTTGACGGTTAGCAAGCGGTAAAGACCGTAATTTATTACATATACGTTTAAATGTATGTATGTATTTTCATACATACATACTCGTACATGGACAACACTTGCACATATTCCTTTGGGTGCTAAAGTGGAGTCGCTGCTTGTTTGCGACTACTAGTCGAGTTTGCAAACGGAGTTGGACAAGTGAATTGCCTAACATACAAATAAGTGTTTTCTAAAGAAAAATATTCAAACCTACATTTCTAGAAATACATTGGCTCACAATGCCAATGTTAGCTTGCTTGTCCATTTGGATGTGTGTGTATATTTGTATGTGCGTTTTAGAACATAGTTGGCGAGAGTAATGTCCGTTTCAGGAAATTAAGTTGCCACATCAGCTTTATGCGCTTACTTACAGCCACATAACCATTACAAATGCCATGTATGTAATATTGGCAGAATCGAGTTTGAGTAACTAAACGACTGAATGTCTGGCGTTTACTGAATAGATACATACTAGGTGGCAAAAATGTGGGCATGCCAAAACAGCAAAACAGAAAAGTGGATATGTTTAAATCGACTTAAGAGTGCATTAAGCTTTGGCCGACAGTCCCCAACTTATTACTATAGTTGAGACTTCAGCAGTACAGTCTTTTTAGTATCTAAGCTCCTGTATACCTAAATTCCAGTAGAGCTTCGTACCGAGAATAAAACACTCAGATATTTGGCCGAGTCGCTTAGTATTAGGTTGCTGTTTCTAATCACAGGCAGTTTCTATGGCAAATTTCTGCTCAATATCACCATCAGATCGTCCGCCTGTAATCTATGGCTTTAGAGCCTCCGGCCGCTTCCAAGTTTCCAACAAACTATTCATTGTGGAAACCCATAAAAGGGAGAGAGAGAGTGGCAAGTTCCACAGACTCCAATTAGCGCCGGAGCGCCGTTTTGATACCACGACACGTGATCAACGAACCAGAAACCAGAAGAATGCAGTAAACGAGGATATCAATTTGGAAACCAGGGCAGGTTCTGCGCCCTATATCCCTCCTGTTGAGTTTAGGTAACTACGAAGCCTCTCTGGCCTGACGTCCTTGAGTTCAGAGATATTGTTGAAAAAAGGCTTTCCAAGGAATTTCATTCTGTCTAGGCAGTGCGAAGGACATTTGCATAGCAGGTGCTGCAACGTCTCCTCCACTCCTTGAAGATTACAGGAATGTTACTATGCAATCCCAATCGGGCCGCGTGGGTACTTATTAATAGTCCAGTGTCCCGTGAATATCTCAGTTAAGCTGGAAATGTCTCTCCTGTCCATCTTTGACATAGCTGAGGAATGCATATCATTGCACGAAGGCCACAGAGCCTGCAGGTCCGCTATCGCTTACATCTGGTGTCTGCCTCTTCGAACCAGTGCCGAGTGATTCGGCCCTTGATGAATCCCCGGGGCGCAAGAACTTCCCGCGACTGCGCTATAAATAACAAGTGCCAAGACTTGCCTGGTCAGCTCATCAACCATTTCGTTTCCCTTGATGTACCCGGCACCCAGATCAGAGAGACGCTATGAGGACTAGCTAGGCCCAACATCCACCCCCAACAAAACCCGATCAGCTCTGATGAAACCGTTGCAGATCCCGCCGACTATCCGAGAACGTGGCTCTCTTAGTGCTAACGAACTTGTGCACATACCCTCCTGTCCGTTAGCTTTCTAAGGCGCAAACGCTTTTCACAATTAAAGTTTATCCAAAGCAAATATGCATGCAACATTTTGGGTCACCTTGTATGTATTTTCATATCTAAATTAAGTAATAAAAGAATCTAAGGGCTAAGGGCTAAGGTGTGCTTATAGCCATTTATTTTCATTTTAATCGAAAAGCTCTAACACACTATACAATCAACCTTCCGTCTATGAACCTTCATCGTCATTCAACGCTTTAGTCAGTTATCAGTTGTCTGCCACTGACGTTGACGGCGCCTATAACTTTGACATGTGTAACCGCTTAACACTTTGATGGTTTCTAATGCTAATTCTTTGCTTGGCAGTTGACCGCTTAACCTTTCATATGCCTCTATGTTTATTTAATTTAATCATTAACTGGGATTTTCTTTTTATTTACTATTTTTTCTTTTCTTTACTATTTATCTACTACAATGTCTAAATGACAACAGCAACAACAACAAAGACAACAACAACGACTACTGTACTCACATTATTAACTCTTTCCTGTAAACGGGAAAGCGCATCTTCGAGTTCGATAATCCGATTTTCCAGTACTTCCTGCGAAGAGATCAAGAAAAGAGAGAAAGAAAAAAGAGAGTGCGAAAAAGGTAGCAAAATAATAATTAATGAATTCGTTTGGAACAAAAAAAAAAAAAATACAAACAACAAATTTGGTTACAAAAATTATGAACTGTGTGCGATTTTATTTCTTTGTTTGCTTTAACCCATTGACTGCCATGTGTGGTGCTTATTACCTTTTTAGTATTAAAAGCACTATTAGTTTAAGGCTTGAAATTTTATATAACTGCTGTATGACAGTCAGTGTGTTAATTCGCTTATTTCAATGGTGTGGCTAATCTTGTAAAAGTGACGCCCACAATTTTTTGTTTTCACTTACACCAATTAAACATAAGTATGTATGTATGTATGTAAATGTGATTATTCTTGTAGTGCTTGTGCGTATGTGTTTAAATGAGAAAGTTAATTAATAATGAAAGTAAAGTTTTAGTAAACTAATATTTGCTAAAATGAAGGATTATGCCCAAGATGTTGAGGCAGCTTTAGAAGACGTATAGACGAAGAATGATAGATGTATGTATGTACAAACAAAGATGGAAATGGGTAAATATGTTATATGTATGCATGATCTCGAAGGACCCTAGAAGGCATCTAATATAGATTTAGAGAACTACTAGGCACTAACTATTCTGGAAAAGGATTTGCACTACGGGGTTTCGTATATAAGTGTTTGCAAATATGTATATGTATACATTATTATAAAATCTTAATAAAATTTTAGAGCTATGTATGTATATAATACACCGCAGTGGTGAGACCAATTCTATTTTATGGAGTGGTGGTCTGCTGGACAGGCATGTTTACGAAAACAAACACGCATCTACTTCAAAAAGGGCACTTACATGCACAAGCGGAGCGCTGCAGTCTCGGCAATACGCTTAAGGGGCTTGCCGAATGGAAAGTAATGGACCATGCATGGTCATACCTTCGTACTCATACCTTCATATTCAGGATCATTCAAAATCGTCAATCGGATTATCGCTTACCGGTAGAAATTTTTAGAAGGAATTATGAAATAGTGATTCCAGGCATAGAATATTGGAGCTAGGAATCCTCCGGTACCGAACAATGCTATCCATCTCTACACCGATGGATCTAAGCTTAATGTTAGGGTCAGAGGAGTATTTTCGCTTACCTGATCACTGCAGAGTCTTCCAGACGGTGGTAGCGGCAATAAAGGAGGTGGTCGAGTACTTGAAAGCCAGAAACAACCAGTGCAAAGACGTTTACATCTTCTCGGATAGCCAGGCTGCACTGAAAGCGTTTGGGAATGTCAAATCTAAATCCAGAATCGTGAAAAATTTGCCACCAGCAAGCTCACACTGAATGATTTCTACTTCAAAGAAGCGGAGAAAAGGTGGCAATGCCTTAGTAGGTATTTGCAACCAGACTAGGCTCTGTTGGCCTAACTGGAACGCCAGACGGACCAAGAGTCTACTAGCACTTGGCAGGTCCGAGCTAGCACTAATGACAGGCCATCTAATCCTTGGGCAGCATGCAGAGAGGATGAATTCTGCATATTATGATTACTGTAGGGCTTGTGAGGATGAGGAGGGCCCGAAACAGTAAAACACCTGCTGTACGATTGCCCAGCACCAGAAAGGAGGCGACTGAATCACTTAGGAGCCTAACAATTTAGGGATCTAGGTGATCTAGAGATATTTGAATTCAAGAAAACTCTAAGTTTTGTGGAGTCCATGCGATGGTTCGAGTAACTAGCACCCACTGCAATCTACCCTAACGATATAATCAATAATCAAAATTTCTTATATAAACTTTCCTTTCTTTCTTCTATAAATGGGTATACGTACTTCTCCATCTCCAACCAATCAAATAATTTATGTCTTCACTCTGTCGCTTGTGATTTAAATAAGCAACCTTCGAATAATTCTCATGAGAATCGTGAAACAGGTGTGCAATAAGGCAAAGATTTACAATCAGTGAAGCGCATATATTTTTTTACGAGTCTTTTCTTAAGCATTCCAATCTTGTCCAGATGTTTTGCGTCAAAACTAGTCATCAACAATTTTAAAAATGCAAACGCACTAAATTTGGTCAAAGGAAGTATTGAGCTGTAAGTATTTGCACAAATCATACATATTTATAAGATTTGTTATAAATATGCGCATACATTTGTACATATGTACATAAGTGAAAAAAGCTTGGTTCTGCCTTTGTTGATTTTAAGTACTTTGCAAGGCAAATAAACGTGCCCACAAAACGTGCGCTGCACATGCGCGCAACATAAGTCCATAAGGCCGGTTCGACGGTCGGTTGATCGATCGATCGCATGAGTGCACGTTGCAATGCATACAACAACAACAACAGAAAAAAAAGCAAAAACAATTATAACAACAACGCAAGTAAGTATTAAAAACCAACAATAATAAAAAATATACAAAATAAAAATTGCAGCAATAAAAATAATAACAACAACATATCATACATACATATGTATGTACGTATATCACACGTCATGCACTACTGCATTTGGGCGCTGCGCCGCTTGATGGGCCATTATGCGTCCGAAGTGCAATGAACTGCCATTTCCACGCAATTGCAAAGCACAAAAGTGCGTCATAGTACGAGTATCAACTCATTCAGAGGCAGAAAAAATAAAATTAATACGCGTTACTTAAGCTGCACGCTACACACGATCGTATACACAGTGTACCTACTACGTGTAGTTGCGTCCATTCATGTGGGCAGCGCATTGAGTGGGGAAAGCGAATGAAAAATGCAACAATTGTGAATGTGGTTGCTATGTTATTCTTCTTATTTTTCTTCTTCTTCTTCTTCTTCTTCTTATTTTTTTGCTTCTTCATCATTTTCTTCCCTTTCTTCCTTTTTTCAGATTGGACGTGCCGAAGTGAACGTGACCACGCATTTGACGGACGTTGCGCTGGCGCATCGGCAAATTTTTTGCAGTTGTCGAGATTTCTGTGCGACTACGACTACTTTTTTGCAAATATTTACTTTGCTTTTGCAACTTTTCCTGATTTTTTATTTCTTTACCTTTTCTACCCTTTAAAGTAGCTAGCATTTGTAATATGTAAAGAATTTTCAACTTGTTAGTGCAAGCGATAAATGCGAAACATTGAGCTATTAGCGAAATTATAGAGATCAAAGAGTTAACAATGGAAGGGAGTCTTAGGAAAATATTTGAAGCAGTTAAAGGGAGTTTTTTGTTCATGAATAAATTTTTTACAGGATGAAAACCACAAGACAACGAATAATTACACAGTCCAACAAATTTACAAAAATTTTACTTAACACTAACAAACGCTAGTAATTATGAAAGGGGATGTTTCCCAGACCAACTTTGCCAAAAAGAGTACTAGTCCAGAGGATCTGAGTTTTTCTTTAGGAGAGGTTAAAGTTTTATAATTTCAACAAATTAATTTCAAAAATATTTTATAAAAAACTAGCTGACCCGGCAGACGTTGTTCTGCTAAAATTTATTCCAATAAAGTCTAAAGAAAAGTCTTTGATTACCGTATTGCTAACCATTATCTTAGAGTCCATCTTAATGACTACGAATAATAAAAAAAAATTTATATTCTCTGAATAAAAGTTATAGTTATATTCGCCGCGACAAACCTACTTCCCCCGATCCCTATCTCCATCTCAATCCCTATCTCTATTTCAATCTCAATCTCAACCTCAATCTCAATCTCAATCTCAATCTCAATCTCAACCTCAATCTCAATCTCAATCTCTATCCCTATCCCTATCCCTATCCCTATCCCTATCCCTATCCCTATCCCTATCCCTATCCATATCCCTATCACTATCCCTATCCCTATCCTTATCCCTATCCCTATCCCTATCCCTATCCCTATCCCTATCCCTATCCCTATCCCTATCCCTATCCCTATCCCTATCCCTATCCCTATCCCTATCCCTATCCCTATCCCTATCCCTATCCCTATCCCTATCCCTATCCCTATCCCTATCCCTATCCCTATCCCTATCCCTATCCCTATCCCTATCCCTATCCCTATCCCTATCCCTATCCCTATCCCTATCCCTATCCCCATCCCTATCCCTATCATTATCCCTATCCCTATCCCTATCCCTATCCCTATCCCTATCCCTATCCCTATCCCTATCCCTATCCCTATCCCTATCCCTATCCCTATCATTATCCCTATCCCTATCCCTATCCCTATCCCTATCCCTATCCCTATCCCTATCCCTATCCCTATCCCTATCCCTATCCCTATCCCTATCCCTATCCCTATCCCTATCCCTATCCCTATCCCTATCCCTATCCCTATCCCTATCCCTATCCCTATCCCTATCCTTATCCCTATCCCTATCCCTATCCCTATCCCTATCCCTATCCCTATCCCTATCCCTATCCCTATCCCTATCCCTATCTCTATCTCTATCCCTATCCCTATCCCTATCCCTATCCTTATCCCTATCCCTATCCCTATCCCTATCCCTATCCCTATCCCTATCCCTATCCCTATCCCTATCCCTATCCCTATCCCTATCCCTATCCCTATCCCTATCCCTATCCCTATTCCTATCCCTATCCCTATCCCATCCCTATCCCTATCCCTATCCCTATCCCTATCCCTATCCCTATCCCTATCCCTATCCCTATCCCTATCCCTATCCCTATCCCTATCCCTATCCCTATCCCTATCCCTATCCCTATCCCTATCCCTATCCCTATCCCTATCCCTATCCCTATCCCTATCCCTATCCCTATCCCTATCCCTATCCCTATCCCTATCCCTATCCCTATCCCTATCCCTATCCCTATCCCTATCCCTATCCCTATCCCTATCCCTATCCCTATCCCTATCCCTATCCCTATCCCTATCCCTATCCCTATCCCTATCCCTATCCCTATCCCTATCCCTATCCCTATCCCTATCCCTATCCCTATCCCTATCCCTATCCCTATCCCTATCCCTATCCATATCCATATCCCTATCCCTATCTCTATCTCTATCCCTATCCCTATCCCTATCCCGATCCCTATCCCTGTCCCTATTCCTATCCCTATCCTTATGCTTATCCCTAACCCTATCCCTATGCCTATCTACCTTTACCTTACCGGGACCGTCCATCACAATCCGCGCCCACTACTTTAGCTATCTCTGGGAAACAGTTTTAGAAATCACAATGAAAATAGCTCTATATGGAAGCCCTGCTCAACGCCTTTCATTTACTACCAATATTGCTCGAAGACTTGCTGGGTCCTCATTTAGGCCTGTATTCCGCGAAGCACCCACTTTTTCGAAATTCGATATACCCTATTATGTGCACTAACACCACATGAATCTGCTGTGAAAGTTTCATAAAGATCGGTTGATTACTTTGGGAGTCTATAAAGGACACACATGCACACATACACACGAATTTTACCAATTTTCGAACTTTTCCGGAGAGATTTTCCAAAATTTTCTTCCATAGGAACCTTCTCCTCGAGAATAAGAACAACTGGCAAAAAATTTTACAGAAATCGGCCCAGCCGTTCTCATCTGATGAGGTTAGTAACGTTTGAGCTCATGAAGTTTTTGAGCTCAGACTTCTTCTACATATTTTAATAAAAAATTTCTTTGCGGTAGGCTTTAACACTATAATTCCCACAAAAATTGTTGCTTTTAACCCTTTTTGGAAACACATGGAGAGAACATCAATTAACAACAACAATAAAATGAGGATAGAGGGCTAAAAGTTTCTAGAAAATTATTCGCCATAAAATTTCACTTGGGATCGCTTCAGACAAAATTTTTGCACACAGAAAGAAAAGACCACAGGAAATAATAATCAAACACTATGCCAAATAGAATGTTTTCTGAGGGCTCAGAAAAAAGCTTTTTACTGTCCCAATATTTCAGATTATGGCGAGAGGATGTGTCCACATTTTTGTAGGCGAAGCTAGATATAATTTGAGGTCATAGAGAACAAAGTTGGCACCATTGAATGCCCAAAGTCAGTCCCACTGACTCCCAAGAAAAGGTGTTCCAAAAGATGTATCTTCACGATCAGCTAACTGCTTTCGTGAGTTACAAGAACAAGCATAAAGGATGATGCAAAAAAGTCGAAATAATCAAGAAAAAAAATAGCATCACTAAATTAAGCTCATCAAACGCAAATTTTGTCATATAAATAGTAAATTCATTATTACGTTCTTCGAATGTCGCGCATGCGCAAACACTCGCCCTGCCCACCTTTATTACGAATTTCTATATAATGCGTATTGACATTCGGACAAGTCAAACCACATCCTCGACTGCATTCTATGCGCAGCATTTCACTGCTAAACCAGCCATAGATTAAATTACTCAAAAGTTGCTTAGATGACGGCACTCGAGAATGACTTGTGGTTGTTGCGAGCGTCAAAGCGATGCCGATGCTCTGCTTGCCGCTGTGCCGCGCTGTCGGCTGTTGACTGTAGTATCAATAACCATTAACTATTTAGTATACGCTTCCATGTACCTATATATACATACATATTTATATAAAGCTGTCTGTACGTAGTAGAGGATGTGGCATGTCGACCACAATCAGCTCATTGTCAGTTCGCTTGTTAAGTCGTTATGTAGCCGTGCAACAATTGCGCCGGTTCGCTTATTTGTTTAGCTGTTTACTACTTTTATGTGCATATGCATGTTTGTTTTTCTATGCATGTATTTTCAATGCTGCTTAGTTGCTTATATTTATTTGTTTGTTTGCATTGTTGTGCCTCTTGATTGCTAAATAGGAGTAGTTAACGCGTTGTTGCAGGTGAGTTGAGGAGTTTGTGTTGTTGTTGTTGCTATTGTTGACAATTGACTGCTGCTGCGCCACATGCTGAGTGGTTAATCGGAGCATGAAATAGTCGTGTCACAATGCGTGGCACGATAAATATCTCAGTTATTTTTCGAAAGTAGATAAATTTCTACTTTTCATATTTTAATAAAAATATTTGATTTATGGAATTTGTGTATTTTATTTTTCTTTGCTTTAATAACGCGTTGTTTGCATTTAAAATAGTTGGATCTTTTTCTTGTTTATTTATTTTAGAGGTAAGTGCTTGAGAAGGCTAAACTTCTTCTGATAAAGTTGCGTAAGAACTGGTGAAAAATCTGTATAGGGTGTAATAATTTTTAGGCAGATATTATGGTTTATTCTTGGAATAATCAATGGCACCGGGATTCGATTTTGGTATAGAAAAACACTGAAAGGTACTTATTTTCAAAACTTTTCTAACTAAAAATTAAAAACACTATTTCAAGTGGGTCGAAAGAATATGAAAAATATGGGCTTTGTGGCCAGGGAAATACATTGATTAGTTGCTTATGGCATTTAAGAACATATTAACTTAAAGAAAAAAGGAGAGAGAAATATCGGTTCATATGGGAGGGATCAACCATCGATGAACTCTTTCGTCTGAATGACTACAGCAGCCCAAAAGAACATAAAAAAAATAATTTGTATAAAAAGTATTATCAAAAGCTGTTTGCATTCCTGTGGTGAACCTCAAACAATAGATACTATATGTCAAGTTCAGAAGTTCATATGAAAATTCTAAATAATTTCAAACTGCCAACCGCATTTATAAATCTGTAAAATAAAACCAAAGCAATGCTAGAATAGAAAAGTGCACGCAAGCAAAGGCACAAAAACCTGCGCTGGCAACACAATTATGACTATGATGTATTTTAGGCATACAATTTATTATCGCCCAACTGACATCACAGTGCAGCAGCAGCAGCATGCGAATGCAGTCAGTGGTAATAGAAACAAAAACAAAAAAACGCATTGAATGAATAGTACCTACACATACTAAAGTGGAAATTGTATATTTGGATTTAAGCTTACTGCATACATCCACTGTAAGTTTGTAGGTCTGTACTTTTTACTATATAAATAGGCATATGTGTATACAAACTTATGCATGCAAGTATATACTCGTACCAGTGGCGGTCCTGGCATAAAATGGCTGGGAAAGCCTATGTATGAAGCATAGCCATTAGCCATTTATGTAATTTTATTTGCTTTATTAACTGAAAGTCTTATTACGGTTCGGTCGCTGACTTTGATTAAATTCGTTTTGCATACCCACATAGCATTTGGAAGATTGTTTTATGAAAAATGACTATACCGAGTCTTTTTCGAAACCCTTTGATGATCAAAAACTGATGAATAACTTCTGCGGAATAAGAATCGATAATGAGTCAGACCAGCGATTGAAAAGTGACTTTATTTTTTATCATTGAGTCTTTTCGATCCCCTTTGCTGATTAAGAAAATAATTTATCACAAATTGATCATGCCAAAGATCGAAATGTGATCGTTTACTTAGCTTTTTTAGAAAAAAAAAAACGAAAAAATAATGCGAAAATGAGCAGAAAAACGATTGAAATATGACCCAAAAAGATTGGAAAGCCAATCGAAAATTATCAGAAAAACGAAAAAAATTACCCCAAAAAGATTCAAAAACGATCAGAAAACTATTCGAAAATGACATAAATAAGATTCAAAATACTAGAAAAAAAAAAATAAAATCGAAAGAGACTCGAAAATGATTAAAGTACGATTAAAATACGGAAACGAAAACGACTTCCCAGGAAGTGTTGGATGTAGGGTACCATTTTCTACCGACGAAAGACTCTTTTATGATCAGAAAATGAGCGCACTCATTTGCTTCTCATTCGCATACAAATGTGATGTGAAAAATAATAAAAGTGTTTTTCTACTTTTTTTTCAATTTAACTCTGAAAATAAGCAATTGACTTCGACTTAGAGAAAACCAGAAAATAAGCTATGCTATTCTGTTTTGAAAACCTAATAAAAGCCTACGCGTCTAACTGTTAAAACGTGCTCACTAACCCCGATGGCGCTATGATTAAGAACTTAAGTGGTAAACACATTTCAACTGTAAAATAACCAGATTTTAAAGAAATTCGTAAAATGAAATGAAAAAAATATGTATTTAGGCAGGCCTGGCTTTTCGGCTTGTATTAAGCGTCCGCCACTGACTCGTAAATATAGCTATACATACATATGTTTATATTTAGGCTTGTTAGCTTGCATTCTCTTTAGAGCAAAGTAAATGAAAAACACAGGTGTTGCCTCAAGTTGCATGTCATGCCCACGAAACATAAAATTTCGCCTCGTTCTAATTACAGTTGTTGGTTTGTTGGTTGGTTGGTTACACATACGTATGTAGTTGGTACTTGTTGCAGTTGTTGTTATTGTTACCATGTTTGTTTTTGTTTAACTATTATAAAGCCTCAAATGTCGGTTGCAATTGAAATTACTATTTTATTTTTTTTGTGGTTTTTCGAATGTTTTCCTTTAATCTGCTTTTTCTTTTTTCAATTCATGAACTTAACACACTATTCACGCCCTGCTTTTTTTGTAACGATATAGATTATTATTACATCTATTTGTTTTTGTTATATTTTTCACGCCGCACGAGCTTGTTAAATATAACAAATTATTTTCGTGATGGATGCATGATTTATTTATTTGCTTTTTTTACATGCAGCTGCTTTGCTTTTCTCACTGTTTGCATCGTTCTTAGAATGCTATTTTTTTGTTTTTGTGTAGACAAAAAGCTTGAATTTTTCTCGGTTAAGCTCTTTCTTTGCCTATAGCAGTGCTCATTAAAGTACAAAAATACGCGGTTTTTCAACAAAAGAAAGTCAAGTTACTCATTATATCTCGAGCATATCATTAACCCAGTTTTGGTCGTGTTTAATCTTGAAATTATTGAAGGCTAACAACAAATGAGGCAGAGTTTTTTTTGTATGCGACACTCACGTTACTTTTTTTTTGTTTTTCACGTTACTTTTTTTTGTTTTTTATAGAGCAAGTTAAGAAATGGAATGTTAAGGAGATGCTGATATATGATTTATGTTGCATAAAAGCCATTTAAGGTGGCTTGTAAGCAGGAAATTGAAATTTGTAGAAAGTTAATTGTTAAGTTCTTTGTTGAAGCCTTAAAATTAACTAATTTGGTATGTTATTGAGTAATTATTCATTTTTAGCTTTTTAATAGCTTTTATCAAACTGAAAGGTTTAGAAAACTGTAGAGTGAAACCA
>OY482670.1:152998419-153235919 GCA_960531455.1 Urophora cardui
CGGTTGTAGGGGAGCTATAGGTTATAGTGGTCCGATCTTAACAATTTTCGGTAATCCCGTTTGGGCCCATATGGGTACAAATACTTCAAAATTTCACGCCGTTAGCTGTTAAAATGGAGGAGTTATACACCAAAATGTCCATATCTGAACAATCGGTTGTAGGGGACCTATATGTTATAGTGGTCCGATCTTGACAATTTTCGGTAACCCTGTTTGGGCCCATATGGGTACAAATACTTCAAAATTTCACACCGTTAGCTGTTAAAATGGAGGAGTTATACACCAAAATGTCCATATCTGAACAATCGGTTGTAGGGGAGCTATATGTTATAGTGGTCCGATCTTGACAATTTTCGGTAACCCTGTTTGGGCCCATATGTGTACAAATACTTCAAAATTTCAGGCCGTTAGCTGTTAAAATGGAGGAGTTATACACCAAAATGTGTATATCTGAATAATCGGATGTTGTGGAACTGTATGTTATAGTGGTCCGATCTTGACAATTTTCGGTTACCTTGTTTGGGCCAAAATGGGCACGTCTACTTCAAAGTTTCATGTCCTTAGCTGTTTAAATGGGGAAGTTATGCACAAATTACATCCAAAAATTTCATGTATATCTGAATAATCGGTTGTTTTCTATATGTTATAGTGGTCCGATTCGGCCGGTTCCGACAAATGATCAGCTGCATATAACAACATACCTGTATTCCGAATTTCATTCAGATATCTCAAAAACTGAGGGACTAGTTTGCGTTCACACAGACGGACGGACGGACGGACAGACGGACCGACGGACAGACGGACATGGCTTAATCGACTCAGCTCGTGATTCTGACCATATCGGTATATATTTTGGTGGGTCCCCCACGCTTCCTTCTGGTACTTTCGACAAAAATTTTTTGGCACTAAGTTATAAATACCATTTCATTCTCATGAAAGGTATAATTATTAGTAAAAAAACACCGATTTTAAATATTTTTTGACATACTGAGCACCCCACGCTTTTCCTTAAATACATACTTATATTTTCGTTCATCATTTTGTTTCTAATTAAATTATTTCTCAATTTTTAGTACGATTTTTAAGATTAAAGCGTGTTTTTTAGTTTTTTTTCTAATATGAATGCAATTGAATAAGCTTTTATATACATACATTGCGTTAGTTATTGTGACGTAATTTGGGAGCAAGAAATTACATACATACATACGAGTAAATAACGCTAATTGATGCAATATATATTTTTTTTTAATTGAAAATTGTTTACCACGCTTAGAATGCAAAGTGAAAAGAAAAATTGTTATAATTGATTTAAATTTGAATGGACAATGTCAATAATAAACTTTCTGTTATTAATTGACCTTTTGAAGAAATGCAATTTTAAAGGTTAAATACATATACATATGTATTTATATACACGCGATTTATACTTGTATAAAACTTTTCTTATATATATACTTTCGTGTTTTTCTTTATATTTATTTAAGCTTGGCATGCACTGATGATCACTGATTAAAATTGAATTCTTATTTATGTTTGTTCTTATTTCTACTTCATTTTTTCAGTCGATAGGACGACGAAATGTTATATAATGCAGTACATATGTATGTATGTACATCTCTAAACATATGTACATACATGAATACATATGTACAACAAAAGCCTAATTTGATAATCAATTGTCGAAAATTAAATTCAATTGAATTCCAGCAGCCAACGCCCCTTTGACTTGCCTCCTTTTTTTACTTTTCCCATGGAAAAGTGGCGGCATGTGAATGCACACGCGATCTGTCACTTGATCGAAAGACCTTTATAAACACAAATACATATGCACAGTGAATGCACATACATATTATGTATGCATGTTTGCTGAATAATATTTAAAATTATTGCATATCAATTTCTCCATATACACGCCCTTGTCAGCGCAAGAAATCACGCGATCGATAAATTTCACACTATAATTTGTTAGGGTTAAAGATGAATAACTCAAATAGCAAAGTGTCAAATATGCAGGGCAAATGTTGTGAGTGTTGTTTAATTCAATTAATTTTCTATAGCAATAATAAATTGCATATTTAATTTATGCCAGGGACCGTAACGATTATCATTTTTATAAAAAAAAAATCATTTTTAACCCTAATCACCGAATTTTAAAAAGTTACGTAAAACCGAAAGTGAGACTGTGAGGCTCACCTATGGGGAAATTTTGAAACACATTATTTTGGTATTTGTTGTTTACTCTTATTTATGCAGTAATGAATTCAGAAGCTTTTTTATACATTCTTATAACGGTTTATGACATTTTTTTTAGTATATAAAGATAAAAAAAGTAATTTCATAAAATAGCGGATATTAATGAACTGCAATTTTCATACATTTTTGAAGTTGTTGAATGTTCATTACAAATGGTTTTATTACATCTGTTATAAATTTTTTTTTTGTGCACACAAAGAGAAAAACTATGAATCAAATGAATATGAATAAATTTTTCATATGATCGCCCCTAATATATATTTTCCGTAATCAAATTCCAAATCTTTAAAACGCGACGTTCGTGGTGAAATTACTTACGCATAAAGCAGTTCATAGTTCCTTTCTCTATTTGAACGCATCTTTTCCGTAATTTAGAATCTCAGTAAACAGAAAAATTATAAAATGTTAATTGTTTTGAAATTGTTGATTTTGCGGTCTCCTTAATTTTATGACATCCTATTATCTAAAGATCTATGGTGAAATAAGACGAATTCACCAAAATCCGGGGAACTATGGTGAGTTCACGATGTAAAAACCTCACTGGATAAACCTTGTAAACAACGGATTCAAAATTTAGTTGAATTCTAGAAATGCAGGCTTATTACGATAAAGATACTTAAGGTGAGTCTTTAAGGCTCACTTTCGGTTTTTCGTTACAATTTTATACGATTGCAAAAAAAATGGTTAACATAAATAAATAGCCCAAAGATCATAATTATTTCATAATTTATGAACACAAATGGAGGAATACCCAAAATTTCAGATAAAAAGCTTTTTTGGTTTAGGAATAATTCGCTTTTAAACTTTAAAGTGAGACTGAGAGGCTCACTTTAGAGGATTAGGGTTAATCGTTATAATTTGATTTTTATTTTTTCGATGAAATTTGATCGACATTTTATTATTTTTATTTTTTCGATCAAAAATAATCGTTATTACTGGATTTAAATTTTTCCTATGAAACTTGATCGATATTTTATGATTTTTATTTTTTCGATCAAAAATAATTTTTATTATTGGATTTAAATTTTTCCGATTATAATAAACTCTAAAAACATGTTTTTTTTTTGCAAATTTTGTTCTCAAATAGAACTGCGCCAATGTTGGCACAATCGTCAACTTCAAGCCATCAAATATAGGATTCACTCACGTTTGAAGATGTTTACTATGATCGGAGGAAAAGTAAAAAAATATTGATTAAAGTTGATCGGAAAAATTTAAATCCAATTATAACAATTATTTTTGATCGAAAAAATAAAAATCATAAAATATCGATCAAGTTTCATCGGAAAAATTTAAATTCAATAATAAAAATTATTTTTGATCGAAAAAATAAAAATCGTAAATAATGTTGATTGTGCGTATATAGGCTTTTCTGACCAGTAGGTTATTAGCGCAAATAAAACAACGTTATTTCGCTATTCCGGCCCAACGTTTCGCTAGACTTCCTAGCTTCTTCAGGGGCGAGTCTGTTTTTATTAAGCAACAAGGAAATTTTATATATTTAAAAAACATTACATATATATACATAAACATACAAACATGAGCACTTACATGATAATTAACAAAAAATAAAAAAGAAAAAGTCGTCAAGTATTTCCAGTACCATTCGTCTGTGGTATTGTCGTCATACTAAATCTATAAACAAAGAAGATAGGTCGAAGCAATATCGTCAGTGTCCTCTTTCTTGTTCATTGTCGTTTCCCTTTTTTGTAATATTCGTAAACTCTCTAACTGTGTAACCTAAATCAAACGCAAGTCGTCAATTTAACGCACGCACGCAAATTTTTCATATGCGTTGAACCGAAATTGACTTGCGTGCGTGTTCAGATAAAGAAATAGAAAAATACAGAAAATCAGAGAAAATCTTGTTATTTTGTGGAATATGTACCTAACAGACACGATATCAAAAGCAAGTGTCAATTTTTTTGCAAACAATCACCCACAATGCTTAATTTCAACTGTCACGCAAAACAAAAATTGGGCGTCGAATTTGCTTTTTACGCACGCCGTTCAATTTCGGTTACTCCCATACAAGTTGTATGGGCATGAGAAATTTTTGACAGTAAATTGACGGCGTGCGTTTGATTTAGGTTACACAGTAATGTATATCGAGCTTTTCCTCTTTTGTTTCTGTCTATGATTCTAATGTTTTTGGTATCAGCCGTATGTCCTGTTGTTGTAATGTGTTGTGAGAGCGCTGTGTTGGTTTTCTTCTTTCGTATGTCCGCTTCATGCTCTGTCAAGAATTATCTAAAGAAGGATATCGCAGTAGATAAGCTGATTGCAATTGTGTATGTATACTAAAAAGTGTGAATGTCAGACAAAACGAATTGGAAAAAATTTTTCCTTGATATTCATTTCTCTTCTCTTTCACATTGACATTTTTAAAGAAAACACACACATAAAAACGGAAGTAATATAACCTCTATTTGGATAAGCCTTGTGCTCTGTCAGTCTCACTCCAAGTGTTCGCTTAGTGGTCCCTATATATATTTTGTTGCAGTTTTCGTTTTCTTTCCCATTACATTTTATTTCGTACACAACATTGTTTTGTTGTAAGGCGTTAATTGGGCTTTATAACAGATGCTGACAAGGGAAACAAAACAGTAGTTATGTATAAGGAAGATTACATAAAGAAAATGGACGAACTACTTGAAGACAGAAATACATACAGATCAATCAGAACAGATCCAACCAATACATTACAAAAGAAAAACAACAACATAGTAAATGACCTGTACAAAAACAAACTCATTGACCCAGTAGGGAAACGACAACTACTATGTTCAGTAGCAATCGCACCGAGACTATATGGCTTACCCAAAGTGCACAAACCTGATCTCCCTTTACGACCCATTGCATCCTCAATTAATGTTCCCTGCTACAAACTAGCCAAACATATAGGGACTATTTAAAAAAATTTAATCTCCGAAAACTATAATGTAAAAAATGTTTGAGGTAAAGGAAAGACTGAAAGATATTCATATGAACGAAGACGAAATATTAGCGTCTTTCGATGTTGTGTCACTTTTTACTAACATTTCAACAAAACTAGCTATTGACATTATAATGAAAAAATGGGACAAAATAAAAACCTTGACAACCATATCCAAAAGCAAATTCCTTAACATTCTCCATTTCTGCTTACTTGACAACAATTATTTTAAATATGACCAAAAAATATACACCCAAATTTTCGGCATGCCAATGGGCAACCCGCTCTCCCCGACCATAGCGGATATAATAATGGATGATCTCTTTGACTACGCACTTAACAATTTGGAAAAACAAACAAAAATCAGAACAAAATTTATAATAAAGTATGTAGATGACATTTTAGCGATAGTTAGACGAGAAGATGTAGACAACTATTTGAACGTTTTTAACAAATACCACAAACGATTAAACTTCACGGTAGAAACGGAACAAAATAACGCCATCCCCTTTCTTGACATCAAAATACACAAAAATAATGGAGCACTTCTATTCGACTGGTACACGAAACCTCTATCCTCTGGCCGCCTGATAAACTTTCTTTCTTCACAGCCACTGTCCCACAAACTAAACACAGCAAAAAACCTTATTAAAAGAGTGTTAACACTAAGTAACCAAGAATTTCACAATACAAACATCAAAAAAATAGAAAACATACTATCCGACAATAACTACCCACATAGAATGGTCCAAAACTTAATAAGACAAACAATAATTGAAACAAACAACAAAAACAGCACAACTCCTATTTCAGAGAAACCCACCCAAACAAAACAATATCACAGCGCTACATACATCCCAAATCTCTCTGAAAACATAAACAAAAGCATAACATATGATAAACAAAAAAACGCAATAGCCTACCGATCAAACTGCACTTTGTCGAAAATATTTACCAACACAAAAAGCCCAATTAACGCCTTACAACAAAACAATGTTGTGTACGAAATAAAATGTAATGGGAAAGAAAACGAAAACTGCAACAAAATATATATAGGGACCACTAAGCGAACACTTGGAGTGAGACTGACAGAGCATGAAGCGGACATACGAAAGAAGAAAACCAACACAGCGCTCTCACAACACATTACAACAACAGGACATACGGCTGATACCAAAAACATTAGAATCATAGACAGAAACAAAAAAGGAAAAGCTCGATATACATAAGAGCCCGTGCACAATTGGCTTTGTCTGCTCCAACTTTGATAGAAAAAACCTTAAAGCAAAGCGAAATTTCAGATGCTTGCTACAATTAACAATTTGACAATTTCAACTTCACTTCTTTGCTTTAATTTATAAATCTGATTTTTGGTAAAATATTTGGGAAATTTGCTTTTTTCTGCTTATTCGAATGTTATTTTTTACCTTTCTCTGTTCACTTTTCACGAAATTGCGCGAAATCGCTAAAATAAGTGTAGTTATACAAACATACACACACACACACACAAGAGGAGATGTTTGTCAAAGTGTAAAAAAGTTGAGAGATGGCTAACTTTATACTTTGCTTTACTCGCTTCATCTCAATTGTGAACATGTCCCTTTGAAAAGCACATGCTGAACGAAACTGTCAAAGCAAAACTCTGAAGCAAAGCGAGGTAGAAGTCAATTGTGCACGGGCTCTTAGAGAGTTTACGAATATTACAAAAAAGGGAAACGACAATGAACAAGAAAGAGGACACTGACGATATTGCTTCGACCTATCTTCTTTGTTTATAGATTTAGTATGACGACAATACCACAGACGAATGGTACTGGAAATACTTGACGACTTTTTCTTTTTTATTTTTTGTTAATTATCATGTAAGTTCTCATGTTTGTATGTTTATGTATATATATGTAATGTTTTTTAAATATATAAAATTTCCTTGTTGCTTAATAAAAACAGACTCGCCCCTGAAGAAGCTAGGAAGTCTAGCGAAACGTTGGGCCGGAATAGCGAAATAACGTTGTTTTATTTGCGCTAATAACCTACTGGTCAGAAAAGCCTATATACGCACAATCAACCAATTTAAACTGACCGTAAAATAGATACATATAAAATCGTAAATAATGGTTATTCAAAGATTTAAAAAATAAAAATCTTTAGAATAAAGATGAGCTCATATTTGGATAGAATGTGCTAAAATCATTGTATCGGCATACTTGCATTTTATTGTTAACGAAGTTTTCATAATGATTTCTTCATCCGAAGAAATGAAAATAACGATTACAAGCGGTCCCTGATTTATGCATAATAAAATCGTTTATAAACTCGAAAAGGAGGACTCGCGTTATTTATTAGAAATCAAATGAAAAATAAGCTGAAAGATGAAAAAAAAAATACGTGGACACTTATGTATGGTCGGAGTTAGTGATACCGGCTGGCAAAGATTCTTACTTTTGGTAATTAGACCGAAGACTCAATAACTTCCGGCAATTAGATTCCGCTACTATGTAATGTTTACTTTTTCTTTCTGAAGACTCAAAAGATCCGTTTCTGAAAGTCAAAACTTTTCTATATCGCTTTAATATTTCAAATTGAAATTTTCAATAGTCATTTCTCAGGCTGCATGCTGAATGATCCAACCATATTATCACTCTTTATGCCTAAACTAAAAAATTCTAAATGCTCCAACAAAAACTTACCCAAATCCCGAACCCACAGGTATCGCAAAATAAAATAACGCCAACATTTTCGAACGTTCATCATTTATGAATAGATCCGAGATTATGGTCGGTGCTATTGTACTATACGATGCCTCGCCAATACCCACCAGCGCACGAAATGCAATGAAACCACCAAAACTGCCCATAAATGAGCCGAGCAGCGTTGTTGTTGACCAAAGCAACACACCGATGGCCATAATCCAACGACGCGAATAACGATCGCCAAGATAGCCAAAAATGGGCGCACAAATCATATACGAAAGGACGAAAGCGGTTTGTAGTAGACCACCATCGTCGTCGCCAATTTTGAAATCATCTTGTATATCAGTTAAAACACCTGAAATGAAAGGGGAATAATGGAAATTTTGATTAATTCGCGGAATGAAACATGTTTGTGTAATCAATCAAACTTAAGTACTTAGGATTTTGCTTTTAATTTGAATAAAAAATGATTAGATCATTTGCAATAAATGCATGACTTACATATGAGTAGTCCACTCAGTTAAGCCACAAATTAAAAAAAAAAACTCAAGCTCTATTTTATTTTAATATTTTTTGTTATTACCTAAAAGCTTGGGATGTAAAATCGTCTAGACGGTTACGCGCAATTAAAAAGAATATTATAATACTTCTTCAAAACAAAGAGTCATTGGTGAGTTAAATAGGGACATTAATGGGTTAAGACGATTAAAATTTGCTCTTAAAGTATACATAGATCAAGGAGATTCTGGTGGAAATAAAATGGTTTTAGAATATTGAGCGACACCTATGTGTGCCAAGGCGTACGACTGACCTTTTTGAGATAGAGACTTTTGATAGTGTATAAATTAAACATATAGACTTTTGAAAGTGTACAAATAAAACATAGAGACTTTTGAAAGAGTATTTTGTATGTACATAATGCTATTTTTCAGAATACGGAAGGATTTTGCAATAAATTTTTAATGGACATTGCATAACCTTTAAATATTGTTACACAATCCATCAAAAACTCAATATCAAAAAAAAAAAATTTGACATAGACACTTTTGAAAGTGGACTATTCATATGTACTTATAAAATTTGCATTGATTGGAGTTTCTTTGTTCTTACTTATCTTTTTCGCATTCTAACAGCAAATTACTCATTTCTAATACCATGTCTCCACATAACGAGTTTCTCTCTTTTTTTCTGCATTTTCTCTCTCAATCTTGTTTCGACACGGAAACCAGTGCCGAAACTCGCCAATTTCCATACAAATTTCTGAGAGCGAGTGAAGATTCAAACACTGTTTCATTCTGAATCATCTTGCACAGAGCCAAAATACCACCTAAAATGCCCTATAAATTAGAACAAAGTTTAGCGGATTTCTCTATGCTTTCTGTCCAATAAGATGCCCGTCTTATTATTACTGGATATTTCATTTTAATAAAACTAAGTAGATAATCTGTAAAACTAATATGAAAACCTTTTCAATATAATTAAGAAGATAACCCGTGGATTTTAGATGAAATCATTTTCAGTAAAATTTAAGAGATAACCTATAAAACTAAGATGAAAACCTATTAAATAAAACTTAGAAGATGACTCCTAGAATAAATATGGAAACCTTTTCACATCGCAGATAACCTGTAAAATTAAGAAGAAACCCTGTTTAATATTATTAAGAAGAGAATCTTGATTTTCATCGGAAAACATAATTAGTCAACTAGTATTTTCCTAGGACTTATTCAGACAAAGGGCAACATTTCATTTCATATAAGTGCAGATGGACATAATAAACTCTTTATACCAAGTGCTTCATTAATCGTTTGAGAATTGTAGAAATGTGCAAAGCCGTAGTGAAATTGACGAACGGAGGAAATACATAAGAGCTCTTTTAAAAATAAAAAGTTCTCCCTTTTAATTTCTTGAACATGTAATTGCACGCATAAAACGTGGCTGATGCAATAACTGTTATGCATACTTCTAGTATGTACGAGTATATATGTACATATGTATGTATGTACGTATGTTAAGACGTTTAAAGCAAAATTTGAATTAATAAGTGCTCTTTTAAAAATAAAAAAGTTTTCCTTTTTAATAAATTCAAAAAGGTTCAAGTAAAAATTAGAGGATGTCCTTATTGATTTGCTTTATAAAAATTTTCTCCTAAAAACAAGCAGATTTCTTCTAACAATTTAATTTTTTTGACAAAATGACATAAAAAATTAATAAACAAGAAGTTATCTCCTCGTTTTCAGACGATATCCTTTTAAATAAATTTAAGAAGAAATTCAAGCTAAAATCCAGAAGAATTTCTAGCAAAAATTTCTTCAATTTTGTCCCCACTCCCTCTCCTCGGCCAAATAGCTTTTTTAGGTGGCAGTCTCTTTGATTGTAGGTGAACTTTTTGGCTCTGTGTGCCAACCTCGATGATATCGATGTCTTCTCTAATTTTGTATCGAAAATCTATCGAAATCTCACACAGACCAAAACAAAAACGCAAAATATAAGCAAACATACAAACATTTAAGAAGAGCAAGAAAGAGAAATGTTAAACTGAATCACGATCAGCCACGTGGAGACGGGTTATTTAGCGAGATGTTTTGCTAGATGTTTTGTTGGTGAAACAAGTTATGTGGAGACGGGCTTTTACACTGAATCACTAATTCACAAGAATGAATATGATAATTTAACTTTATCGGAAATTAAATTCATTCACATGTTTTTTTTTTAATTTCGTTCGCAAGTCATGCATATTCAAATTTGAAGTATTTTAGGTGATAAACCCAATTAAACGTGAGTGCTAAAAGCTGTATCACAAAGTCAGTTGAGTGATATTTCTTTTAGTCGATCATATGATTGAATACAAATGAATTGCAAAATTAGCACAGAAGCGAAACAGACTTAGTTAATAGCGCGAGATTCATGATGTGAAGAATTGCCGAAAGATTTACATACTACAACTGTAGGTCAGGTCAATGTACCTATAGGAACAAAATTAAACAGCCAGTTTAGGTATTCATGCCAGTCTGTTATTTCTAAACGAGGAAGAAAACCTTAAAATATAGGCATGTGCTGCAAAGTTTTATGTAGTCAAAATTATTCAGCAACAAAATGTATGAAAATTCGATAGAAAACATAAACAAAATATGTACCTGAACGCAAAATGTGCGCAATTTTATGAACAGCTGTTTTTTTTTGTTTTTTGACGTTTTGTTAGCGATCGGCTGCTTTTTTCCTAAGAAAGAAAAATTTTACACACCCACATAATAGATAAACAACACCTACATATGTATGTATGTAAGTTTAGAAACATAAAACATATATAGGTACCTAGTAGGTATATACATATTTGTGTAATTGTACTTGAAAATTTTGCTATTTGTTTACCAAGAATCATAACGACGAGATTGCGAACGAAAAGAGTACATTTAGAGGAGCGTCAATGAATGTGTCGCGCCCACATAGCTGAGAGAATTTATTTTACCTACTGACTGGCAGTGAGTCAGATCGAGAGCTAGAGATGGGCAAATTGGAAAAATATATCGATATATATTATATCGATATTTAAGAAAAATATATAAAGGTTCGGATTTCCATTAAGGAAGCACAACTAGCGAAAAACCACTTTTTCACGAGGTCACAAATCTCAAAACTAGGGTTGCCAGACGTACTGATTTGATCAGTACAATACTGATTTTTCGTGCCCCGTACTGAGGGTTTAGAAACCTTAAGAAATACTGATTTTTTGGATTTTGTACTGATTTTTAGCCGACACTAAAAAATTTGAAGTTTGTTACCATGAAACAATTAGAAAGGAGGCTGCAGCGCGAACGGTACATGTCATAGAAACATGATTGACAGTTAACGATACGGAAACAAAAACAAAATGCCAGTAATAAAGACGATTTTCTCTGCAATATATCGTTTTTTTTTTGTTTGTTTTTTTATTTTTTTTTTTAGGGCAATGTACTGATTTTATCTGGCAACCCTACTCAAAACTGAAATCCAAACTTGCCGGAGGCTTATAGTTAACTAGATATTTGTTGTTAAAGTTGGATGGGTCTATAAATATTCCACGAATCTTGAAGCATAAACATAAGGATCATTAAGCATTGCTTAGAGAAGAAAGTAATGGAAACTCAAGCACCGCGGAAATTATGGTTACTTATACCACTTCAAAAAAAATGTCTTCTGTTTAATTCAAAGCGAATCAGAAATGTATGAAAAATATCGAATTTGGCACGAATTGGCAAAAAATGATCGATTATCGATGCACGGTATTTCAAAATATTATCGATATTATCGGCTGTAGGTACTATTTTAAAAATATCGATATATATCGCCCAACCCCATCGAGAGCTCTTTTGAGCTGATAAAAATCGCTTTCAACTAGTGATGAGCGATATATCGCAAACGGTGATTTTTTCACTGTGAATAAAAAATCGCAAATCGCAATTGCGATCACTTTTTCAAAATAGCAGTTCACTACTTATTGGGAAGTGCTATCGATGTAGCAAGTAAGCAGTTCACCTATGTGAATCGCAATCGCAAAAGCATTATAAATTTCTTTTTGTTTATACTTTTGAGCAGACCACATACGTATATAGAAATATAAAAAAAAAAATTATTATTGAATTTACAATTTATCTTTGAAAAATGTTTACAAACAGCGAAATTACTGCGGAATACGTTGTTATTGCTATCATTTTGTTAACATAAAATGAAGACAGGTTATATCGCTCAGAAAACGCAAAATTAATCTCTACCGGTAGCTGATGATTTTATAGCAGTCCATGCAATCGCAATAGCAGTTTAAAATCGCAGTGATTTAAAAATAGCAATCACCAAAATCACAGATATCAAAAAATCGCAGTTTCTCTCATCTCTACTTTCAACTACATACATATGTAAGTACTACCTACTAAATGCGGCCAACATAGCGCTCGTTCCATAACATTTTCAGACCACAAAAGACTCGATTCGCTAATGCACTGCTATTCATTTTCGCTATTCAATTTATAAGCTTGAATGCCTTTTACCCGGTTTTTTTTTTTTTAGTTGCAATATTCGCAACGTGTTTCTTTCGTATTTTGTTTTGTTTAACGTTTTATTGCTTTCAATTTTAATTGTATATTCGTTGTTATCTGGGTCTTTCTTTATATGAGAAATTTTATCGTACGATTTTTTCAACCAATCAGCGCTGTTAGCCAGCCAGCCAACTAACTATGAGTGACGTAACGACGCCAAACGATATAGACGGCCGGACGTACATTCATACTACCTACATATGTATGTACATAAATTTATGCATATTCAGCAAAGTACTAAGTGGGACAAGTTGATTGGTGGGCAAGGTGAGAGGTGGAAGTAACATAAATTCCAATCGCTAAAGTCGAAACATTGAAGTGAAAAATGAAATGTTTGAATGTGCGATTGGTAGGTAGGTATGCAAATACAACACCTAATAGCACTTTTAATGGAGAAGGAAATAGGGATGGGCAAATTGGAAAAATATATCGATATATATTATATCGATATTTAAAAAAACATCGATTTATGCCGTGTAAAAACATCGATATATCAATATATCGAAAGGGTCGCCTTTACATTAAGTAACCACGTCCCGCAAAAAACCACTTCTTCACAGGGTTAGAGGTGCTCTCAGAGATCTCAAAACAGAAATCCAAACTTGCCGGAGACTTATAGTTTACTAGATATTTGTTGTTAAAATTCGATGAGTCTACAGATATTCTACGAATCCTGAAGTATAAACATAAAAATCATTAAGAATTGCTTGAAGAAGAAAGTAGAGTAAATTCAAGCACGCGAACATTATGGTTATACCACTTCTTAAAAAATATTCTGGTGTTAGATTCAAAGCAAATCAGAAATGTATGAAAAATATCGAATTTGGCTCGAAATGGCAAAAAATTATCGATTATCGATGCACGGTAATTCAAAATAACGTCGATATTATCGGCTATACTATTTTAAAAATATCGATATATTGATATATCGATATATATCGCCCAACCCTAGAAGGAAAAGAAATAAAAATAAAAATGAAAAATGGGCCTAATGAATAAACATCAAGCAAATGCTTTTCTGGACCTTTTGCTTAAATTTCTATGAATAAAAATTGAAGCAAATGCTTTTTTCAATAGCAATTGCTTTTGCTACAAGCATTTGCTTTTTTATTTCAGCATTTGCTGAAATCTGTAAGCAATTGCTGAATTCCGTATGAATAAAATTAGCATTTGCTATTTTTTATAAGCAAAAGGTAATGATTTTTTAAGGACGCCCTACCCCATGCTAAATTTTTCAGAAATTAGTTTTCGCTCGATTTATCTTCGAAGTACAATGAACGAAGGTAAAAACTTAATAGAATTCATATCGTCCTACCAACAGGAAAAACACCTACTAGATTTGGTAAGAAAAGCCCAGAAATGGCATTTCTCTTACCTATTTGTACAACGATGTTGTTGTAAAGTTTATGACGTTGTTGTTTGTGCCAAACAAAGAGTTGCGTGATTTTGATTTGGCTGAATCACGAATCAAAAATATTTTCTGATTCTTGATTCAAACTATTTTCAAATAAATGATAAATTTTTTATTTACATTTGTTTTCACATGGTTGTTTTAATTTAATTTTTTGATTCTTGATTCAAACTTGATTTCAAAAACAAATTATTATGAATCAAAAATATTTTTTGAATCTTGATCAAATTTTCGATTCGAATAAAATATACATATATGTATTTTGAATCAAGAATTAAAATATGTGTTTGATTCTAAATAAATTTTTGATTCTTTTGAGAAATGAATCAGAAATAAAATTTACCTATGATTTGAAAATCGCTTGAATCACGAATCAAAGGATTTTTTCAATTCTTTTGTGAAATGAATCACAAATAAAAATTATCTTTTTTGATTTGAAATCACGCAATCCTGTGCCAAACATTTTCGTGATTAAATTCTTATTTTTGTAATACCGGGAAGGAAGTTGTTGTAATTTTTATTGACTTTGTTTTTGTATAACTCCGTTAGTCACATTTTGTTATGTTTTAACATTTGGTCTCTTTCTAGTAAAAGCTTAAAATTTGTAGCAAAAGCAGCAATGGGTCGTATTAATAAAAATATAGCAAATGCTTTTACTCAAGATTTCGGAAATTTGACATTAATTTGTATGAACCAAATTTCAAAATGTGAGTAAAAGGTCTGAAATCTGAAGCAAAAGCAAATGCTTGGCTTTTATTAATATAACCCATTGACTGAAATATTATTCATATAATAAATTAGCAAATGGTTATTCTTTTCAGTAAAAGATTTTTAAGCAATTGCTTTTGCTAATAAGCAAATGCTTACTAGCAATTACTTTTTTTATTCATTAGGCCCAATGTCGACATTGAATTTGAATAAACATTGCATTAAAGCAGGCGTCGGCATTCAAAGAATTTAGTGAATTTTTTATTTCTGATTATATAGCATTTTCAGGTCAAATGAAACCTTTTTCAAGTCAAGTGAAACTTTTTTCAAGTCAAGTGAAACCTTTTTCAAACTAAGTGAAACCTTTTTCAAATAAAATGAAACCTTTTTCAATTTAAGTGAAACTTTTTACATTTAAAATGAAACTCTTTTCATTTCAAATGAAACTTTTTTCATTTCAAATGAAACCTTTTTCGAATTAAATGAAACCTTGTTTAGTTAATACAATAATATTCTTATATGAATTTTTTGAACACGGCTTTTACACATCGAAAGTTAACAATTCAAAATGTTTTACACAATTTCCACTCTAAGCTAGCGATATGTATAAAAGTTCAACATCACCTCAGAACTTTTTGCATTTCAATGTTTTTGTGGTTTTATTGTTGATTGAATTAACAATGAATTGATTATTGGTAATTTTTACTCTTGAGAAATGTTAGAAACGTTGAATTGAACGCTCAGTTAACCACCCAACTTTCTTCAGGACTTAACGGCAGCGTTGCCGTTTTAGCCATTTGGTGGCTATATTTAGCCACCGCCGTGTTTTTTTAGCCACCAAAATTTCGGTTTTGCCACTAGCCACGTTTTTAGCCACCGGTTGTAATGAACCATAATTTTGCACATAGGAAGGATGTGGTAACGCTAATTCAAATCGATTTAAGTGTTAAAAAACAAAACAAGTAACGCAACTATCGATAAATGCCTCTTGATACTCGCTAGTGGAATAGTAGGCTGTCGATGAAAGTCCGTATAAGGATCTAACTGACTTGCTACTTCTGTCACTTAGCAACGCCGAAGTGGAAAGAACCCTTTCCCTAATGAATATTGTCAAAACCAAAAATCGAAACAAAATGAATCATACGATGTTGAATGCAAAACAATGTTGCAATGAATTTGAAATAACAGAAGACCTCATTAAATTAATGAAGAAAGAATTAATTTATAAAGAGAAAGAGTCAATTAGTGATGATGACATAATGATAGATTTTGAATGTGATATCTAATTTTTTTAGATATAGTTAAGTACATACTATGTATGTATGAATATTTTATTTTTACACAAATTTATGATTTTTTCCTTATATTGTATGCAATGCTTCTGTGCCTGAATTTGAAAAATAAATTTAAAAGATGTTAATTTAAAACAAAATTTTTTAGCCACCATTTTTAGCCACGAACCAAATTTTTTGGCCATTTTTAGCCACAAATTAAATCAAATCTAGCCACCACAAAAATTTTTCAACGGCAACGCTGCTTAATGGAGTTCCTCTCACACTCCGAATTAGGAGAGCTTTCAGAGAGCGCTCGCGAGCTCGGCATGCCGATGAAAGTATTAAAGCGCGTCAACCAATTGGCAGCTCTTGAGTTGAAGGCTTGAATATTTGCCTATCTTACTTGCTATCCAAACCTGACTCCAATTAGCGCCTTTTTGCTACCACGAGTCGTGCCTAAAACCAGAAGAATAGATTAAAGAAAGTTACTTCGGAAGCAGGGCAGGTCCATCCTGTTGAGTTTAGGTATCTAAGAAGCCCATTAGGTCTGATTTATTTAAGGCCGAGAGGTTGTCAAAGAAGGCCTTGCCAAGTAATTTCATTCTGCCTTTGCAGTGCGAAGGACACTCACACAGCAGAAGCTCCACCGTCTACTTCGCTCCGGGAAGATTGCAGCTGTGGTATAGAGTGTTATGGTCTAGACCCAGCCGGGCCGCGTGGGTAGCTACCAATAACCCCAATGTCCTGTGAACAACGCAGTTAAGCGCGATACGTCCCTCCTGTCCATAGCTAGAATGGCTGAGGATCACATCTCGTTGTATGAGGGCCACAGACTTCTGCAGATCCTGCAGGTCTGCAACCGTTTCCATCTAGTTTTAGCCACCTCAGACCAGTGCCGAGAACCGACAACCTCCTCCGCCTCTGCGACATCCAGAGCCGAGCCGAGCCTTGCTGGACTAACTCACCAGACATTTCGTTTACCGTTACCTGACTATACGAGAAAATTCCTATCTTGTTTCCTACAGTGGCACTTTCTTTCTTTCTGTTTCCTACACTGGCGCTGTACAAAGCATAAAGCAAAACATGTTACGTTAACTTTTCGCAACTACTGTAAATTAAAATTACAAAAGCAAAAACATAAGCGAAAAGGTACCAAGTAATGGAGGCGAATAACCCGAGAATCGCGCAAAACCAGAACCTGTTTGGTTTAAGAAGCCGGCAATGGTATGAGCTGCGTTCGTTTGGCATTTTGCGGTGCTTACTGAACATATCTTTATATATATTACGCTAAGCTATTTTTTGTAAACACCATAACTTTTACACCGTTATACCGATTTTCGAAAATTTGGTGTCAGATGAAAGGGCTTGACCTGTAGATGTGCAGGAAGGTTTAATTTTTTTTAAAGGGTTGCCAGATGTTTGAAAATTTAATTTTACTATATAGTTTATTTGGTTTTAAAATTTTTGGTACCATATGTAAGGGCTTCACCTGATAATGAGTAATTTAATAAAAAAATTACAAAAAGGGTTGCCACCTGTTCAAAAATTCAGTTTTACGCTATAGTTGCTTTGATTTTTATTACAAGCTTTTTTAAATTTGAGCTGTCATATGAGAGGATTTGGCATGGAAATGAGTAATTTATTAAAATTTTTACAAAAAGGGTTGCCACCTGTTCAAAAATTCAGTTTTACGTTAGAGTTTGTTTGATTTTTAAATTTCATGTGTCATATGAAAGGGCTTGGCATGGAAATGAGTAATTTATTAAAATTTTTACAAAAACTGTGCCACCTGTTCAAAAATCCATTTCTGTGCTCCAGTATCACATTTTTAAATTTGAAGTGTCATGCAAGGCCTAGCACTGAGGATGGGCAATAAAAGTAAAGGGAAGAGGAAAAAGGAAAATGGACGGATATTGCGAAGGAAAGGAAATCTAGGTCCACAGAAAATAAAAATAAACAGTAACTATGAAGGTATGTATATCAAAAAATTTTCAAATGTGGCATTAAGTGGTCTTTCACCCTCAAATTGTCGCACAGTGTAATTGAAAGCCACAGCATCGCGTGGCCGGGTTTACTAGTCTATACTAATTATATAAAATTGATTGTATGGAAAATGTATGTAACGCGATAACTCAAAAAGTACTGCACCGATTTTAATAATTCTTTTTTTAAAATGTCATAAATTGTGAATTCTCGACAACCATGTACTTTTTTTGCGACTTTAATACCGTTTTCCCGGTTTTAAATTTCAAAAAACTCAAAAAAGCGCAAGCATAGACAGATTCGTTTGGTCATTTGCCGTGTTCAGTGGAGGCGTCGCAGTCGTGCCAGGCAGCGCTGCGTAGGCGACTCATATGTTTGTTTTTGCACGGTTGGTTGTTTGGCTCGGTGGCAATCAAAAACCTGTTTACACATGCATACTATGCTATAATTCAAAAACACCTACACCTACACGTGCGATATTGGCATCAAATGAAAGGTCTTGAGCAGGACTTCTACATAGAGTTACTTTCATTGTGATGCCTAGACATCCTCTCCGGATATGTGTTAAAATGTGGACCCGGATGACTCCGCAATGTTTTTGAACGATATTGGTATGAAATTAAAGGTATTGAGCAGGGCTTTAACACAGACCTATTTTCATTGTGATTCCATGCCGGGTCTCCTGATATGGGTCAAAAGGTAGATCTGGATGACGTCGGGATGTGTCTGAGCGATATTGGTATCGGATGAAATTTCTTGATCTTGACTTCAATATAGAGCTATTTTAATAATGATGCCTAGGCCGGGTCTCCAGATAAGGGTCGACAGGTGGACCGGATGACCCCCGAATATTTCTGAGCGATATTGCTACCAAATGAAGGGTCTTGATGAGGTCTTCGACGTAGAATTATGTTATTTGTGATGCCTGTGCCGAGTCCCCAAATATGGGTCAAAATTTGACCCCGGATTAACCCGCAATGTGTCGGAGCAATATTGTTATGAAATGAAAGGGTTTGAACAAGGCTTTTACATGGAGTTCTATTCATAATGATTCGTAGACCGGGTCCCCAGATATGGGTCAAAATGCGGACCCGGATGTTTTTTGGCGATATTGGTATCAAATTAAAAGTGTTGGGAACGGCTTCAACATAGAGCTGTAGTGATATCTAGACAAGGTCATCAAGTGGACCCAGATAACCCCGGAATAACTTAACTTAAATTAACTTGGCTTGACTTGACTTGACTTGACCTGACGTAACTTGAATTGACTTGGCTTGACTTGAATCGACTTGAATTGACTTGACTTGACTTGACTCGACTTGACGTCACTTGAATTGACTTGGCTTGACTTGACTTGACTTGGCTTGACTTGGCTTGACTTGAATCGACTTCGACTTGACTTGAATCGACTTGACTTGACTTCACTTGACTTGAATCGACTTGACTTGACTTGACTTGAATTGACCAGGCTTGAATTGACTTGACTTGAATTGAATTGACTTGACTTGAATTGACTTGAATTGACTTGACTTGACTTGAATTGATTTGACTTGACTTGACTTGACGTGAATCGACTTGAATTGACTTGACTTGACTTGAATTTACTTGAGTTGACTTGAGTTGAGTTGAGTTGACTTGACTTTGGTTAACTATTATTCCTCATTGCGAAGCAACGGGTATTTGCTAGTGTACATATATGTACAGTGTACACACTTACCTAGGTACTGGCTTCTACAAACTCATTGGATGATTTTGTTATACCTTTCATGCACATTACATGGTATTATTATAACTTTGTGTGGGAACACAAATCTTGAAAGTACCAGAAGGAGGCGTGACAGACCTACCACAATGTATACCGATATCATCAGGATCATGAGCTGAGTCAGTTAAACCAAGATCGTCTGTCTGTCTGTTTGTAAACGCAAACTAGTACATCAGTTTTTGGGATAAATATCTGCTTGAAATTTCGTATGTGAGTGTGCTTTAATGATGGGCTGGTAATTTTTCGGAATCGCTCACTATATCGTATCACTATAATATATAGCTGTCATACAACCAATTGTGCAGATATAGGCATTATTCGGTATAAGTTCTCGATTTAAACTAATATCAGATCATGTAAAGCTTCGTTTCCCATTTATGAACGGTATGAAATCTGCGACAGGGCCGAAGACAGTAGCGCTCTTACTTGTTTTTTGTTTGTGGTCAATAATCGCCGTGACAGAAGTGAGACAAGCCAAAAGCAAGACTAAATTAAGTGGAAACCACTATTTATTGCAATTACTTAAACAACCAACACAATCTACATACTTGTCTGACGTTAAGCGTAAAAAGCTCAATGTCCTTGAAATGGTAAAGGAAAATTACTGTAACGAATGTGTTGATAAGACAAGGTGAACAGTTAAGTTTGGGTTGGATAAATAGTAGGGCTCTAGATACGCGGGTATCGAGCAACTTGAATTGATCGTTTTTGTTTGAAGCCCGTTTGTTGTTCAAATGCCCGTACAAACATTCGAGCATTCGAGCTTACAAACAAAAAAAATATGTATCGGAAAAACAAAAATAAAAAGAACTACATACATACATATGAAGAAGAAAAATAATAATAAACAAAAGAAAAAAACAAACTTGAAAATGCCCGAATTGTTCAAATGCCCGTACAAACATACGGGCATATATCGACGTTTCCAAACAATACTGTACTAAGTCGACTTAGTACATTTTCCCGTTTTTGGCGTTTTCAAGTAGAGCGTGCCTTAATTTAGATGCTGTCTAATTTTGGTATCAATCGGACAATCCAATCAAAAGTTATAAGCAAAAGTGTACATATAATACAACTCGAGATTTTTACAGAATAAAAATTTTGAGAGTTTGCCATGAAAAACCACGTAGCAAATTTTTATTTCTTCTTACGGTTTTATATAAAGCGTACCCTGAATTTGATATTGTCGAGTTTTGGTGTTGATCGTTCCATCCAAACAGAAGTTACAAGTGAAAATATACTTAGCATACAATCGAAGTTTCATATCGAGTTTAAACTTTGAGAGCTTCTCCTGCAAAACACAGTTTTCAGACTTAGTACAGTTTTGTTTGGAAGCGTCGATATATAGTACTTCTATATTGATAGTATTCTATCTGTGTAATGTGTATGAATTCATCCAAAAATTTTGTGCAACTGGCAGTTCTGCGCATGCGCCTCAATTACATTTAATGTCATCTGTGAATATGTGTGACAAATACATTCAATTGAGTTCAGAGGCGTTTGAAAAAAAATTGAAAGGCACCATTGTGTTCTAGGGGACTTATACCCCTTTGATTTTAGTTTTTGAATTTGTTTATAATTAATATAAGAAATTTGCCACATTTATTTTAAGATGCAAACTTTTGTGAATTTGGTTATGAAAATTAGTGGAAATGTACTAGAAAAATCTATTTTCTATGCACTCATATTTTTATGAATCGGGGCGGAAAGCGTTTAATGTTAAAATCCTGTGGTCCGATCCATGGGCATTATATCAAAAAGTCGAATTCTGCCGTTTGAGGGTTATGTTTGTAAAGTATGTACATACGTTCGAATTCCGCCAACACGGTGAGTACTGCGAATTTCTAAACTGAATAACAGGACAATTTAGACAACGAACTTTTGGACACAGCAACATATGAGGACCAAAGTTCAGACTACGTTACTCTCCAAACCGACCTCAACAGGGGACCACAGATAATAATATAACAAGACGGATGGAAGAAAGGACTACGAACCAATCGCTATATGTTCCACATATTTACAGGCGGATAAAAGTTGGACGGGTGGGAGCTGCAGTGTTTTGTCCGGAGCTTGGGATTAAAAAATCCTTTTTAGTCCCGGACTACTGCAGTATCTTTCAGGCGATTCCCAGTGTAATCGGAAATGGTTGCTGCAGATTCGAATGTTTTTAACAACGTCGTCAGGCATCAGACCGCACGCATGCATCCATTGTTTGCAAATGCTTTCGTCTTTTGGAAATCTATTTACATATGTATATATATATTTATATAACCAATAATGCACTCAAAACGAAATACGTATGTAAAGCTATTTTATTTATTTTATCACTTTTATTATCACAAATATAGCACCGCTTCGACATTTTTTAATTTTTTAATACGAGAATCAAATAATAAATATGTGAATTCCCTATAATTTTTTTTTTATGTGCCGTCACTGCGGTTTATTTTGAATTCATATGTCATTTTTCAAATTTGATTGCTCGGTTTTCTCTTTCTTTTTTTATATGTCTGTACTGTAATGTTGGCTGATGGAACTCGTAGGTATTACGAATATAGGAGTACTATATATATGCATACGGGTAATAAACAAACAAACAACTGTTCGAGCATTTAACAACACTTGTTCGGGCTACTCGAAAATGTTCAAAAAAAATCTGGAGCTCTAAAATAGAAGCAACAATTATAGCATAGCTGCGAAAAAATAGTAACAAAATGTAAGGGCAAGTCTACAAAACTGCAGGGCTAGAAAATTTCTACAACTTTTAATACTTACTTAAATACTTTTTTTAATTATAGTGAGCAAATCTGTATGAAAATGTCTATTTCTTAATAATAATTAAAATTAATAACATACTTTAGTATTGTTTCATCTAAAAAGGTTAAAAACAAGTGTTACGATATCGCCTTGTAGAAAATAAGTACTTAGTTCAATTAAGTAAATTTTCCATAACCGCAGCTTATTTAGGTACGTACTTATTATTTACATTTTACGTAAGAAACCCTGTTTTAGGGAAATGTAATACGAATAGTGTGAGTGATGGTGTAGAAATGTGCATTAGGCCGTTTCGCCTTATATAAACCAAAAAAAAGGCCATCGTACCCCCCCCCCCCCCTCCCCACATATTATGTCTTTTTTGAAAACATTTCCAGAAATTTTTTTTATATATTTTTGAACGCCGCTAGATGTCGCTAAAATTCATGTCTTCATGTCTTCGGTATTTATGGTGCGATCCCTTAGTTTGATAAACCAATGTCTTTGGCTTGAGAGCAGGTTTTCTAATTTCTAATTGTATTAACCCTATGGGCGCCATTGGGGTCACTTCCATCCAGTATTTAGTTTATACCACCTTAATGTAACTTTTCTTTGCTGGCATATTAAACGTTTTCAAAAAACATTAATTTTTTGCGAAATAAGTATTTGGATCGCTTCAATAGAACTGGAAATAAAACACTTTTAACATTCCGAAGAATAGAAGTTTTTCGCTTTCTGTGGTCTTTTAGGTTCATCTTACAAAGATTTTTCTGATGAGACTCCTACTGAAATTTTATGACGAACAATTTTCTAGAACATTTTAACCATATCACCACTAAGAAATGGTTATTTTATCACTATTTACACAGTCAGAAAATATAGTATAAGTAGTCGGGAAATAGTATTTTTAAGGTCGCTATCGGGTGGGCGTACAGCGAACTTTTTTTTCTGCGATACGCTCTAATGTACATATGTATGTATTTAACTATCTACATATTTACATACATAAATGCTAACTGTTCGCAAGCTCACAATGCATAAAAATAATGAAAATAAGGACTTTCTGCACATTTGGGTCAATGACTTTTACACAACAATAAACAATGCGCCTGAGGGTGTTAAATTAAAAAGCATTATCATCCCCATCCATACCAACACTACACAACACCTAAAATTTTCAACGCCCGTGTGCTGGAATGGCATGATTCAATTAACAAAATCACTTTGAAGCGCCAGCACCTGCATAATCCGATTTACTATGCAGGAAGTTAAGTGCTACGTTTATTTTTATACTCAGCTGTACTAGTACACAGAGTATTATAGTTTTAATCACATAACGGTGGATTGTAACAGAATGAAATAATCGAGATAGATATAGACTTATATATATCAAAATGATCAGGGTGAAAAGAGAAATCGATTGAGCCATGTCCGTCCGTCCGTCCGTCTGTAAACACTCTAGCTCGCGCAAAAATTGAGATATTTTGATGAAATTTGGAATGCAAGTTGGTATCGAGACTGGGACGGTTGGTATTGAAAATGGGCGAAATCGGACCATGACCACGCCCACTTTTCCTATATAGAAAAAATCGGAAATTTGGTATCTCAATCACTAATATAGCTGGAGCGATGAAATTTTACCCACGTGTTGAGCTCAGGCCCCTAGGAAGAAATTTGATGAAATTTTGGAAAATGGGCGGTGCCACGCCCACTTATTAAGGGACAAACCTTGAAAGTTTTATATGTCATAACTCAGAAACCATTGAAGATATATCGATGCAATTTGGTACGCGTGATTTGCTTACTTAGGCAAACGTTTGGACGGAAAATAATTAAAATCGGTTGACGGCCACGCCCACTTTTATATATGTATATTATAAAGTGACCTAATAAAAACATTTTAAGCCATATCTCTGTCAAATATAAAGATCTATCATTGAAATTTTGTCGCATGAGTCCAACTATGGACATAAAACAAAAAACACAAAAACTTTGGAAAATGGGCGGTGCCACGCCCACTTATTAAGGGGCAAACATTGAAAGTTTTATGAGTCATAACTCAGAAACCGTTGAAGATATATCGATGAAATTTGGTACGCGTGATATACTTACTTAGGCAAATGTTTGGACGAAGAATTTCCAAAATCGGTTGACGGCCACGCCCACTTTTATATATGTGTATTATAAAGTGGCCTAATAAAAACATTTTAAGCGATATCTCTGTCAAATATAAAGATATGTCATTGAAATTTTATAGCAGAAGTCCAACTGCGGACATAAAACGAAAAACACAAAAATTTTGGAAAATGGGCGTGGCACCGCCTCTTTTTAGAAACAGCAATATACGAGATTTCTGAGCCCATAACTCGACAAATAATTGAGATATTATAACGAAACTTGGTTTACACACTTTTATAACTTGTGTTAATAGAAACGCAAAAATTTAGTGAAATCGGTTATGACCACGCCTACTTTTTAACAAAGATATTTCTGGAACACCCTTTGGGAATTTGTAACGTGACATCTTTGTAACTAGAAGTAAAAAAAGGAATGAAATTTTGCACAAAGAATAATATTCATATGCTTAGTTGGATGACTGATAAAAATGTTGAAAATGGGCGTGGCTACGCCCACTTTATGCGGCACTCGCTTTATATAAAATACGCCGTGTGTCCATCAAACGCAAACAAACAATGAAAGCATACAGCTGAGTATCTAATGTTCGATTCCACTCGAACTTAAGCTTCCTTACTTGTTAATTTTATGATTGATGTCTAATGACTGCATGAAAGTTTGATAAGAATTGACAAAAGTATAATAACTAAGCTATCACGTGGAGTCACATTATTCATCTACACTGTACATATGTACATATCTATCTATCTATCTATATATATCTATCTATATATATCTATATATATAAGGATGAAAGTTTGTTTGTTTGTTTGTTTGTATGTTTGTTCCCTATGGACGCCGAAACTACCGGGCCGATCACATTCAAATTTTGACACAATGATCACCTGGTATTAGATTGAAATTATGACCACATTTAATTCTGGTATCTCAACCCCTTCCCGAGATATAGGCCAAAATATGGACCCAGATTCCTCCGAAATATTTTTCTGCATTATTGGTATCAAATTAAAGGTATCAATCAGAGCTTCAATAGAGAGTTCATTCCATTTCAATTTTCCAGTCGGTTCTCTAGATAGAGACCAAAACGTGAACCCGGATGACCCCAAATATTTTTTCGTAATATTGGTATCAAATTAAAGGTGCTGATCAGGGTATCCATATATATTTTACACTATACGGATATCTCAATCGGTTCCCGGGATTGAGGCCAAAACATGGACCTAAATAGCCCCCGAAATATTTTTGACCATTATTGGTATCAAATTAAAGGTATCACTCGGAGCTTCAATAGAGAGTTCATTCCATTCCAATTTTCCAGTCGGTTCTCTAGATAGAGACCAAAACGTGGACCCGGATGACCCCAAATATTTTTTTGTAATATTGGTATCAAATTAAAGGTGCTGATTTTGCTCACAAAAGTATTTTGCATATTGGTAATTTTGGTGAATAAATGCATCTACAACCTGTTTAATATTTTTTATGATATCCGTTCTTTTTCGAAATGGCTTCCAAGAGTCTAGGAATGGGCTCTGCTAATTTTTGGCAACATTTCCGGAGGTATTTTGTCCCATTCCCCGGTCAAACCCGCATTTGGGTTATTTTTTGGGGAAATCTGCGATTTTCTCACGTGATCTCCAAGACAGGACTAAAAATTTTGATTGGTTCTTATATCAGAGATTTGAAAAAGAGTTTGGAAGTGTTTTTTATTCCAAAGTGTTCACATTTTAGCATCATTAGCGGTATTTTTCGGATTATTATCTTGTTGAATTAAAAACCCATTGTATATCATACCCATTTTTCTGCACTAGAACGTAGGTTTTCCCTGAAAATGGAAAATCGAGAAAGCTCGTCCATCGTACTATCCACTAAAATAAGTTTTACAACTCACTGAGGTGATATACAAACTCCCTGAGCCTCGATTGATCACAAACTCCTACAGTGCTTAACAGTCGCTTTAATTTTTTTTTGATTTTCAGCTGTTAATTGGGCTTCCGCCATGAAATACGACTAAAAAATATTATATTTGCTTTCGGCACTTAAAATTATGATTTTAGAAATGTCAAATTCTTCTTTATTTTGTGTTTGTTGGGGAAATTAAGACACTTTCTTTGAGATAGAGAGTTGGTTGCGCAGTACTTGGCGGTGAATATGGTTTTTCTCGGTACTCTGTGCACTGCCTCGTCCGATACTTGATTATTGAGTATTGGTTTTAGTTTTCTGTTTATTGTAGGAGCTTATGTGTGAGTAGTAGGAAAAACAAAAAGGAGCACACCTCGAATTGGGAGAGAAGCTCGGCCATAAAACTCGTCAGAGTTATAATAGCGCCATTGTATTATTATATTATTATTATGTGTGAGGGTTTAGTTGATTTTCTCTCAATATTTCGCGTTCTTCTAGCGACGTTCTTCTTTGTACTAGCAACTTTTTTCCGAAAAATATCACTCATGATGTTAAAATGTCAACACTTTCGAATAAAAACCACTTCCAAGTTTGTGTTCAAAGCTCCGATATAAGAACCATTAAAAATTGTTGATCCTATCTTGAAGATTATGTGAGAAAATCGAAGATTTCCCCAAAAAATTATCCAAATGCGGTTTTGGCCGAGGAATGGGACAAAATACCTTCGAGATTTTGTCAAAAACTAGCAGAGCGCATCCCTAGACTCTTGAAAGCCATTTCGAAAAAGAACGGATATCATAAATAATATTAAACAGGTTGTAGATGCATTTATTCACCAAAAATACCAATATGCAAAATACTTTTGTGAGCAAAAATGTATGCCTTTTTTCGTTTCTTTAATTTTCTAAAAAAAATGAAATGCATTTTGGTTTTTTAATGAATGTGTTTTTGTAGTATGAAGATTCAGCTATAATACCACATTAAAAAAATTTGCAAAAGAATTCGTAAAAAAGGCGAATTTCTAACGTTTTCTTAATAAATGAATTATGCAAAATACTTCTGAGAGCCACTGTACATACATATATTATTATTACAATCCTCGTGACTTGATCGAGAGTTTACTCACTTTTCTGTCACCATAAGGGGTCATCTGTCTGTGCGCAAAAAAGTCAATGTAAAAAAAAAACAAAAAAAAAACTAGTCAGAACCGATCGACATGAGCCCGAAGATATCGATTACTTCTTTAATTAAATAAACATATATTCCCATTGCGCCATTCAAATATTTTGCAAATCATTGCGCGTGTATGTATGTATAGCTTACGTTTTTTGGTAAAATTCCAAACGCATGTTTTACGTATGTACATTTATTCATTAAATTGGCTTTTTGTTCAATTAAAAATGTGCAAATATTGAATATATGCTAAATATGCTTGCTTTGCGCAAAAAGGTCGAAATTAATTAGGGGTTCATTCTCTGGCATAATTTTTCCTTTGTCTAAGCAGAGTTGAAATAAATTACTTATGCGCTAAGCAGAATCAGTACTTCTCCGTCATGACGTACGTCGTTTTCGACTGACAGGACGTACGTAGCGGAAAGAGTGGCACATAAAATATGTGTTCGGTGAATACAATAAATGTAGGGTAGAACAATATCAGACATTTGTCACAGAAGTTTTAGGTAAAGGCGTCAAAAAACGAAAATTAACGAATTGCTAAGAGCAAAATCGCATGGAATATGTATTAATAGTATTAATTTAATACTAATATTTAATTTTAAGTTGGTTACAAAACACAGTTCTGCACAGTTTAGTACAAAAACGAGTTATCGAACGCAATTTTCTGCACTAGAGTACTCTAATGCCTTCACCGAACACATCTTATATTACTGACGTACGGCAAAATAGAAAATTGGCAAAGTATGCCGGATCCGGCGACTGATACGTTGCCAATGTAGCGTTGCACGAGCAAAATATACATAGTCTACTCAGCTGTCAGTTTCTTCCTTGTCCGTCATGACGGAGAAGTACTGATTCTGTTTAGCCCATTATTTACTTAGTTTTCTAAGCGCAATTCGAAATGTGACAAAATAAACAAAAAATAAATTAAGTCTGAAAAACAGAAAAAAAAAAATGCAAATCAAAATTTTGTGTGAAATCATTCTCTTTTTACGTGTTGATGTCGCAAAAAAAAAAATAATTAGTTAAGCAGTCATGGTTCGACTTGCGCAGGTATTTTTTTATTTTATGTTTTTTAAGATTTTGACACATGGAAAGAAATCCAAAAAAATTTGCATTTCACTTAAAAATTTAACATTGAAAAGAAATTTCATGTTCAGTAAAAGATTTTTGTTTATAAATAGTATAAGTAAGATAAAATAATCCCGATTACCGCAACAATTAAGTAAATCGATTAAAATTTTACCCTGACAGACGGCAAGTATTGCGGATTAACAAAACAGCTGAAGGAAGGTAGGCGCAGCGGCGAATTCAAAAGCTTCTTTTTTATTTCCCAAGGTAGGGTGTAATGTCAAAGTCAAAGCGAATTCACATCACGGTCAATAGGAATGGGCGAGTGCCAAACGAATTCAGATTTCAACCAAGACGAAATATAATTTTGACATTAAACTCTACCAATTACAATAACAAAATACATTGGAAATTTCTGAATTCGCCCATGCGCCTACCTTCCTAGATCTGCTTTGGATTCTTTTTTTTCTTCACTTACCATTCACAATAGAGATTTTTCGCCAGAGATGTCATTAGAAAATGCCCCAAACCTCTAAAATTTTGAGAACTAAATCAAGCGATAGTCCGGATTACCTCCAATTAACTCTCAAGTTAACTCCGAATCAGCTAGATATTCCGGATTATCGCTGCCGTCTGTCAATGCTATTACAAATTAAATACCCATTACTTTTTGGTTGCTTGTTTTTCCGACAGGGTAGGAATATCCATTCTCGAAGGGGTAAAGACATTGGATATCATCAAGACAAGGGATGACGGAAAATCGTTCCACAATATATTATATTCCTACCCTGTCGGAAAAACAAGCAACCAAAAAGTATATTGGATATCATTGTCGAAGGTTCGCAACAGTTATTGAATAATGGGTTTTTTTCTTTTAAAACATAAGATTCAGTTCAAGGCGTTTTTTAAAACTCGAAACAAAGTTGGGAATAAGGATGTAGTAAAGGGATGAGCGGTGTTCGCGGGTTACCGATTGTATATGTACATATGTATGTACTTATATATGGATTGAAAAACTTTAACATCGTTTGCTTTTAGGATTTTAATCCAGCATTTCTAATATCATCTTCATTTTCAGTGGTTTTTGACGAAATCGAGTCGAAAATGAAGAAAAATATCCCGTAAAATATTACATGCACTCACAAAAACATTACTCAGATTACGGAAAAATTAATGATTCGGCGCTAAGGGACATTCCATCGTGACTCCTGGGACATTTGACTCCAGAGCTTAGTCAACTTTGAATTATAAAACTGACATCGGGACTTAAATTGCTATGAAATATATTTATCGACATGGATAAATATCCAATACAACAAATGCATTAAAAGAATTGGCTAAATAATAACAAATAGCTTTGTAACTACTCAGTAAATGAGTGTGACTCCTGGGACACCGAAAAATCCCTTTGTTGCACCTTTATGAGCACGAATACGAATTTTAGATCAACTATTAAACTTTCACCTACAATTTGTATATGGTCGAAAAAACATACTGCATAGTACCATATTCTATAAAACTATTTTATATATTCAAATTCAATTAACTATTTTCAATATTTAAAATTGTGACTCCTGGGACAAGTTTTTGTGACTCCTGGGACAAGTGCGAAATATGTAATATACTAGATTATTGAAATCAGTTTTATTATTGTTTTATTGGAAAAGTTATAGGCGATCAAGTAAATACAGCCAAGTCGCGCATGATATTTTCTTTCGTTTGGTGATATACAGGATTAAGTGGAACCATTGGCCAAATAACGGTAAATTGCCGATATCTCAAAAACCTTCCCATAGAATTAAAAATGAACCCTATTTTCGCAATCAGCGACCGATTTTACATATAGATAGGATGGTCGCGTTTAGAGTATTTTTTGGCTGTAGAGCAGTGATATTTATTTAAAACAAGTCGAATTCATCATCTCTAGAAACAATTATTTAAAACTATATAATAAAAACTAAAAACATTTCAAAATTTCGTTTCAGAATCTTCTATTTTAAGTACAGGTTTGCCCTAATACATTAGAGTTCAGAATCGTGTGACTCCTGGGACATATTTCAAAATAGTCTAGAAACCACAGTATGACCCTATTAACTTAAAAAATGTATTTAGACAGTGAACAGCCTTTTAATCCTTACTTTGATAAATATCTGGTTTCATAGGGTCATACCTGAGGTTACCAGACCAATTTTTATGCCTTTTCGTGTGACTCCTGGGACACCCCATATGAATCAATTATATGAAGATATACGCAAAAATCACATATCCTTTTTTAATTTTTTGTGATGCAATTATTTAAATTTTTCTCTGCTTTACTTGAATGACATGCAATTTTTTTTTTACAAATGAAAATATAGCTAATATAGCAATGCAAACATGAGCAAACTTTTTCCGCAAAATAGTTAGGTGTGAAGTCAAAGTTCTATGGACAAAAATTTTGGGTTTTTACATATTTTTCTATATTTCTGTTACCAGATTAGGAAAATATACACATTTAGTTACAGGTAACTGAATAAGTAGGAATGATTAGTAGCATTTTAAATTTTATGTTGTTTTCCTCTTTTGGCTGGAATGTCCCCTAAACAAAATTTTTCATTGTTTTGAATACAATTTTCTTTAAAATGTGGTTTTTATTCCTTGATTTGAAAAAAATTTTACCTCAAAAAAATGAAAATATTTTTTAAACGCATAATCATTTCCACTTTTCCATAAGCTAAGTTGTTTTTTTAGTGTATGAACAAGATAGTTGTTTTTTTAAAATACGTAAGGGCACTTTTTCACTATTAACACCAAATGAGTGCCAATAAAATCTTAAGAAAAAAACAATATACATATGTACATACATAGGTACATTCGTACAAATTATTTACTAACAGCTACGACATTTGAAGAAAATGCGGAAAAAGAGAAAGTTCGTTTACCCAGCTGTGGGGTGAGCGCTATTTTTTGTAAGCATAAATGAATAGAGAATGTGTTTGCACACAAAGGCGAAAATAAACGCGTTCAACAAAATTAAAATAAAAAAAAAACATCTACTTACGATTTTTCTATGCACTTTTGGCTTGGCCGAAATTTAAAAGTGGCGTGACTTTGTATAATATAATTAGATGCACATCAATAAAACTTCATTAAGCAAGCGTTTGGAGAGGTGAAAGGTAATACGTGGCTACAAAACACAAAAAATATATACTATATGTATGTATGTACATATACATATGTACATACATATGTTAAGGTATTTAAGTAAAAATTAATAAGAAATGTTGCAGCGCCAATTGGGGAAAATAAGCGTGGCCAAAAAAAAAAAAATAAGTTGTACTGATTTTATAGAACACTTTTGGCCAATTTCAATTATTTTTTCAAAATACTAATATACTAGACATGTGTTATCCAATCAAATATGTATTTAATGAATTCAATGGAATAAGACATATTTTATTAAGCTTTTAACTATTTTTTTTCTGCTGCATTCTTTTCTATATGTAGGTACTCTTTTCATGTACATATGTAATTCTTTGCTGAAATATGAGGGATTCATGTGCATAACTATGTACATAAATAAATATTAGCAAATGAACGCGCAATATTTTATAATTCGCTGCACCCATACAACACGCAAGGGAAACGTATCGAATGCCAAAAATTTTTTCGTCTTTTTCATTTTTTTCGCCTCCTCCTTCATTTTTGGCTTCATGCAAGTTTATTTTAAAGCATTGTGGAGGCGTGGTCGCTTTTGCCAAATGCGAAATTCCTTTTTATGAAAATAAAAAAAAAATTAATCATTAAGAAAGAGCAAGAATTATCTAAATATTTGGATAAAGCAATAAAAGAAACACACACAAAAGTCAGCACGAGAAATATTGATAAAAAAACAAGTAAGGAAGCCTAAGTTCGAGTGGAATCGAACATTAGATACTCAGCTGTATGCTTTCATTGTTTGTTTGCGTTTGATGGAAACACGGCGTATTTTATATAAAGCGAGTGCCGCATAAAGTGGGCGTAGCCACGCCCATTTTCAACATTTTTACCAGTCATCCAAATTTCATTCCTTTTTGACTTCTAGTTACAAAGATGTCACGTTACAAATTCCCAAAGGGTGTTCCAGAAATATCTTTGTTAAAAAGTAGGCGTGGTCATAACCGATTTCACTAAATTTTTGCGTTTCTATTAACACAAGTTATAAAAGTGTATAAACCAAGTTTCGTTATAATATCTCAATTATTTGTCGAGTTATGGGCTCAGAAATCTCGTATATTCCTGTTTCTAAAAAGAGGCGGTGGGACGCCCATTTTCCAAAATTTTTGTGTTTTTCGTTTTATGTCCGCAGTTGGACTTCTGCTATAAAATTTCAATGACATATCTTTATATTTGACAGAGATATCGCTTAAAATGTTTTTATTAGGCCACTTTATAATACACATATATAAAAGTGGGCGTGGCCGTCAACCGATTTTGGAAATTCTTCGTCGAAACATTTGCCTAAGTAAGTATATCACGTGTACGGAATTTCATCGATATATCTTCAACGGTTTCTGAGTTATGACATATAAAACTTGCAAGGTTTGACCCTTAATAAGTGGGCGTGGCACCGCCCATTTTCCAAAATTTCATCAAATTTCTTCCTAGGGGCCTGAGCTCAACACGTGGGTAAAATTTCATCGCTCCAGCTATATTAGTGACTGAGATACCAAATTTCCGATTTTTTCTATATAGGAAAAGTGGGCGTGGTCATGGTCCGATTTCGCCCATTTTCAATACCAACCGTCCCAGTCTCGATACCAACTTGCATTTCAAATTTCATCAAAATATCTCAATTTTTGCGCGAGTTAGTGTTTACAGACGGACGGACGGACGGACAGACGGACGGACGGACGGACGGACGGACGGACATGGCTCAATCGATTTCTCTTTTCACCCTGATCATTTTGATATATATAAGTCTATATCTATCTCGATTATTTCATTCTGTTACAATCCACCGTTATGTGATTAAAACTATAATACTCTGTGTACTAGTACAGCTGAGTATAAACATTCTTAACGAAAGCAGACCAAAGAGCAAAGCACATTTTATAATTTTTTTTGTTTTGAACTTAACTAAAATGCAAAATTGCAAAAAAAAACTAAATAAAAATAAGAGTTAGCAAAGTACCAACTTAATTAAATTGATTTGAGGAGACACACATGTGTATCATACATACATACACTCAAAAAAAAAATTTCTCTCGATCAAAGACATAATTTTCCTTATTTTGAACACGCGTCCCAATACAAAATTTTCTTTGTTTTGTGTAAATTTTCTCAAAAATGTGGAAAAAACATAAAAAAACATTCAAACAAATTCGTTGCCATGGGAATTTGTATGGGAATTTAATTTCTCAAAATTAAAGAAATCAAGTCTTCAAAACAAGGAAAGTTGGGAATGGAATGGCGCTTAAAGAATTTTTCATTATTTTAATGTATGAATTTTTTCAAAACAGGTATATGAAACCATGGTAACGCATGTAACAACAATATTTTATAAACCTTTTAACATGTTTTAAGGAAAATTTACTCAAAACAAAGAAAGTAGTGTTCAAAATAGGTAAACAATTTCTTTGATCCCTCCATATATTTTTTTTCTCTCAGTGTATGTACGTATATTCCGCTTAACTTTTCTATTACACTACTCGACAAATTTTGATCAACTTTAACCACCAAAAATTAAATAATACTTTTCTAAAGCGAAATTTTACGCTGATTCCGAATATCATCCATTTTTTTGTGGCAGACCCAGTTTTTGAGATATAAATGTGGAAGAAGCCATATATGCAAGACATTGCATCACATAAGTGCATCAAAAAGTTCTATTAGAGATCGTGGCAATTTGACATCTAGGAAGATCTGGTAGAGGGAGCTCCAACAAACATTTTTTGCCTTCACACACCAAAATTGGTCAAGTAGTTTGGTTACAATGGCCAAAATAATGAAAAAAAAATTTTAAAAAATCGAATTTTTTTAAAGAAATTTCAGATTCGACTGTCCTAAAATCAGAAAAATTGTATGGGGAACAAAAAGTTAGCCCCCCTATCCTATAGAGAATTTAATTGTGAACATTTTAAGACAAATTGTGTAATAATCGGATGTACCGTTATTTATATTTATCTATTTTTATTGAAAGTCCTTAACCAAAAATTTTCCGGAAGAGTAAAATTTCAACAACAAAATTGGGTTTATTCATAAAACGTTATTAAGGGGTAATACTCAATTATTTAATTCCATTTATTACGTGTTTTGAAGTGCACAATAACTCTCAAAACAGCGATTAATAGGAAAAAATTGATTGAATAAAAAAATATCCGAATTTCGCTATTGATAAATAATGAGCGATGTGAGTAAGTACTTTTGACTACTCTTTTGTGATTTTCTGCATTTGTTACACGTATGATTGTCCAAAAAATTGTCTCCCATCATATTTTCGTACCAAGACCCTTGATATCGCCATTCAAAAACTATTAGGTGCTGAATGTGCTGAACAGGGTGAGAGATTTCATCAGGACTTAATAGTTTTTGAATGGCGATATCAAGGATCTTGGTACGAGGATATGATGGGAGACTATTTTTTGGAGAATTATACGTGTAACTTATGCAGAAAATCACCAAAGAATAACAAAAGTACTTAGCCACATCGCTAATTATCTATCCTATCTTTAAAATGGCGAAATGCAGATATTTTTTTATTCAATTAATTTTTTTTCCTATTAATCGCTGTTTTGAGAGATATTGTGCACTTCAAAACACGTAATAAATGGAATGAAATAATCTTGAGTATTACCCCTTAATAAAGTTTTATGAATAAACCCAATTTTGTTGTTGAAATTTTACTCTTCCGGAAAATTTTTGGTTAAGGACTTTCAATAAAAATAGATAAATATAAATAACGGTACATCCGATTATTACACAATTAGTCTTAAAATGTTCACAATTAAATTCTATATAGGATAGGGGGGCTAACTTTTTGTCCCCCATACAATTTTTCTGTTTTTAGGACAGTGGAATCTGAAATTTCTTTAAAAATATTCGATTTTTTTCAAATTTTTTTTTCATTATTTTGGCCATTGTAACCAAACTACTTGACCAATTTTGGAGTGTGAAGGCAAAAAATGTTTGTTGGAGCTCCCTCTACCAGATCTTCCTAGATGTCAAATTGCCACGATGTCTAATAGAACTTTTTGATGCACTTATGTGATGCAATGTCTTGCATATATGGCTTTTTCCACATTTTTACCAATATCTCAAAAACTGGGTCTGCCACAAAAAAATGGAGATGATATTCGGAATCAGCGTAAAATTTCGCTTTAGAAAAGTATTATTTTATTCTTGGTGATTTTTGGTGTCGAGTAGTGTTATCTATTCTTAGTAAATGAAATGATTTAAGTTAAAATACTAAAAGCTTGTGGCGTGATAAAATTAAAAGAGTAGACAAACAATACAAAAAATGCTACATTAAAGTAAATATAATTTGCAAAAATATGTATGTATCTGGTAAGAGTAAAGTACAAAAAAAAACAAAAAAACGACTGAATGTTTGCAAATTTTGCCAAAAATTCGCCAATTTGCAATTTGGCAAATCAGCAGCATCTCAACGTTAGCTAGTATATAGGAAAAAAGGTATTAAATTATTTTTTTTAAATATGTACATACATATATTTATCTATCTATTTATGTAGATAAAACCATTCTGACGCATGCTCGCAAATGATCTTCGATAAGCAATATGAAGATCGAACTGCGAATAAACTTATAATAAAACTTATTACCCACTAGCTTAGCCCGTGAAATCGTTTAGACGATTACGAGAAATTAAGAAGAATATATTATAATACTTCTTCAAAACAAAGAGTCATCAGTGGGTTAAAACACGGACATTATTGGGTTAAGACGTTTAAATTTACTCTTATTCTATAGATCAAGCGATGCTGGTGGAAATAAAATGGTTTTAGAATTTTAAGCGCCCCTTATATGAGGCGACACCAATGTGTGCCAAGGCGTATGAGCGGCCTATTTTAGACAGAGATTTTTGATAGTGTATAAATTAAACATAGAGACTTTTGAAAGAGTATTTTTTTATTTAATGCCTTTTTTCAGTATAAGGAGGGATTTTGCAATAAATTTTTAATGCACATTGTACACCTTTAAATGCTGGTAAACAATCCATCAAAAACTCAATATCGAAAAATTTCACATAGACACTTTTGAAAGTGGACTACTCACTTTTTTTATCAACTTGAGGTATTAAGCTTCCATTGTAGGTACATAAGTAGGTACATATTAAAAAAATGTTAGGTCAAATGACGGCAGAATGTCAAGTCATTTAAAAGGTAATAGCTTTATTAATTATACTATTACGAGCAAGCATTACTTACCTAGTTAGTAAATAAAGAAAAGCTGTTAAATAAAATCATGCGATTGAGTACAAAAGCTCAGTTGAAAATATGTACATATGTATGTATGTATGTTTTTATAAAATTATCTACATATGTTTGTATGTACCTATATATTAGGTGAACCAGATGCACAGACATGCGTGCATGTATGTACATATCTGTGCCCGCACATTAAAGTAGCCTAACTCAAAATATGGTGAACGGAAAAAACTCAATTTTTTTGTCAAAATTCAAACCATTGGAACAAGTCGGATTTTTAAAAGGGAAAATAATGGATTTGGAGTGTTAGAGAAGGAATAGTTGTGAACCAGAAATCTTAAAGCAAGGTTAATTGCAAAAAAATGTCTTTTATAACTTAAGTGCTTTTATTGGATGCAATTTTTACGAAAAGCAGAATTAACTCTAGTTAAGTTCTTTTATTGTGTCGAATTCTTCCCAATAAGGTTTTTATTTCCATTTAACTCGAGTTAAGTGTTTTAAAGCGTAGACCTACGTTCGGGTCGAAAACGACCCGAAACGACCATTTAAGTGGATATAACTAACTAAGTAGTGGAATTAGAAGTCTTAGGGCCGTTTACTCAACCTCTGATTAACGCTAACCACGGTAGAAGTCCGGTTAATAAATAAAAAAAAAAAACAATAATAATACACTGGCGATATTAAAACTATGACGAGTTTTATTGCCGAGTTTCTCTCCCAATTCGAGGTGTGCTCCTTTTTGTTTTTCCTACTAATTGTGTGGACCTACAGTTTTATGCGAGTTCCGAACGCCGAATTAGGGATGGGCAAATTGGAAAAATATATCGATATATATTGTATCGATATTTAAAAAAACATCGATTTATGCCGTGTAAAAACATCGATATATCAATATATCGAAAGGACTGGCTTCACATTAAGGAACCACGTCCCGCGAAAAACCACTTCTTCACGGGGCTAGAGGTGCTCTCACAGATCTCAAAACTGGAATCCAAACTTGCCGCAGACTTATAGTTTACTAGATATTTGTTGTTAAAGTTGGATGGATCTACAGATATTCTACGAATCCTGAAGTATAAACATAAAAATCATTAAGAATTGCTTGAAGAAGAAAGTAATGTAAATTCAAGCACTCGGACATTATGGTTATACCACTTCTTAAAAAATGTTCTGCTGTTAAATTCGAAGCGAATCGGAAATATATGAAAAATATCGAATTTGGCTCGAAATGGCAAAAAATTATCGATTATCGATGCACGGTAGTTCAAAATATCGTCGATATTATCGGCTGTACTATTTTAAAAATATCGATATATCGATATATTGATATATCGATATATATCGCCCAACCCTACGACGAATGCTTTTTTGTGAGAAGCCTTTTCATGGCAGAAATACACTTGGAGGGTATGCCGCCCACTACCGAGAGGTGACCGCTATTTATAAAAACCCAATAAATGGGTTTTAATCAATTAGAAAAATTTTTTGTGGTGTTTGTCCGGACTGGGTTAGAACCCGAGACCTCTGGTATAGCAGGCGAGCACTCTACGCACTGCACCTCAGCGGCCACATTAAAGTTTAATTGATGAAAAAAGGTGTTTTATGTATACAGTATATAATAATTAATTGAATTTCTATAATATATATCCTTGAAAAATCTCTTATCTCAGTTTATCATATCCACTTGCTTCCAACAAAAAAACCTAACTGAAGACAATAACGCATGAAATGAGAAAAATATTCTAACAAAAAAACCTAACTCGAGATAAATTGTGTAAAAATAAAAAAAAATCACTTAAAATAACCTATTTCCACTTAGGCTATGAAAACAAAATTAATAAAAAAAAATTATAATTCCTAACTGAAGTTAAGTTTTTTAATAAACTGAAAACGCAAATAAATACGTCCATGAAGTACCTACATAACTCTAGTTAGGATGTTTTAATAAAACAATTTTTGATACAATACTAGACTTAAGAGATATGCTAGAAGATAAGTTGTTTTAACTGGTGCAAAATGTTTCTATCTGAGTTAAGATAATTTTTATATCTTAATAACTTTTTAAATATTACTCCAATTTAAATGGGGATAAGACAGATCGATGGGGTTTCCTCCAAAGATTAACACTATAACAATAACTCAATTTCGCATTATCTCGAGTTAGGCTACTTTAGTTTGCGGGCACAGATATATGTATGTATCAATTGTAGCCGACTCGGTTCTACCTGGAGAAAATTCTAAGTGCAATAGAAACTTTTCTCATCCAAAAATACTTTGCTTAGTAAGTAGGTAATTAGGTACCTACATATGTATGTATGTACCAGACTTGGGCATTATTCGAACAAATTTTTATTTAGATAATTATTTGAATAAAAATTTATTTTTCAAATTTTATTCAGATAAATTCATTCGAATAATTATTCTGAGGTTTATTCGTTATTTCAAATAATAAATAAAAACTCAGGGTACAACAAAAAAAACAACTGAGTAATAGTAAAAAAAAAAAATTTGTATATTTTTTTTTGTTTGTATGTTTGTTTGTTCTTACATATCGACGGCTGAGAATAAGATCGCCCTATTTCAAAAATTGTTTCAAAAACGCCCTATTCCAAAAATTGTTTGAATAACGTCCTATTTCAGATTTTGCTTCAAGAACGCCCTATTTCAGAATTTGTTTCAATAACGTCCTATTTCAGACAATTATTCAAAAACGCTCTATTTCAGAGAAATATATATTGAATTTTCTCTGAAATAGGGCGTTTTTGAAGCAAAATCTGAAATAGGACGTTATTGAAACAAATTTTCAAATAGGGCGTTCTTGAAGCAAAATCTGAAATAGGACGTTATTGAAACATTTTCTCAAATAGGCGTTCTTGAAACAATTTTTGAAATAGGGCGATCTTATTCTCAGCCGTCGATATGTAAATGAAAATTATCTATTATTCGAATAATTTTTTGTTTGAATAAACGAAATTATTTATTATTCAAATAAAAATAAAAAAAATTTATTCATCTATTATTCTTATTCGAATAAATTTTGCCCAACTGTGGTATGTACATACATAGCTACATACATACATATGTACATAGGTACTCAGAATATTTAAGAAATGCATTTATTCAGCTAATTTGTTGTTTGGTTTTTTTTTTTTTTTTTTTTTTGAGATTTTATTTGTAAATATTTACCAGTTTATGTATGTACATAGGTCGAAGCTACGGTTTGTTATCAATATGATCATGATGTGTAACTAAAAATATTTGCCCCTGGGGCGCTTTCCCAGCATATTTCAGGCGGAAGTATTCGCCATCAGTCAGTGTGTAGAGCTAAACATACGAAGAGGATACTGTGATGAAAACATTACTATATTGAGTGACAGCCAGGCGGCGCTCAGGGCGCTGGCGTCGTGTGAGATTAACTCCGCGCTAGTCCTAGAGTGCATAAATAATTTAAACGACCTTGGCGCTAGTAACTCAATACTTCTGGCATGGGTTCCTGGACACAAAGGAGTAACTGGAAATGAGATAGCGGATAGCCTCGCCAGAGAGGCGGCAGCTGAGAGGCCAATTCGACCAGAGCCCTTTCTGAGTATAGGACCACATACGATTAGAGAGGAGCTCAGGCTAGAGGAACACCGATTGAGAGAACAGCACTGGCAACAAACAGCCGGCATGCGACAGGCAAAGCTCCTACTCGGGGGCTTTAACAAAAACGCTTCAAGGCGATAATGAAGCTCTCGAAGAGCAAGATGAGAATAGTGGTCGGTATTCTTACTGGTCACTGCAGACTCAAAAGCCATATGCATAAACTCGGCATTTACTCTACTAGTACATGCCGAATGCACTGCAATATCTAGAAGGAGACAGAGAACACTCGGCTTATATCAGCTGGAGAGCAAACACATACCAAACCTAGGACCGTCCTCAATTATCAAGTTCTTGGATGAGATTGGAATTGGGGAGGTTATGTGATGAGGTGAAGGGCACAATAGACCTTAAGGTTGCAGTGCAGTATTTCCTCCTAGTATCTATCTATCTATCTATCTAACTAAAAATATATTATTATTCAATGTTTTTGTTTGTGTGTGAATGCGGAAAGCGCCAACACGCCTTATATAGTACACATGCATATATTTATATGTACATACATAAGTTGTATTCGCTTACTTTTTCCAGCAGCTTTTCTCGCCAAAAACGATTTTTCCTCCCACCAGAGATAATTATCCAAAAAAGTAAAAAAATGCAAATGGAGTTGCGACTGCCTGCTGGCATTGCATATTGACGTGCATACATATAAGTTAGCAGAGGGTAACCGGCGGACTTCCTACATTAAGCAACAAACATACAATGCTGCTGTTATCATCCGAAATTTAGCTCAAGTACAGATGCAGACATAATCAAATGTTATTTATTTACATCTTTCATAATTAATTCGTCCATATTTAACTTTTTTAATTTTGAATTTTTTTTTTGCAATTTTCGCAAATTACAATCATATGTTTTTTCATCAGCTGTTTTGCTGCTGGACAAATGTGATGGAAAAAATTTGTCAAGCAGAATTTTGCAGCCTCACAAAAATAAACGTCACTTTGCTCTCTCATTTCCATCACTTCTGCAATTTTTTTGCGTAAAAAAATGGAAAAAACGGATATTTGTTGCAAAATTGTAATAAATTGCAACAAATTGCTGTACGCGAGTACACCTATATTTTGTACATTCACCACAATGTTTAGAGCAGTGATAGGCAAAATTGAAATGCAGCTGTATTAGTGAGAGCGCTGTCACCGCGCAAGTCAATTGGTTCGTTTTCGTTTAGTCGCCAGTGATGCCAAGTGTAGGGAAAAGAGGCTACATGTAGGGAAATTCGACCTCAAATTTGCAGTGTAGGGAAAAAAGGACAGATTTTCAAATATTAGCTAAATGTAGGGAATTTTTTAAGTTAAAAATTTTCGTTTCCTTTGCAACGAATTATTTTTTCTAAGAACCTAAATTTTTTTAATAACTACAATTAAAATGTTCCTGCATGCTTGAATGCAATATTTCATAGCCATGGGTAATGGTGCAATTTTTTTGGCGCTGATACAATAACACCAGCGCCAACTGTAGCGCTAGCCCACGGTTCTGGCGCAATAACACCTTTAGCGCAATTGACATGGAATAATCGATAAATAACGTGGGCCGCTGTGGTGCAGTGGGTAGAGTGCTCGCCTGCTGTGTCAGAGGTCTCGGGTTCAAACCACGGTCCGAGCCAAACACCAAAACAATTTTTCAATTAGTAAAAATCCAATTATTGGGTTTTTTAAGAGCAGCGGTCACCTCTCGGCAGTGGGCGGCATACCCTCCGAGAGTATTTCTGCCATGAAAAAGCTTCTCACAAAAAATGCATTCGCCGTTCGGAGCCGGCATAAAACTGTAGGTCCACCCAATTAGTAGGAAAAACAAAAAGGAGCACACCTCGAATTGGGAGAGAAGCTCGGCCATAAAACTCGTCAGAGTTATAATAGCGCCATTGTATTATATTATTATTATTAATCGATAAATAACACTCGTTCGCTTCTTACTGTCTGATATCCCCGTTTTATTTCTTTTGGCGCAATTCTGATTACATACACGTGGTCACAATAATTGTGCCACAATTAAATTTAGTTTTAAAAATCATTTGCATATATTTGTTGAAATATGCTGGAGTCTTCGTTTAGCTGCATCTTCATTATGGAATACGAGGGTCGGCTCCACCCTATTAAACAGAAAAATTCTGGGTCCGAGCGCATTATATCGAAATTTCCCCTTACCATTTACCATGGGTAACAAAAATAATTATACTATATGCTCATAAATATGTTATTTAATTTTTTTATTATATATTTCTCTCTTATTTACACATAATGCCAGTTTTGTCTTCTTTCTTTGTGAAAGTAAAATATCAATACCCTTTCGTATTAGCGATGGTTCGGTGTTGGCGTTAGCATACATACATAATTGTGACGGTGTCGTATACGCTGTGTATTATCGGCGTTGTGGTGGCCCAATTTTACACTAGCGCTGTATTGGAGCCGGTGCTAGAGTTGGCGCTATATTAAGTTGGCGCATTTTCCAAATCGGAGTTAGCGCAATAGCGCTAGAGTTGGCGCTAGCACAATTGCGCTGGCTTACAACGGCTTCACGATTTCTGCATCCGTGCGTATCGTAAAATCATCCAAGTTATTTAGAAAAACTGCTATAGTTCGTTGTAAAATTATACGCGCCTAAGAAGAGACAACGGAAGTCTAAATGTATTATCAATACTTGCGCTGGATGCGTCGTCTGCCCCTAGAAATGCAGTTAATTATTCAGCCTACAATTGAAAACAACGCACTTTACTTTAATCCCCAAAACATCTTCTTATCTATGATAACCGAGACCAAAAATGACGATGTCCTCCAAATTTAGAGATATTTATGAAAGCAGTTTCAGAGCTCTGAAAGTGAGTTCTTCGTCGCTTATATTACTTTGCTCACACTCAAAAAAAAATTACTCAGATTATGGAAAAATGAGAATGATTCGCCGCTAATGACATATTTTCATTGTTTTGAATAAAATTTTATTTCAAAACGTTGTTTTTATTCCTTGATTTAAAGAAAGTTGTACATCAAAACAATGAAAATGTGTCTTAAGCGCCGAAACATTCCCATTTTTCCATAATCTGGGTAAGTTGTTTTTTCAGTGCAGGTTTCGAACGTTTAAAACAAATTGGAATTTATGTGCAGGGAATTCTCTTCCTTCTCATATGCATTTTATATACATATATGTACGTATAGTTTTTTCCCCTTTTCTTTATTTTTATTACCTCAACAATAGTTACTCATACGCCCCCACATCGGATCGCTTTGTATGTGAAAACTGAAAATGTTTTCTTAAATATCTCGAAAATGGGAGTGCATACACTGGACTTCTAAAAACGCCATCGTAATCTGGAGCAAAAAATTAAGTTGACGTGTTTCGCCGTTTCTCTGTGGTAATTTTTTATAAAAAAAACAAGTGTTTCATTTTACAACGTTAGAACTTTTTTGTTTGTGAATAAAGGCTAGAATTTCTTTGGGGGATTCCTCATGGTTTTTTGAGAGCTTTATATTAGTGATAAAAATAAAAAAATCTAGGGATAGTAACTCCAAAATTTTTAAAGGTAAAACTCAGGACAACCTTTGAGGTCGAAACTTTATATGGGCCAAATATAGTGTTGAGCGAGACCTTTTCTGCGACATTAAGATCATAGAGATCCGACATCAAATAAGGAAGTTATTACAAAAAACGCGATTTAGCTGTTTTTAACGCGGGCCTAAAAAAAAATTTTTTACACCAAAAATATTTTTTCGACATAAGTGTTCAAATAAAACTGACACACACTAAACTTTTTTTTTGTCCATATAACGTGATACGGCTTAACCCTGTAAAAATCATAGGAGTATATGATCCATTTTGTGGTAGGTAGGAGTACTTTCAAAGTGATCATAAACATAGACCCAAGCAAGCGACTCGTTTATCTGCATCGGCTCGTAGTTAGCCGAACATTGCTACAAAAACCGAAATCGTCGTTTGAACGTGCACGATCTAGTAATAAATAGACATTGAACGCAACACAACATGTTGGCGATTGCGCTAGAAAAATTTTATTATTTTATTTTTATTAAAGAAAAGCTTACTTATATATGTATGTAATCCTAATAATCAAATTGAATTGGCAGTCGTTCAAATCTGTTCAGCGATTATTAAATTTCATTAATTTTAGTACCTACTCCAGGGATTAATCCCATGTAGGTACTCCATGGATTAATCCCATGTAGTTACTCCTTGGATTACTCGGGTGTCATGCGGAAATCGGAGTATGTGATCCCTGCCTAGGACATCGCCATGTTAAATGGACCATATTTTTTATATGAAATGTGACAGGTTGAGGAGTACTCGGTTGGTCCACAGCGAGTACTCTATACACGCGTGCATGGAGTACTCGGCTTTTTTGCAGGGTGCCCTGTAAAAATCATAGGATTATATGATCCATTTTGTGGTAGGTAGGAGTACTTTCAAAGTGATCATAAACATAGACCCAAGCAAGCGACTCGTTTATCTGCATCGGCTCGTAGTTAGCCGAACATTGCTACAAAAACCGAATGTATGTATATCGCGATAACGACGAAGCAAGTGCGTACATTTGTATGTATGTATGTATGTATGTACATATGTATGCATGCTCGTTTGAACGTGCACGATCTAGTAATAAATAGACATTGAACGCAACACAACATGTTGGCGATTGCGCTAGTAAAATTTTATTATTTTATTTTTATTAAAGAAAAGCTTACTTATATATGTATGTAATCCTAATAATCAAATTGAATTGGCAGTCGTTCAAATCTGTTCAGCGATTATTAAATTTCATTAATTTTAGTACCTACTCCATGGATTAATCCCATGTAGGTACTCCATGGATTAATCCCATGTAGTTACTCCTTGGATTACTCGGGTGTCATGCGGAAATCGGAGTATGTGATCCCTGCCTAGGACATCGCCATGTTAAATGGACCATATTTTTGATATGAAATGTGACAGGTTGAGGAGTACTCGGTTGGTCCACAGCGAGTACTCTATACACGCGTGCATGGAGTACTCGGCTTTTTTGCAGGGACCCTGTAAAAATCATAGGAGTATATGATCCATTTTGTGGTAGGTAGGAATACTTTCAAAGTGATCATAAACATAGACCCAAGCAAGCGACTCGTTTATCTGCATCGGCTCGTAGTTAGCCGAACATTGCTACAAAAACCGAATGTATGTATATCGCGATAACGACGAAGCAAGTGCGTACATTTGTATGTATGTATGTATGTATGTACATATGTATGCATGCTCGTTTGAACGTGCACGATCTAGTAATAAATAGACATTGAACGCAACACATGTTGGCGATTGCGCTAGAAAAATTTTATTATTTTATTTTTATTAAAGAAAAGCTTACATATATTATGTAATCCTAATAATCAAATTGAATTGGCAGTCGTTCAAATCTGTTCAGCGATTATTAAATTTCATTAATTTTAGTACCTACTCTATGGATTAATCCCATGTAGGTACTCCATGGATTAATCCCATGTAGTTACTCCTTGGATTACTCGGGTGTCATGCGGAAATCGGAGTATGTGATCCCTGCCTAGGACATCGCCATGTTAAATGGACCATATTTTTGATATGAAATGTGACAGGTTGAGGAGTACTCGGTTGGTCCACAGCGAGTACTCTATACACGCGTGCATGGAGTACTCGGCTTTTTTGCAGGGACCCTGTAAAAATCATAGGAGTATATGATCCATTTTGTGGTAGGTAGGAATACTTTCAAAGTGATCATAAACATAGACCCAAGCAAGCGACTCGTTTATCTGCATCGGCTCGTAGTTAGCCGAACATTGCTACAAAAACCGAATGTATGTATATCGCGATAACGACGAAGCAAGTGCGTACATTTGTATGTATGTATGTATGTATGTACATATGTATGCATGCTCGTTTGAACGTGCACGATCTAGTAATAAATAGACATTGAACGCAACACAACATGTTGGCGATTGCGCTAGAAAAATTTTATTATTTTATTTTTATTAAAGAAAAGCTTACATATATATGTATGTAATCCTAATAATCAAATTGAATTGGCAGTCGTTCAAATCTGTTCAGCGATTATTAAATTTCATTAATTTTAGTACCTACTCTATGGATTAATCCCATGTAGGTACTCCATGGATTAATCCCATGTAGTTACTCCTTGGATTACTCGGGTGTCATGCGGAAATCGGAGTATGTGATCCCTGCCTAGGACATCGCCATGTTAAATGGACCATATTTTTTATATGAAATGTGACAGGTTGAGGAGTACTCGGTTGGTCCACAGCGAGTACTCTATACACGCGTGCATGGAGTACTCGGCTTTTTTGCAGGGGAATGGGCACACAAACACATTCAAACAATCTCCGAAAATTAGTGTGTATTGGTGCGCCTACTGTAGGCCAAAGTCAAGGCTTATCCAATACAGGTTAAGTTACTTGCGTTTGCTTTATCTTGTTTCTTCTTTAAAAATGTCAATGTGAAAGAGGAGAGAAATGAATTTCAATGTAAAATTTTTCCCAATTCGTTTTGTCTGACATTCACACTTTTTAGTATACATACACAATTCCAATCAGCTTATCTACTACGATATCCTTCTTTCGATAATTCTTGGCCAAAGTGAAAAACGACAAACAATAATCAGTCTGCATGCAGATGTTGAGCGAGCAGGGTCATGCTGCGCACGCCTTGCGAAATTATGAAACAACGTACGTATACAAATACATACGTATGTATGTTATATGCAAACTCTTGATAGTTTTGTTTGTTGTCTGGCTTCTGCAAATAAAACAAAAGAATTTCAAGCGACGACCACTTGCTTTCACGACAGTCGAAGGCAAATTAATTCTTTTTGCCATGGAGGAACAATAAAGGAGAATGCATAACGACATACCTTCATACATAGTGGGCCGAGAAGTGTCATGCAAAGAGGAATGTAGAAGAATTTGACAGATGTAGGGGCCACACAAATGCTAGGGTGCGTGTGTGTGTGGAATATGTCAACAAAAAAATGCTTGTGTTCGTGTGTGTTTATGAAGATTGAAGAAGAAGTCAGCTGATCTTATGCATTCTCCTTTATAGTTCCTCCATGCTTTTTGCTAAGCGACGATCGCCTGGTCCCATCGTAAGCGCTCGTTTTACGCTCTTTATTTGTCTGTATTAGTGACAATCGGTGAGTATACGTGTGAATCGCAAACAGCTGGTCTGCCCGCGGGCAAGAGGCTGCGCATCGCTGGTTCAGGGATGCCACTTAGAAAATTTTTTTCCTACCAAAAACCTACCAAAATGGCTTCGAGCCTACCTATTTTTTTTTTAATGTGAGATTTAACATAATCAACAAATTCATTTAGGGTAACTGTGCCAGTAACCGAACACTTTTTTTTTACCGTTTAAAATAAAAAACTTTTTTTTTTGATTTTTAAAACTTTAGTATTAAATTTAATATTATTTGTAAAAATTTCAATTAATTTCAAGGTTGGATTGGGTATTAGTGGTTGCTACCGCTCGTCCAGTGCGGAGGAAATCAGGATTTACATTTTGTGGAATAACATTTCAGGAATAATGAGGGCAAGCAACTGATCCTAAATAAAACGTAAGAAGATTTATCGAGGGAAATAGCGGACATTGTTTCCACTTGGTACAGCAAATACATTTATTACCTAGGTAGGCTTGATGGTCTGTTGTGATACCACATGGAGCTCTTTATTACACACCATGTAGACGAACAACCTTGTTTGCTTCATATAGCATAAAATGTCAGATGCCTTTCTGTTTTCAATCTCCTCCAGTTGTGTCTGTGGGGGCAAGTGTACTTGATGCTTAAAGAAAACGCTTCTATTTAGCAGAGTTTTGTGACAAAACTGATGTTAGTTTAACGAAGGCAAAAACCTACCAAAATTCAAATCGTCCTACCAACCTACCAAAAGGAATAAAACCTACCAGTTTTGGTAGGAAAAGCCCAAAAGTGGCATCCCTGCGCTGGTTTAGAGCAGACCCCGGCAAAACTAAAACTGAGATTGTGTTAGTGAGAACAGAGAGATTTATGCAACAGTGGTGTAAGAACTAAGCATATTGGGCAAACGTACAAAGTAGCAACGTTTGAAAATAAAATAAATATTTGAATAATAATGAAAAATGTATTACTTAGGAATTTTTAACTTGAAAAAATGTTTTATAAATTAATTTGGATTCACCAATCTAAAATATTGGAAATTAACTTAAAAAAATGTTTTATAAATTAATTTGGATTCAACAATGTAAAATATTGGAAATTCCAATAATAAAAAAATATCTATAAGGAGTTTTTAGTGTAAAAAATATACATTAAAAATTTATTTGAAGAATATTCATTGAGAAATAGTTGAGAGTTGATATCATTTACGAAATTTTTCCAAAAGTACATAACTAAACTTGTTAAGGTATGCAAGGATGGGGCGTAAGTTATAACTGAAGATTTAGTAGAACCTTTAAGAATAAGCAAATTTTATTATATGAATTGAAAAATAAAGCATTGCAATTTTGCAACTTGAAAATTTGGTTGCAGTACAAAATGATTTATTATTCATGGTCATACATACGCAATGGCACACTGTCGCATAACAAACAAAGCAACGTATCCAGTTCTTGTGTTGCTTCTTCGCTGTCTAAACAACGACTGAATCACAGAGCGTAAAAGTGCAGACATTGGTGACTTATCTGTGACCTTATAAAACAGCTGATTCAACCAACCTTACGACAAGCTGTGTTACTAGTCATTGGTGCCTTATCGTAATTCTGTAGCTGTATCGTTAACTTACAGACCAATTGGATTTTGGTTAGCAACCCTAAATCCGTAACTGTGTAACCTAAATCAAACGCAAGTCGTCAATTTAACGCACGCACGCAAATTTTTCATATGCGTTGAACCGAAATTGACTTGCGTGCGTGTTCAGATAAAGAAATAGAAAAATACAGAAAATCAGAGAAAATCTTGTTATTTTGTGGAATATGTACCTAACAGACACGATATCAAAAGCAAGTGTCAATTTTGTTGCAAACAATCACCCACAATGCTTAATTTCAACTGTCACGCAAAACAAAAATTGGGCGTCGAATTTGCTTTTTACGCACGCCGTTCAATTTCGGTTACTCCCATGCAAATTGTATGGGCATGAGAAATTTTTGACAGTAAATTGACGGCGTGCGTTTGATTTAGGTTACACAGTAAACAGCTGACACTTGTGAAAGCAGTTATAGGAAGGTAGGCGCATAGGCGAATTCAGAAATTTCTTTTTTTATTTACAAAAGTAGATTATAATATCAAAATCAAAGCGAATTCACATCATGGCCAATAGTAATGTGCGAGTCCCAAGCGAATTCAGATTTTAACGAAGAAAAATATTACTTTGACATTACAATCTACCAATTACAATAACAAAATACATGGGAAATTTCTGAATTCGCCTATGCGCCTACCTTCCAAGATCTGCCTCGACAAGTGTCAGCTGCTTACAGATTTACGGCACCACTAACAGCTCACATGGATAGCGATAAATATACACAGGGCCGTGCGCACGGGGGGGCGGGGGGGGGGGGGTTTGGGGGTTAAAACCCCCCCATGACCAAATCTAAGTTGCAATGATTTTGCAAAAATTTTCAAAATACAGTTTATAAATTTTGCATTGAATTTTGACTCAAGAAGAATTGGTAAAAGTTGCAAATACGTAAGTTCGGCACTTTGAATTGCACTTGGAGCTTTCCGAAATTACAAAGTTGTGTAGCATATGTTCGTTTGGCATTTTTAAAAAAATTGTACTGATAACAAAAAATGTTCATTTTGTGAAAACAGTGAGCAGTTTCAATTAACAAGTACTGTAAACAGTACACGGAAAGAAATTTGTATACTTGAATCAAGAAAAATGCTTTCTTGAACTCAATTTAGAAAATTTTTAGGGAAATAAGAAAAATTGACTTAATTATTACTGGAAATAAGAAATTGAATTTTCCAAAAATGAGACAATTATTTTCTTATTCAAGAACACTAACAAAATCTATAGAAAAAAAATGTTGAAAAAAAAAATGTTTAAATAAATAAGAACATCTTTTCTTAAATTTACTTAAATGAAGAAAATCTTTTTGCTAATATCAAGAAGAATTTAAGAAAATTGTGTTTCGACGAATTGGAACAACAAAATACAGCGAAAAAAAATGTAAAATGAATAAGAAAACGTTTTCTTGAGCGAAGTAAAATTTTTCTTGCTGAATTTGCATTTCCAAAGTTACATGTATTTTTTTTCACTTGCCATCCGCTTTGCACATTTCTAAATATTTTTGCAATTCTCAGATTGTTAGTGAAGCATTTGGTATAAGGAGTTCACTATTTGCATCATCATTTATATTAAAGAAAATGTTGTCATTTCAATAAACAAGTCCTAGGAAAATACTAGTTGACTAATTATGGTTTTCTAATCCCTCATGATTAGTTTTCATTTTCCTAATTTTTTACGTTTTTAATATTTTTAGAAAATATTTGCTTAATTTAATATTTAATATTTTCTTATGCCTCAGACACACATGTGGTATGAATATTAGAATATCAATATTATGATTTGGCTATGCTATGAAAATTTTCAATTAAACTACAATATGAGGGTGACACATATGTGGTATAGATCGAAATATTATTACTATACTACGATGTGTGTCTCTCGCATTACTTACTTAAGCTCGTATAAGAAAAGTTTTACTTGCAACAAAAAAATAATTTCTTAATTTATTTCAAAAAAAAACAAGAAAAAACACTTACCCTAAGTAAATTATTTCTTATTTATTTAAAATCCAATTTCACTTGAAGCAAGAAAATTTTTACTTATTTATTTAAAATCCAATTTTCTTGGATTTTCTTGATATTAAGAAATTATTTTCTAAGTCAATGGAAATTGTTTTCTAATCAAGTCTAATTTTTCTTGTCTCGGCATTGATTCTAGTAAAAAATTCTTTCCGTGTACTATTCAGGACCTGGTTAACTAGGTTTTGATGAATCATAATAGGGGTATTCGCTATCCCTAGCAAGATAGCAAGATAGCACGGATTGCAAATATCCTAGACCAAAATATGCTACACATCGAGAGCACCCCATTGCACAGTCGTAGGAAATTTTAAGAAGCAGCTTTTCTTTTTAGCCAAAGGGACGCGTTCATCACTCACTGTTTAATAAATAAATCATTTTATTTTAGTAAATTTAATAAATACACATAAAAAATAACATTTTAAGCAAAATTCGAATGATCAAATTGAAATTGAAATTAGCAATTGGCAAATGTCAGCTGACGCAGGGTCGCAATTAATTTCCTACACTTCATAGCAAATAAATATACATAGGTTTTGGTGTAGCATATTTTTGAGGTCTAGCATATTTTTGTGCGCCTGTATTTTGTTGTTGTGCGTTGTAAAACTTTGCAATCCGTGCAATCCGTGCTACGTGTTAGGGTTATGCTATGGATAGCGAATACCCCTAATGAGTTTCAGAAAAGTTAGAGAACATTTAAATTTATGGTGTATGGGTCTGGATATCTGTTTCAGCAAATATGTTTATCTTAGCGAAAAATGTATGCGAATGCAAACCAAAATTAAAACCCCCCCCAAGGCTAATTCCTGCGCACGGCCCTGAATATACAATAAGGTTAACGATACAGAATAACTTATAAGTCACCAATGTCTGAACCTTAAGCCTATGTGTGTTATACTCATTAACTCACGTGAGTCGATTTGCCGGGCCTTGGTTTAGAGTAAACCAAATCACGCCACCTTTTCGAAAGTACATTCATACATAAATACTACAAACATTATTCTTTATTGTTTACATACTTTTGGTTGTTGCAAAACGAGTTTCTCTTACAGCTTTAGGTAAAAGTGCTTTCGGGGGGAGAGTAAACAGTACGAAAGTGGCATGATTCATGCTAATTTATTGTTTACAAAATAAATTTTTTCTCAACATGGCCAATACGAGTTGCTTACGTTCATTTGAGTTTTTGATGTGTAAACATCTTTGCTGTAGCTACGAGCACGATTCAACAATAAAGGTTTTCGCATGACGAAATACCTTCATACATAGTGGGGCCATAAGTGTCATGCAAAGAGGAATGTAGAAGAATTTGACAGATTCGGCCCCTATGGAAATGCTAGGGTGCGTGTGTGTGTGGCATATGTCAACAAAAAAAAATACTTGTGTTCGTGTGTTTATGAAGATTGAAGAAGAAGTCAGCTGATCTTCTGCATTCTCCTTTTTGTTGCTCCATGGCTACGAGTGATTTCGAAAAACAGGTAAAGTTTACGCGTAAACGTAAATGACCTTTGGGTTAGTGCACTGCTGCGTCCGTGTGAATCGCTTGGCACTGTCAATGGTAGGTAGGTAGATAGATAGACATGTACGTACAAATGCATGCATGCATAGCCGTGAAAATGCAAATATCAACAACAATGAGACAAATAGGGAAAATAAAAAGGACCAACCTGTTTGAACATGTATGCAAATGTATGGATATGCACACCTACATCTACCTATCTAATTTTCTATGCAATATTGGGAAAATAAAAAGGACCAACCTGTTTGAACATGTATGCAAATGTATGGATATGCACACCTACATCTACCTATATAATTTTCTATGCAATATTGGGATCAAATGAAAGGTTTTGAGCAGGACTTCGATATGAAACTCTTTTCATTGTGACCCCTAGGCCGGGTCTCAAAATAGGGGTCAAAAGAAGGACCCGGATGATCTTGCATGTTTCTGAGCAACACAAAACAAAACAACATAAAACATCAAAAGTCAAAAACCAAAAAGGCACGACCCAGTTATTGAAATATATGGCAAAATCCCAGAAATCGAAAATTTCGGGTTAAATCCCTATTGCATAAAGCGGGCGATATATACACAGCATATATTCTTCGGGCTTATCGGCATTGTTTGAGCCGGCTAGGCGTGGGGTGTGTACGGAAATATGACGCAATGTCGTATAAAAATTAAGATAAGTACATACATATATATGATTCAACAGTAAATCATTCGATCTTGATAAGGCATTGGATTAAAACCTGTTAGTTTGCCTATATTGGCAAGATTTTAAAGTAATTAGCGTATTAATATATAGATTTTCATTTATGAAACGAAAGCAAAAATGTTTGTGTACATATGTAAATACATAATAAGTACTTAATATCTAAGTATATGTATATGTATTTACAGGCCCGCAGAGAGCCTAGTCGGGCCCCTGGAACAGTTTGCGTTTACGGGCCCCCCTAAAAAATAAACTCAATCTAGTAAAAAAATAACATAAAAAAATTTTTCAATTAAAAAGTAAATATTTCTGAGAATCTTGGTTCACCACCTTACCAATCGCGGTACTTTGGAAACTCTAAATCAAATTCGATTTTCCTCAATTTCAACTCACTTTTATAGGATTTTATGGATGCTTATAATTTTAGTTTTGTGATTTGGTTAAGTTAAACACTTGAATTTTAAAACAATTTTTTGTAGCAACAAAATACCTATGTATGTATCTATGAAATCTTAGTTCGAGTACTGTCAATACTGCTTTGCCTTTCCGGGCCCCCAAAAACCTTCCGGGCCCCAGGGCGATTACCCTTGCTGCCCCCCCCCTCTCCGCGGCCCTGTGTATTTATATTCAGATAGATATATAATGCTGTTGAAAGCTCACTACCACCAACTTTAATGCACATTAACACCGAGAAGACACCATTCAAGTACTTGACACAGTGAACTCGTGCCAAAAAAAAAACCAAAAAACTTGGCCAACAAAAAAAAAAAACAAGTTACCGCCAACGTGTCATCATTTGGCGTTGGCTCAGCTGATGTGGCCTGTTCAGATTTAAGCTACAACTATATATACAACTTTATATATGTACATACATATATGCAGTGGTTTTTTGTTTGTTTTATTTCCAACAATGAGTAATACGAAAACAAAATCATAGCTGGAGTGTGGTCAGAAAATAACATGTTTTTTTCTTTATTTTTTTGAATGATGCCCATATTTGATTTTTGCTACGTAAACGGAAGCGGCGATTCAAAGAGAAAGGCTGAAAGATGTTTCGGCGGTAGTCAGAAATAAGCAGCTTTTCTAGCCGGATTTGTGTACATATTTATGCACATACAAATATCAGGCAGCTGACTGTTTAGAGATTGTGGATAGCGTTTTTGCCATTACAACAACCAAAATTATGGATACATGCATTCGTTGTTATATATATAAAAAAAAAATTGGGTGATTAGTTTTTCACATTAGAATAATCACATCTACTGGGCTTCAGCGCATGCAACCAAGTTCCTATTGGAACCAATGTACATAGTTTATAATGCATTTTGATTAAGTATTTCTAAATAATATACATATTTATAAAGTTGTAAATAAACGCATACCTGCTATAGTAAAACGATCCATATAGTTAATTAAATTGACAAAACACAGCACCGCCACCGTGAACCATTGACTTCCCGTAATGCTTCGGACGGCGTTGACGGTGGCAAAAATGCCTTGGGCATTTGTAACAATACTATCCGTATCTGATGCTGGTGGCATTAATTGCTGCGATGAACAGGTGACGGGTAGGCGAGCTGCCACAGTGTGAGAGTCCACTTCGACGTCATCATCAACAACACCACCACCACGGCCGCGACGAGCGGATCCTCCACGTTGCATAGCGGGATTATCCATTGTGTCTGTGTTGGATATTGGTAAATAACGTGTCGACGATTGCACAGAAGACATTCACGTGGAATTCTATTGAAAGTTTAATAATTTCCTTCAAATTAAAGAAATTCGCAATTTTTGCACTACCTTGCGTCTGTCGAACGCAGCAATTATTCAATATTTTCTATTTTATAACGAAAAATGCAATGAACAAATGTATTAAAATTCGCTGTTCTTTTTTTGTTTGTTTCGGTTAGATTTTTTTTGTGCTCTTCTTTTAATTTGCGTTTTTTTCTTCACTTTTCACGTTTTGACTATTTTACACGATATTTTATTTTTCTTCCTTCCTTTTTATTTCATTTTGTATTTATTTCCATTCCTTTTATTATTAAAACAGAAATTGCATAGCTTGCGCACACTTTTTTGCAGAAATACTTCGTTAGCAATAAATAAATAATAGTGCAACTCTAATGAACCGTATGCAGATGCGTATGCGTGTGCGTGTCACTGACAGCCGTGTTGCATACCTGTGTTTAAATGAGGCAAACTCCAGTGGCACGGATGTAAATGCACCACACGCATAGAAAATTCGAAGATGATTTCGAACACGCATTCGAACGCAGCTAAGTTGAAAATTTCCTACTTCTATGCGTTTTCTATGCGTGTTGCAGCTAATATTAGGTTGGTTGCTACATCGGTATACATATTTTTTGGTAAAAACTTCGTTAAATTGATTTAAAGTGAAGTAGTGAAAATGTGTTTGCCAGCAGAAATGTTAATTAAAAGGGGTTTTAAATATATTTAGAGATGGTTAATATTAATTATATGTTAATTACTATCTGCATACCCATGTACATAGTACATGAATTTAAATTACATATACATATGCTCCAGTTATCAGAACCTTATCTGAACTGAATGGTTTCTCAAATTGTTTAGATATAGATTTCTTTGGAGCTAAGCATATTTTTCATTGTGCATTAAGAAGTCATCTGCTGTGTAATAATGTAATATAGAAAATCGGTGACTAGTTTAGTTTAGCTCTAGTCTAAATATTAATATATATATCTTTTAAGCGAATGTCTGTATTAACTTTTGTTATTAGACGGATTAATGAATAAATAAATAAATGAATAAATAAATATGTAGTTACCCGTGTGTAAATAAGTTTAACAGTAAAAAAATAATTAAGTGAAGTGAGTATTCTTTTGAATAGGGAGTTTTCGCCTTGGTATAACAGAACACCAGATTTCAGAGGTCGTGCATATACATACATATTTGTATTAACCAAAATTATATATTATATTTATTTATATCTTATATTTTAAGGCAAAGAAACTGTAATTCTTACAATACATAAAAATCAACGGATAGCAATTTGGTAATATGGCCGCTGTAGTGCAATGGGTAGAGTGCTCGTCTGCTATACCAGAGGTCTCGGGTTCTAACCCCAGTCCAGACAAACTCCAAAAAAAATTTTTTCTAATTAAGTAAAACCCAATTATTTGGTTTTTAGAAATAGCGGTCACTCTCGGCAGTGGGCGGCATACCCTCCGAGTGTATTTCTGCTATGAAAAAGCTTCTCACAAAAAATGCATTCGCCGTTCGCAGCCGGCATAAAACTGCAGGTCCACCCAATTAGGAAAAACAAAAGGAGCACTTCTTGAATAGGGAGAGAAGTTCGGTCATTAAACTCGTCAGAGTTATAATAACGCCAGTGTATTATTATTATTATATTATTATTAATTTGGAATTGATCCACTTTACGGGTTTTCAACAAATTAAAAAAAAAACTTACTTCCCTTTCCAAATACAAATCACGTTCCCGAATGGTACGTTTTTTTTTTAATAATTTTAACGTATTCCTTATATACGGTAATAACACTTCCTATCATAATTAATATCAATTCTAAATCCTCATTCATTATACATTTTATTGAATCTTTCGCGAATTGGTAAAATATGTATTTTCAAAAATAACAACGGCGGAAATTGTATATGTATGTATGTAGTGTACTTGACAGACGCAACCATACGCATACACTGGAGCAGCCAGGGCCGCACGCAAGAAAACGTTTAGATGCGCATACGCACACGCATTCGCATACGGTGCATTAGAGTTGGACTATAATTTTGCACTTCCTATTAGTATTTACATATTTATATAAGATTCAGTTTAAATTTGCCAACTAAACGCCAAAGATGACCTAAACGCAAGAAAAGTGTGAAATAAACTGACGTAGAAATGTGCATTTACAAATTCCTTTTTAGCAGCCATCAAAGCTGGTAGAGCACATAGTTGCATTTGAAAGGTTCAAAGTAAGTTTTCTATATTCTCAGTTAAAACAAAATTTCGAAGTGTTTGAAAAGTATTTTCTACCAAAAATCAAAGTGGTGGCGCAAGTATACTCAAAACTATAAGGTTGTTCTCTGTGTATAATCTTTTTGCCGAGATATCATGATATCTTGAGAAATTTGCCACACAGAGAGAGCGCACCTTTAAGAAAATAAAATTCTAACTGACTTCATTGTGAACTAGCATGTTAGTCATATTCTTTCCACTCTTTATACAACTGTTGTCGCTTTGCTTTGCTTGCTTCAATTTCGAATTAATTAATTTTTTATCTGAATAAAATAAAATACTTAAAAAAAAAGAACTAGAAACATAAATTCAAACTCACTTCTCATAGAAGACCATTGTGAATGTAATAACATGGTTGCATTTCCCGTGATATTTTTCTCATGATATCACATATGTGATATATATCACGGGTTGCTGTGTAACCTAAATCAAACGCACGCCGTCAATTTACTGTCAAAAATTTCTCATGCCCATACAACTTGTATGGGAGTAACCGAAATTGAACGGCGTGCGTAAAAAGCAAATTCGACGCCCAATTTTTGTTTTGTGTGACAGTTGAAATTAGCATTGTGGGTGATTGTTTGCAAAAAAATTGACACTTGCTTTTGATATCGTGTCTGTTAGGTACATATTCCACAAATTAACAAGATTTTCTATGATTTTCTGTATTTTTCTATTTCTTTATCTGAACACGCACGCAAGTCAATTTCGGTTCAACGCATAAGAAAAATTTGCGTGCGTGCGTTAAATTGACGACTTGCGTTTGATTTAGGTTACACAGTTGGGGTATGAGAAATTTGCAGAAGCTCCAAATTTGACAAGACGTGTATTTTGTTGTTGTGCTCGGCAAATTTATCACACTTATGTCATCTCGGCAAATTTGCCAGGCCAAAATAACAGAGAGAGAACAACCTTTATGTTATTTGTGTGATTCAAATTTAAAAATTTTACAAAAATTTAATTATCCATAGATCAAATAGTACTAAATTTACAAAGCTAAGGAGAACACTGTTCGCGAATGGCGTATATGAAGAAATGTCAAAAGTTGACAATTCACGGTTACCACCATGGTTTATATCTATAAGTTGCGACACTCTTTGACATGTTGTGCCTGTCACCCTGCAGTGCTGTGCAAAAGTTACAGAAAAAAAATTCAAATAAATTTTGAAACTTTAAATCTTTAAAATTATTGGGTGAATTGAATTTGTAATGCTATATTTGTAGCGCTAATAACAAAAAATTAACATATTTTTGAGTTTTAATTGATTTTATTCGGAATTTTGGCTATTTTCTTGTGAAGATTTTGCTACATTTGAATACAACACTGTGGTCGATTCTTCTTCACATTTGGTTTATTTAGTTTCCCATTCTCCCATTGACACATAATGTGCCTGTCATTTTTTGCAAAAACAATTCCCATGGTTGGAGTTTGTTTTGATGGGGATACAGTGAGTCACAGAGAAAGTGAACCATTATTTATTCAGACATTTTTATTATTAAATATCTTTGTTAGCAATTACTTGACTTTCCTAATTTTTTTGCGACGGAAAAGTTTCAACAACATGCCAGAAATTATGAAAAACAAAAGCATACACGTATATACGCGTCACAATCAAAGCAAGCTTTCTGGCAACTCCAATTTAAATACTTAAACTTTCTCTCTAGAACACCGATTTCTCTCTTATATATTTTTACAGTTCACATTTTACATTATGTGTTAATTATATAAAAAAAAAACAGATCAGGCAATTTTTTTCCATTTTTAAAAGGTGTACTTATCATAAAACACACGCTAGAGCGCGTAAAAATCGTGTTTTGTTAGTTGAATAAAACACATTGGTTGCTAATAAAATTTGTATTATATTTAATTCAAGTGCACCAATAGATGCATTAGTTGTATTTTTGATGTCAATGTGCAAAGATGGGCCGACAAACAAATTTAGATATTAGGGATAGAGTAATTGAACTGCTGAAACAAGGCAAAAAAGTATTAAAACCGTTTTAGGGCATAATCCTCTATTCTAAAATATACCTAAGTACATAAATTTGTTTTTCAATCTGTTTGTGTATAATTTTTTATTTGCATAAAACTTCGGAAAACATAACGTGGGTCATTTTCACTGCGACTTACTGTATGTATCAAAAATATAGATACACATTTATTTTTTCAAAACAAAAATGAAATATCCATGACGCAAATCGTTGCTACCCAATAAGCATTTTTGAATGCATTTGAATTTCATTGAGATCAAATCCATTTTCCAATTTCCAACAATAATTTTTAACTTGAATTCAGAAACAGCCCATTTTTCGATATGAAAATGTTTCTGTTTCTCCACTTGAAAAAAATATTGGAATTTGACTTGAACTTTATCGATATTCTCCAACCAAAATCAAACGGCAGAATAAAGCTTTTGAGCAACAAAATCTCATCCGATTGAAATAAAGGAACAAAAATGTAACAATTATGATTGTCAGCTTGACTTATTTGCTCACTTTTTTGTTATGCATTTAACAATAATAACAATATTTTATACACAAAAATTAGTTGAATTATACATTCCTCTTTAAATTTTATTCTTCACTCACTTTTTCGTTTACTTATTGCTAATATGATTGAATTTAATTAATACTAATTATGCACTCAGTTCAGTTTGGAAAAGTATTGTACCTTAAGTGTAAAAACATTTTGGATATAAACTTGATAATTGAGACTTTTTCCCCACATTGGATTCGTGCTAATTGGGAAATATCCAAATGTAGGAGAATGTAGAGTTTCCAAAGCAACCAAAGCGTTCGAAGGCATCCAGGCATTAATCAAAAAGTATGAATTGGTACAGCGTTTTATCAGCGAACACAATCTGAGAGTGTTAGAGAGTGTAATTCTCAAACTTATCTCTAATCCAAAGCGAAGGTAGAAAACCACACTAGAAATCAATTGGAGACTGATTAGAAAAATAAATATTTGCAAATTCTCATTAGAATTTCATTAGAAAACTACATTGGATTTCAATTCGGAAATTATAATTTTCTCCATTTGAGAGTTATGTCCCATTTTTTTGAGATCGATATGATTCTCGACAGCTCCTCGAGTCGTCCTCTAATGTTAGAGGTTTGAGAAAAGGGCTAGTTCTCGAGTCATTCTCAAACCGATATCTAACCTAAATGTTTGTTGGGTTTTCACCATCAAAATGGTCGTTTGAATTTAAATTTTTTTATTTCCTTTTAAACATTTTCGTATAAGCAGGGTTGCTCTTTCTCGTACTGTTCTGTTAATACATTTTTCCAGAAATATAGAAAAGGGAATATACGGATACCATTGCCTTTACTACTTCATTCGCGTATATGCAAATTTTATTTCATGTAAGATTAACATGATCGATCTTTACACATAGAATAGCAACAATTTTTTTTAAATTACACGATTTTTCAAACGTGATTTTAGCTTTTTAAACATCATTTGACATTTTGGTAAATGCAACCAAATTTTAGTGTTGATGCAACATAGAGCAATTTTAAAATATACGCTATGAATTAAATATAAAATTTTATTCTTAAATGTCATTTGGAATTTGGTTTCTTTAACATGATGATAGTGTCAATATAAACAAAAAAATGTTAAAAAAAGAACTTCAAAACTATTTTTAAACCTACACAATTTTTTTGAACATTTGGAGTTCTGCTGTTCGTGCAAAACGCAATTATTATTCTTTTTTTTTTAAATAAAAAGAAAATCTGGTGTCGTGGGAAGAGTTTACCATCAGTGGAAGTGCGTGATAATGGCGTTTCCACTTATATTTTCAGTTTTCAGGTGAATTAAAAGTGAAATGCATTTTTATTTCTAAAAGTTTTTAATGTAAAATATTTTCTTTTTTCTCCTCAGAGTTTGCAATTTTACCACGAGGAAGCCCTTCCATATCTCGCAATACCGAGGCACCTTTTTTTATTGAATGTACATATCGCACCCTAAATCATAAGGTGACACAACTCAAAATTTTTTGAAATCGAGTTTTTTCATAAATATTACACAGAACATATCTCTAGCGATTGCCAAAAAAACTTTTCAATAAGTGTCTCTTTTGACCGAAAAATTACCATAGTACGTGGTTTCTTGCCATACGATTGCTTGTAAAGAAAAAAAGTTTTTTGGCTCTCCTGAAAATATTTGAATTTTGAGTTTTGTCACTTTATGATTTAGGGTGCGATATATTGTATTTTTGTAAATTGTAAAATCAGTCCATTTAATTTAACAATAAATTTAAGGTAAAATCAAAAAAAATTCCGTGTTAATTTAAATAGCTGAAATTGCAAAATTATCTAGTTAAAAATGTAAAATCAACAGGAAAATATTTATCTGTTATTTTATGCGCACGTGGGCCGATATGCGGAAAAAATTAATATATATCGCATACTAAATCATAAAGTGGCACAACTTAAAATTCAAAAATTTTCAGGAGCCAAAAAACTTTTTCTTGACAACCAATGAATTGGAAAAAAGCCACGTATTTTCAGTCAAAAGAGAATCCGAATGAAAAGTTTTTTTGTTGGCAATCGCTAGAGATATGTTCTGTGTACCGGTTTATGATGAAAAGTCGATTTAATAAAATTTTGAGTTGTGTCACTTTATGATTTAGGGTGCGATATATTTTTATTAAAATCGTTTTCGTAGTGAAGAAAAAAATTCAGTAAAAACGAAGTAAATCCTAACGACTTTGCTCCCATTTTGGTAGTAACAGCAATTATACGAAATTGCACAGCATTGATTCCTTCATTCTCTTCATTTTCTCACAAACACATACGCATTTTTTAAATTGAAGAAGAAGAAGACCATTTGAGTGACCAAACTATTTAGTATAAACAATGGTTACCACTTGCAAAAAAAAAAAAATAACCAACCAAAATCTTTAAATAAAAATCAGCAATAAACAAAAACCAACAAATTTTAGTTTCGCGTTTTTTTTTCATTTTTAAGTTTATTCCAAAAGAAATCAAAATCTGATTATATACATATAACCTCTTAGAAAAAGATAACCCTACTTCAAAACTTATTTGAAAAACGCCCAATTTCAGGATTTGTTTCAAAAACGGCTCATTTTAAAAGAAGTTCCATACATATTTTATACATTTTATATTAAAAATTGGACTTTATTTATACACAGATACTTAATACTAGTTTATATCATTAAGTAATACAATTTATTGCAAATTAACTGACTGGAAACACAGTGATACTGGAATTCCACAAAAATTAAGCATTAAACTTATGTATTAAAATTATCCCGCGAAATATTTATGTCTAAAAATAATCCTCATACGTATGCAGTACTATGAACTGCTTGCGAGGGTAATAAATAAACAAATGTGATCTAGAAAGGGGTGCATAGGACTGACTTTCTCTACTTATACCAACATAAAACTGTTTTCCTGCATGAGAGTACAAATCTCTTATCTGGAACACTGACAAACTGTTTCTGTATCAGCCGCTTTTTAACTGCTTTGTTGTACAATCTGGCAGATGTAGCTCTGTAACCGTTAAACTTCTACGAGATGAAAGAATGCTCTCTTAAAACTATGGTAAATATATTTACGATTCTTCTTCTGGTTCCATTCTAATTGTTATCAAATTTTCAAATAATACACGCATGGCTTTCGCTTGCTTTGCTGGACTCATGTCTGCTAGAAATGTTGTCACCGTTTGACCAAATGATTGTATGACAGATATCGGTTTAGCTGGAGCTGATACTGTTGGTTCACTGCAGGGCATCATACTATCTGGAGCTGATACTGTAGGTTCACTGCAGGACATCATACCATCTTCAATTGAGCTCATCATTTCCGTTTTCGGGATTTCCATTTCTTCTTCGGTATTCAAGTCGCAAAAGGGATCACTAAAAATTGAATCTTGGGGAGATGTCGTGCGTTCGCCATTATCTTGAGTGGGCGTTGTAACGATGTGAAAGTTGTTTTTGGCGCTGTAATAAACAATTAATATTATTAATAGTTGTACCATGACTATGGTATATAATTGTAGTTATTTAAAATTGCATAATAAGCAGTACATCAGAGAAATTACAAGATATAAAATTAAAATGATTATAAAATGTTAGTAAAAACAATTTATTATTGATATAACGAAAAATGCAGGCAACACGTTGTGTCGACTAGGTTGTAGCAAATATAGAGATGTAAGCTGAAATTGCTTAAATGGATATGCGAGGAAGCATTTTGTTTTGTGCGGCGTAATCTCTGTATGTTGGAAATACGCTAAAAATTTCCAGCTTAATTCATTTTTTTTATATGTACGTACCCTCTTATTCGAATATAATTCCTAAGGAAGGACAATGAGTCAAACAAGACCCAGTCTATATCTTTGCCTTCGATTTCCGCTCGCCTCACCTCTCGAGAGTAACGTTCGCGTATAGATTTCCATCTATTGGAGCAGTCTAATGCTGTTACAAAATATAAGAAATGGACATCATTATTTTCGGGCTTATCTACTCTATAGTAGGTATATCTCAAATTGCAAAATCCTGTTTTTTCGGGAAAATTTTGGATACTGTGCTTTGGAATGTAGCAGCCGATATGAATATACATAAATAAAATAATAAAATTTTGCATATGTTTCTATCACACACGTTTGCTTCCCATTTGCTTGGCAATTCGCCACCATGCTTGCTTCTTTCGTTGTACTCCTTTATATCCCATCGTCGATCTGTCGTATAGTACTGCATTTGCACGGACCAATTCGACGAGTTTTTCATCACTTGACATCCTGAAAAAGAAATATGCATATAAATATAATGGATATGAAAGTATCAATTTAAGTGCGTCATAATGCAAGGTATGTATGTAACAAATCTATACCAAATTGTTGGTATCAGCCCATTTTTAACTGCTTTGTACAATTTGGCAGATGTAGCTCTTTAGCCGTTAAAATTTTTCAAAATTAAACAAATACGCTTCTCTTAAAATATGCAGCCAAATATATTTACTTACGAAGATTTCTCGTATTCGCCATTTTCTTCAGAGGATGCTGCAATGATGGTAAATTGTCTGGGGCTGTAATAAACAATTATTTATATTTATATACATATTAATAGTTGTACATAGCAGGGTTGGGCATGATTCAACTAATTTTGAGTGCACTCAGCCTGTAACTACCACTCAAATCTGAGTGGTAGTTAAATATCTGATTTTAACTACCACTCAATTTGAGTGGTAGTTGAAAAATGCCCATCCTTGGTACATAGTATGCACTTCTTTTATACGTACCCTTTCGTTTTAACATGTTTCCTAAGGAAAGATAATGCGTGAAACAATTCCCATTCTGGAGTTTTACCTTCGAGTTCCACTCGTCTCACCTCTCGAGAATAACGCTCACGTATATATGTCCATCTTTTGGTGCATTCTATTGCTGTTACCAAATATAAGTAATATACTTATTTTCGTGCATGCTATATACTATGTATGTATGTATATTATGTATACAAATATATAAATATTTTTGCTTATGTTTCTATCGCGCACCTGTTCCTCCAATTTGCTTGGCAATTTCCATCCATGTTAATTGCTTTTGTTCTGATCCCTTATATCCTGATGCCGATTTGTCGTATATTATTCTATTGAAACGGACCAATTCGATTAGTTTTTCATCGTTCGACATCCTGAAAAATAAATACATAGGTATGCATATTAACAAGTCGACTTGGAAATTTGTAAAGTATATGAGAGTATGTCGTTTTTTCTTATAGCGGCTAATGCAGTCTTTGGCCGGATGTATGTAAATAAATACATTTCGTTCCGGTACATATGTATATCTCCGGCGCACAATGGGTGATTGCGGCCAAAAATAAATTCAAAATTAAAGTATGAGTAAAACCATTTTTTTAAATAGAGATCGACAGATACATCAAATTGTAATAAAAAAGCGATAATTCTTGAAAAAAGCTTATATAAAAATTTTTGAGTCTCTTTTCGTTTAGCCGTACAGGGTGCCCAAAGTTCAGCAAAAAATAGGTCCTTTTATTTCTCAATGAACACACCTCATACAAAACGCTCTTTCTCATATAACTATTAACCTACATAGACGAATGATACATCGTTACATAGATAATGATTTTCTCTTTCAGAAAAAATAACTTAGTTGTAAATAGCGTTCACTGTTGAATTTATATGAATTTTCAAATATTCACAAAAAATGTCGATGATAAAAAAATTTTCCTCGACTTTGAATAAAAAAATAAAAAAAACAAAAAATATTACCTCCTCAATTTTTTTTTATGCTTTGAAATAATATATTCTTAATCAAACTGCATTTTCACTTTAAAAATCCACTTGCTCCATTTGCTTTTATAATTTTTTTCCCATCTGCCTAAAACTGCGTTTTTGTAAATGCATTAATTATGTTACTTTGGACATTATGAAAAACGTTTACATTTAGGCGACTAATCGAATATTTCTCTATTGTCTTTCAGCAAATGGTCCATACTTTAAAATTATGAGGTAATTTTTTTTATCAGCGTTAATTATTATCTTTGGCAGCTTTTTCATTTTAGAATATAAAAAAAAAATTGTAAAAATTTTAAAATTTTAAAATGAAATTAAAAAAAAACAAAAAATATTACCTCCTCAATTTTTTGATATTTGATGCTCCTGAATGTCTTTTATAAACTGGCGAAAAAAATTTAAAAATTCGTTTGCTCCATTTTGTTTTATGAACATTTTTATGGAAGGTGTTTTTTGAGTTTTGATACATTTTTCCCATACAAAATGCCCAGAAGTATGCTTCAAAAAGTTTAAATTTTTTTGTATGGGGAATATTTGTCAAAATGGTGAAACTTAAATATCGATATTTCCAATTCTAATTAAGATATTCGAAGAAACTAAACGCTGTTTTCAAGGGTAATGATTGTGCTTTCAACTGGTTTAATCGAATTTGAGTGGAAAGTAATTACATAAAAGATATTAAGCAGGGAATAGAGCCAAAAAACGTGTTTTTTGCCTATTTGGGCATGAATATCTCAGAAACTAGAAACAATTTGGAAAATCTGACTCCAGATTCAGGTTTAGAACACTGAAATCCCTTAGAAAAGTGTAATTTCATTTCTGGTATAAAATTTTTTTGAAATGCGATTTTTTTGTATGAAAGTTTTATAATAAATGCTTATAACATACTTAAAAGTGCATATATTTCTAATTTAAAAACGGTGAAGTGCTTTACCCCTTTTCCAAAATGATTACCGCATTTGATTTATATTTCAAAAATGTATACACTAATCAAAATGGAGCATTTTAGCTATAATAGTTAGGAAATTGCTGAAATTTCAAAAATACCGTTATATGGGAGGTGGGCGTATTTGTGGGTGGATTTTGTTCAAATTTTCACAGTTTACTAATTTCAACCAAAAAAGCTTAAGTTCCGAGTTTCAAGATTCTAGCTTAATTATTACTATTTTTGGCCGCGTTTGTATGGAGGTGCCCCCACTGTGCGGCGGCAGCAGGAACACTTTGCGGCACCGTCACTTGTGCGACACTAATTCCGGAAGTGTTGTTATAACAATAACTGCAATTCGTGAAACCTCAGCTCCCAAATTGATTGACTCGTTATTAAAATTCAAACATTACTTCTGTTTTATTATTGTAATCAAAAATATTATTGTTTTTTCATGCCATGTTATGCAGAGTTCATTTCATTTACGTTATGACTTATGTATGTATAATAGTATTGCTTACATATCGAAGTTTTTCATATCTTCAAGCACAGGTTTCATATTGTTTAAGAGTTTTTGTTCCTTTTCGAATAATTTATTTAGCAATATTAATTTACAAAAATTAACAAATTGTAAATATTGAAGCAGCAGGAAAGCATAGAAAACTTTACAAATTGAAATGTCAAAATGGTGTAAATCTGCCATTGTGAATTGTTTACAGAGTGCGAGAGAGAGTTGCCATCACTTTGTGTTCCGTATACAGTTGTGTGCATTACGTGACAGCCGAGTCGTTTGCATACTTTTACATGCAAATGGCTGATGGTGAAATGTTGCTAGCAATGAGAATTAACATCAAAACGAGAATTAAACAAATGTAAAAAAGATATAAAAAAATATATTCTATTATTATATTTAACCATTTGAGTCTGCAAATACCAAATTCAACTCTCTGCTCAGTTTTGAATGGACAATTTTAACAGGCGTGAAAAAATGTTGTATTTTGAAAAATGTTTCTGGCGTCATGTTGATAGAATTTTACGTATATATAGTATTTATCAATATGTGCTTTTCTTTACTTTACTAGCAAAAACTAACTTACACCATGTTTTCAAATGCCGCAAAATCCGATAGCCTACAGTGTTTTTTTTTTTACTGGGCATTAGAAAACATGCCTTTTCATTTGTGTAATGTTGCCGGCGAAGAAACTTCGGGCATTGGAGGCTCTCAGAATATAATATTCACAAAGAAAGAGAAAATGCTTAAAAAACGATTTTGGATAAATCCATACATGTACATATGTATGTATCCTATTCTAATTTGACACTGACTGTTGCTACTTTGAAAATTTTCGCGAATTGAGAAACACGAAAAATTATAGTTGTCAGCATGATAGATCTTGAAAACCGCTAGGTATGCGGAAAATAGCATGCTTGTATGTATATATTAACGGTCTCCACATTCTGGATCTCGCATACCGAGCTCATACACTGGAGTTTCGAAGGTGGACCGTAACATATCTGACTAGTCTTTTGCAACGAAATTTGTGAGAGTAATCAGCAAAAGAAGTAAAGATACACGAAATTAGCTTTCTTTGCTCGATTTTCTATGTTTTGGGATAAATTTGCTTACTGCTTTTCAATAAAAATAACTAATTTCATTCAATTTTTACTTTTTTATTTCACACATATTTGCTTTGAAATTTCTTCTTCTTGCTAGTAACTTGCTAGTGGAAATTTGTTCAGTAAAGGATGTTAGTGGAACTGCCATTTGCGCATTCTCAATTTTCGTTCAGAGAGAAAGTAAAGAAACGCGATCTAGCTGTCAATTCTAAATAATTAGCAAGAATTTACACTAATTAGTGCGATGAAAAACACTGACTATGTATGAAATGCTGATCATTGCCGAGGGATTGCACCGCAAGATTAATGTCAAACAGAACTGGTATTAAAATAGACAAAAGCCTTTACCGATGCTAACACGACGAAGCAGCGAACTAGTTAGGGAATTGCCCAGAACCCAATGTGATATTTTACTAAGGTTTTTGAACTTTCACTCTCAATACAAACTGATTACTTTCATTTAGGAACTGGTAAGGAGAAATTACCAAAGTTATCTAAGAGTTTATCTCAAAGCTGTGTATAATGCGTCACGAAAATTACTTTTCTACTTATTGACATGACGTCAATGGCTGCGCTTAGGCATACATATCTGCATATACATACTTATGTATGTATTAAATCATATTTTGGGCATACGCGCTAATAAATACGTACTTACATATGGATGTAGTATCGTCGTGTATGCACTCAGAATATTAAAGTTTTTATCGATCGAACAATAATATACACTAGACCTCTGCACAATACCATTTGCCTCTTCATTATTTGCGAATACTCTATGCATTGTACAATTAGTCACAGCACAATTTCAATGCAGCTACGAATAAAACCCATACTTTTCATTTGGAATACAAATAATATTTCTATTTGCTCTGTTGGAGCGATTAGTGTACACTATTCGCCACGATCGAATAGAACATAATAATAACCATGCTATGAAGTATTCGCAAAACCTTGTTGCTTCTTTGGTTTGTTTGTTTATTTAATGTGCATATGGCATTAAGGTGGACCAAAAAATAAACATATGAGAACGTGGAAAACAGCGATTATTTCCAAAAATTGAACTTTTGAGTAATGCTTTTTTTAAATTTCAAAAACTGACCACCACGTTTTGTTGCCAAATAAGTTTCCTAACTAATGCCGAAAAATCAAAAGAATCGAAGCATTGGTTACCGAGTTATTTTAAAATATATAGAACAGTTGGAAATATGTAATATATGTATGTATGTAGATCGTAAAAAGCTCTGGTTCGAAATTTATTTTAGACATATGGGTTCTTGGGCAAAAAAGCTTGAGATTACCCAAATTTTCATAATCGCCAAGTGTTCCTGTTAATTTTTTTTTTGGACACTACCAATCAAGCTGCCCTAGTGTTAAGGTTTTTTGGCAATCCCGGGATTTCGGGATTTGAAAATGACAATCCCGGGATCCCGGGATTTTTCGGGATTACCTAAGAGACTGTTACCTTTGAAATTTTGTTTAAAAAACATACACATATGAGTACTTTAAAACATACCATTTATTTCATTTCAATGTTTTATAGAAAAAATTAAAGCTTATTGAATTCAACTTTTGAAAAGAAAAAAAAAAGATTTGTATTGTATACTTTAACACAAATGTTATATAAATATATAATATAAAGGTACATATTTATTTCAAAAAGTATCTTAAAAATATAAAGCATAGCAGTTGAGCAATTTTAAACACAGGGGGTGTCTTGTGATTTAATATTGTAACTTTAAAAATAATAAGGGTATTCATTTAACCTTATAAATGCCTCGTAAAGTGTGTAAACTTGTAAATTTATAAAGTTTGTAAACGAACTGTCAAATTTTGTATGGAAAATCATTTACGCATGGTTGAGAAATTTACGCGCACATTTCAGTGTGTAAACGCTGTAAACTCGAAAAAAGCAACCTTGCGCAACAGAAACCTCTAGCATCAGTAAGTCATTTACAAAAATTTCCTTGTAAAGTCGTTTTAATTTGGATTTCTCACTTATTTTTGGCATATTTTAATATATGTCTTTAATATATGTAGATATAGTTTTAAATAAATTTTTACAATAGCACAGCTGATGCGAAAAAAAATTATTAGGTGCGTTCATATAACAGTGTGTGTAAACTGATAGAAATTTACACTTTATAAACTTATACTCTTAAATGAATACCCTTAATATGGCAGAAACAACTTCATCAAAAACGTTGAATAATTTTTGATGTGTAAACATCTTTGCTGTAGCTACGAGTGATTTCGAAAAACAGGTAAAGTTTACGCGTAAACGTAAATGACCTTTGTGTTAGTGCACTGCTGCGTCCGTGTGAATCGCTTGGCACTGTCAGTGGTAGGTAGGTAGATAGACATGTACTTACAAATGCTTGCATGCATAGCCGTGCAAATGCAAATATCAACAACAACAGCAACGAAGCGAAGTGAAGTTGTTGTTGTTTTCTGCAACAATGCTATAAATAGGCAAAATAAAAAGGACCAGCCTGTTTCAACATGTATGCAAATGTATGGATATGCACACCTACATCTACCTATCTAATTTTCTATGCAATATTGGTATCAAATGAAAGGTTTTGAGCAGGACTTCGATATGAAGCTCTTTTCATTGTGACCCCTAGGCCGGGTCTCCAGATATGGGTCAAAAGGAGGACCCGGATGATCCTTGAATATTTCTGAGCAATATTTGTATCAAATGAAAGGTTTTGAGCAGGACTTTGATATGAAGCTCTTTTAATTGTGACCCCTAGGCCCGGTCTCCAGATATGGGTCAAAACGAGAACCCGGATGATCCTTGAATGTTTCTAAGAAAAATTGGTATCAAATGAAAGATCTTGAACAGGCCTTCTACAGGGGGCTCTATTCTTCATGGTTCCTAGGTCGGGTCCGGAGATATGGGTCAATACGAGGACTTGGTTGACCTTGCATGCTTCTGAGCAATATTGGTATCAAATGGAAGGTTCTGATCAGGGATTCTACACGGAGCACTACTCTTTATGATTCCTATGTCGGGTCCCGAGATATGGGGCAAAATGAGGACTTGGATCTCCTTGAATATTTCTGAGCAATATTGATATCAAACGAAAGGCTTTGATCAGGGATTCTACAGGGAGCCTTATTCTTTATGATTCCTAGGTCGGGTCCCGAGATATGGGTCAAAACGAGGACCTGGATGATCCTTGAATGTTTCTGAGCAATATTGGTATCAAAGGTGTTCAGCAGGGCTTCTACATGGAGCTCTATTCTTTATGATGTCTAGGTCGGGTCCCGAGATATGGGCCAAAATGAGGACCGTATGATCCTTGAATGTTTCTGAGCAATATTGGTATCAAATGAAAGGTTTCGAGCAGGCCTTCGATATGAAGCTCTTTTCATTGTGAGCCCTAGGTTGGGTCCCGAGATATGGGGCAAAATGAGGACCGGATGATCCTTGAATGTTTCTGAGCAATATTGGTATCTAATGAAAGGTGTTGAGTAGGGCTTTTACATAGAGCTCTATTCAATGTAAGTCCTAGGTCGGGTCCACAAATATGGGTCCAAATGTGACCCCGGATTAACCCGGAATGTTTCTGAGCAATATTTGTATCAAATGAAAGGTGTTGAGCAGGACTTCTACACGGAGCTCTACTCTATATGATTCCTAGGCCGGGTCTCCAGATATGGGTCAAACGTGGACTCTGATGATCTTGCATGTTTCTGAGCAATACAAACCAAAACAAAATAAAAAATGAAAAGTCAAAAACCAAAAACCAAAACAAACAAAAACAACAAAATAGTAGCAGTCACAATGACAACAAAAAATTACAAAAACGATAGTCGCCTTTTAATCAATAGAAAACCAGGAAAAAAAAGGAATAAGGAAAAGGGAATAAATATCCGATTTCGAAACTGTTTACACATCAATATTCATGAATACCCGTTATTCACGCTTTAATTTTTTTTTAAATTACTACATATATGAAATCCCGCAAAATCCCGAAACCCCGGGATTCGAATAAAAACTATCCCGTGATTTCGGGATGAAAAAATTGTACGGGAGGCCCGGGATTCGGGATCGGGTTTTCCCGGGCTCGATGCCTTACCTAGTGTGTATGCATATGCACATACACACACTCACACTAGCAGCGTAATTTTACTGAAACAACGTCGGAATGTGTGTTTATGAAAATATGTACATACATACATATATTTCGATTATATTCGAAGTATTCGCAAGTAGTGTACACTATTTGCAGAACCTTTTTAAGGTCATGTAATTGTCGCTAAGAATAAGTATTGTATTGGTTCTGTTTATGGTTGTGCTCTACTTGCGCTTATTCGCAAACGACAGAAACAAGTAGGTACTGTAATTGGACGGCCGCGAATATTTTGTTGGTCGTTTCGAATCCATTCGTGCAGCCCTCCAATATACACCGCATGGGTTTTTCTTGTTCTCAACAGCCTTCGCATACAAATATCAGCCATTTACACTTACCTCGCCGCAAGAAATCGAACATCGCAAAATAGTTAGGTACACTGAGAAAAAAAAATATTTTTGGAGGGATCAAAGTTATTTTTCCCTATTTTGAACACTAGTTTCTTTGTTTTGAGTAAATTTTTCGAAAAACATGTTAAAAGCGTTATAAAACAATGTTGTTTACATGCGTTGCCATGGTTTCATATACTTGTTTTAAAGAAAATTCATACATGAAAATAAGGAAACATTTCTTAATCGCCATTCCATTCCCAACTTGTCTTTGTTTTGAAGATTTGATTTCTTTAATTTTGATAAATTGAATTCCCATACAAATCGTCATGGAAACGAATTTGTTTGAATGTTTTTGGATGTCTTCTACACATTTTTGAGAAAAATTACACAAAACAAAGAAAATTTTGTATTGGGAAAAATATTTCTTTGATCGAGAGAATTTTTTTTTTTTGAGTGTAGTCTTCACGAAAAGCTTTACTCCTGAAATTTTTGTATTTTGTATTTATGTCATTAAAGTATTACAATCGATAAATCGTATGCAAATTAGAATATATTCATACCCAGATTCAATTAATGGGGGTACTAACGAAAGTTTACTAGCTAAGCATACATATGTACGATCGGCTAATGAGAGTCGGCAATCCTCATTTGCTAACTTGAAAATCACTGGTGTAGAAATAGTCGCAGTCAAAGGGTATATTATATGTTATATGTATATTTCTTTGTAAATAGCCCAAAGAGATTATCTTTGAAAAAATCTCGCAATATGTTATTACTTTACAGAACTTTTGTTAGCCCCCATACATCAAATACATAAATATTTGCAACAGATTATTGTCATGCCGTGGAATCCCAAATAATGCTCGAAGCCGATCATTTAATTAATTCATACATAATGTGTAGGTATGTAGTAAATGTATGATTTTTATAAACCATTTCCTTATACTCCTACTGGCTATAAATACTCAGATTCAATGTCATTTATCATTTAATTCTGAGTTTGCGTTTCAACTGAAAAGGATGGCAGCTCACACGCAGGCTCGCATTTTATTTTTGCGCATTTTAATTGTGACACTTGTATTTACTACGGTTTTGGCACATTCCAAATTAACGCCCAACTTTCCGAAGCTACAAAAATTTCTAAAGAAACCAATTTTTATACCTGTACCTATTGCTGTTGGCGGAGGCGGAGGCGGAAGTGGTGGTGGTGGCTGTGGTATTTGCGGTGGTGGCGGCGGTGGAGGTCATGGACACGGACATGGTCACCATGGACATCATGGCTGAAAGCAAATAGATATTTTTTGTTTAATCCTTTGTATTTATTATTATTAATGTACGAGTATATAATAAAAAAAAAAAATTAAAAAATTATACACGGTGAGCTTAAACAACTTATTATGAAAAGTTAAAGTAACCAAGATATTATTTCATGGTTGTATTCTTGGACATATTAGAAGATGTTCTGAGCCAAAATTGAAATCATTCATCGGACACATTTTGAGAAATTCCATGTTTTTTTTAAAATGGTCAATTTTTTCTTTTCATGCGAGCCCCTGTTCCTTTTATGGCACCCACGGTAAAATGACTGTTCTGTTCTTCTAGTATATAAGTGTATAGTAAAATTCATTACAGTAAAAATACATTTTAAGACGTTTATTATTTATTATTTATAATATTTTAATATAAACATAAAAAGGTTGACAGTTTTTTTTAAATATGAAGAATATTATATTCACATACAGTTTTCTTCTCCATATAATTTGGGTTATTTGGTCTAGTTCGATACTTATAATCCCATGTTTTTTTGAAATCATAATGCACAGCCTCCATGGCTTGCTCTGAATGATACCCTAATCCTATTCCCTGCCTTGAACAAAAATCTTCTATATGAAAAAAAAAAAACTGTATGCACTTTTGGGGTTATGGGTATAGAAAGATCGTTGTCACTCTTTCGGAAATTAGAAATACAGTTAATATAATTACTTTTCAAATCAATAGTGAAGCAAGATTCGACCACTGAATGAAAATCGTTAAAAGCTTTTACGTATTTTAGGCGCTCTAAAGGAAATATACTTCTTAATACATCGGTGTTTTCCAATAATTTCTTACAACTATTCCCATCAAAACCTGAGCAACCACGAAAAATCTTTTATTGGACATAGAACTTCTCAGCCCACATTAACGCAATAGTTGTAAGAAATTATTGGAAAACACCGATGTATTCAGATGTCTATGCTCCATGGATATTAATCCAGAAAGAGAATTCTGCCGGCTGAGGGTAATTTTATTGAAGCGCGGCCAAAAGCCGCCAACGCAGAAAGATGTTCTACACATACATACATTAATTTAACAAGGAATGTCTCCTGAACTATAAGCGTCCGGAGGGTAGTACTTTGTTTTTTGTGATCTGTGAGACCACCCCTACCCTCTGGAAAATTAATTGTTATCGGATCGTGGATCATTATATACAAATTTTCCCTCTATCCAGGCTGGGGATCCAACCCATGACCTCTGGTATGGCAGACTAGCCACTGTCCGCCACACCACAGTGGCCACAACACTCCCCACTGCACCACAGCGGCCCCGTTAATATATATTCCCGCAAAGGAGATAACAATTTACTAAGGTACATAATATGCATATAAATACTTCGCAAAAAGTATGTAACTTATTTTGCATATTTAATTTATCCATATTTGTTGCCAATTTAGTGTATTTTTCCAATTTTATAATTGATTTGTATATTTTGCAAATCTTGTTACTTGCAAAAATTCAAGTCAGCTGTTGTTTGATCAGCTGTTTTCCTGTTGGAAAAGTGCTGTTGGCAAAAATTTGTCCAACAAAATTCAACAGCTTCTCACAAAATGAAATGTCAGTTTTCTCTCTCAGTTGGTTCTCTTCTGTTGGAGATTTGGCGTAAAAAAACGGCGACAAAGTGTTTTTAAAAGTTTTCGAAAAACATCAAAAAATATCCGTAAACGAACAAAGCTATTATAAATAATAAATAATAAACGTCTTAAAATGTATTTTTACTGTAATGAATTTTACTATACACTTATATACTAGAAGAACAGAACAGTCATTTTACCGTGGGTGCCATAAAAAGAACAGGGGCTCGCATGAAAAGAAAAAATTGACCATTTTAAAAAAAACATGGAATTTCTCAAAATGTGTCCGATGAATGATTTCAATTTTGGCTCAGAACATCTTCTAATATGTCCAAGAATACAACCATGAAATAATATCTTGGTTACTTTGACTTTTCATAATAAGTTGTTTAAGCTCACCGTGTATACATATTATGTATGTACATAGTTTTTGGTACATAAAGTTTTTGCTAATCAATTCAAATCATATTGAGATCAAACAAATGTACTATCGCGTTAAAATAAAAACAAGTAAGGAAGCCTAAGTTCGAGTGGAATCGAACATTAGATACTCAGCTGTATGCTTTCATTGTTTGTTTGCGTTTGATGGAAACACGGTGTACTTTATATAAAGCGAGTGCTGCATAAAGTGGGCGTAGCCACGCCCATTTTCTAAATTTTTATCAGTCATCCAACTAAGCTTATGAATATTATTCTTTGTGCAAAATTTCATTCCTTTTTGACTTCTAGTTACAAAGATGTCACGTTAAAAATTCCCAAAGGGTGTTCCAGAAATATCTTTGTTAAAAAGTAGGCGTGGTCATAAACCGATTTCAATAAATTTTTGCGTGTCTATTAACACAAGATAAAAAAGTGTATAAACCAAGTTTCGTCATAATATCTCAATTATTTGTCGAGTTATGGGCTCCGAAATCTCGTTGATTCCTTTGTCTGAAAAGAGGCGGTACCACGCCCATTTTCTGAAATTTTTATATTTTTTGTTTCCGATCTATTGAGCTGTGAAGAGGGTAACTTATTTCATCATCATTCATTCTATGTTAATAGTATGCAGCAGCAATTCACCATTCATTCGTGTCATTTCTATTTACCATATGGTGTAGCCCATTGAGTAGCGGGAACAAATGACCTTTTGTTGCGGTTTGTTGTTGTTGTTGTGTGTTGTGTGTGTATATAATGTTTGCCAAGTAGCTGCGAGCGTGCGCTAAAAAGAACAAATAAAGCTCCTAACCATATAATCATATTGTGCCAATACAAACCTTACAATTGTCATCACAATCAGTGGGAATGTTTAGAACTGTCATTACGCGCAACACTATCAAGTAAATGAATGGCGGTGTAATGATAATAAAATCATAATTACATTTATTATAAGTAAATAAATACCCTGCGAGAAAAAAATAAACACTGGTAATAATGTGATGAAAAAATTTCAAACATAACTTCTACATTTGGTACAAGGTGCTTTATATGGAAAAGATGCTAGAGCTAAGGTATACAATCTTAGGCATGCTAAGCGTCTTCTCATGGCGCATCATAGCCAGAAATTGAAATGAGAAGCGCTCATAGGTCAATGTTTCAACTTGAATAAAACAAATATTCTTTTTTTGCAATGATATCATGCGATAGGGAAAAACAGTTTTCCTTTTGATTTTCCAATGCTCTTTGTAATCAGTCAAGTCAGCAGCAGACCTAACCGTGTATTAACAATGAAACAAATAGTAGATAGATAAGCAAAGTTACACAGTGCAACAAGATTTCACGTAATTGACGAAGCCAAAAGAAGAGAAAACTTTTTCACTCACATATCAAAGCCTCAGACTGGATTTTTTGCGTATATGTAGGTCTGATTTCATTTTTATTTGTATTTAAAATTAGTAACCCTATGCATAGGGAAAAGTGATCGAAACTTGATAAAATTAAATAATTGCTTACGAAATGTTTGTTAAATTATGGTTTATTGTGGCAAGGAATTAATTTTTGTTGCTTATTTTTATATAAAATAACGCTGTGCAACAATGGCGTGTTGCTAAGACATCATAATGTTGCTGGCAACATGTTGCGCGGTGTGTTTTCTGCTCAATTTTGGACGATAAATATTTTAGTCAATTTGAGCGTAAAGCGGGGCATTTTTTTAGTAGATTTTTCGCTTTGATGGAGCAAACAAATAACATAGTAATAAAAAAAAAATTACATAATAAGTGTTGTTGCTTTTGCTGCTGTTACTGTTACTGTTATTGATATTGCTGCCACCTCAAAGGCAAATGCATAAGCATAGGCAAAAAAAATTAAACTTGACTTAGAGGTCAAAAATGCATTGCGGGGCTTTGTTACTAGAGGAGCAAGCTTTTCTTTTCTTTTGGTTTCATCAATTACGGAGAGATCAACCTTCATTTTGAAGCACAGTGTTATTATCTTAGAAAGTGTTTATTAATACATAAATTCAAAAAAAGAGGAGGTTGCTAGTGCCATATATTGCTTAAGTTATTCTCGGGCGTGCAATAATTCAACGTGAGTGCACTACAATTTATATATAAGCCTCCCCGAAGTGGCTACCTGAATAACGTTGAAGTATGTTAAATAATAAGATAAAACAATTCAATTCAATTCAATTCAATTCACGACATGCCAGTTATAAAATCGCTAGATAAGTTATACAGCTCTGTCATTACATGAAGCGCCTAACAAAAAGGAAATTGCCGAATCGCCTTCTATTATTTTGTATTGAACTATGTAGTATGACTGCAAAATTTCTTTGAATGCGTTTCAATTTTCCTGCTCTAAAGGGTTTTATCCTTTTTATCCTATGTACATATTTTCTTTTATCGTTGTCTGATTGCCTTGTGGGTGTTTTTTTCTTTTTTATTTATCGTTTTTTCTTTCGCTATAATCAAAAAAAAAACGTCGCTATCCCAAAAAGTCACTAAAGAACACAAGTAGGAATGGCGAGGATGAGCGCATAGTTTGGCGCCTGCTCCTGCAGCCAACATGTGGCCTGTCATTGGTATATAAGCGGTTGGCAAATTTGCTCGCTAAACATAACGCGAGTTTCAACTGTCCGTGCTTGATCGTTCAGCAGCAAATACAGTCGGTGAAGAAAGGTAGTGTTACAAAACTCTAATATTCTTTTAACTAAAAGTGAAAAAAATTGTGTATTTTACTTAAAACTTTCCAGCTTACCATTACAGTTTTGTGTTTCTTTGTGGATTACTGAAATTTTGGATTAGTAGAAAAATGGCAAGTACCTACACACATATGTACTACGTAAATTTATTTACTTAGGTTATTTGATTATACTTTCTTTTTAAATAGTATAGTCGTAAATAATTTTGGATTTCTAGTTTTAAGTCAATAATAAAGTTTAATCTTTGACTGGGTCCTTTCAGGCCCAAGTGCCCTTTTTGGTAAGCTTGCCCCTTACTGGGTATTTTTAACTACATTTTATATTCATTCAATTTCATTAAACTTCGCAGAATTCTATCTTAGTTAGGGTCCTTTCTGGCCCAATATGCCCTTTATGACACGCTCGCCACTTACATGGTATTTTTTATTATTTGTATATTTGTTTATTGAATTAAAATATGTAAATAATGTCATTATACCTTTGTACAACCTTCTATCTAGTCTGTAAGATTCTTGTAATCATAGACTTAAATAAATAAATAAATAAATTATCATGCCAAAAGTTTTTATATTTTAAGGCCTTATAAAGTGATTTTAAACCTCTAAAAAACTCATTATTTTCTAAAAAAAAAAAAATTGTACACCAAACATTGAAGTTAACATTTAATTGTCACAACAAAGAAACCGAAGACTTAGAAAGCAAACTTGCTTGAGGTGAAGTAACATTAAGGTGTTACACTTTTTTCAGTTTAAATTTAGTGATAACTTGTGAACTATTATTACATAGTTATAAAACAATTACATATATTTCAATATAATTTAAAGCTAGAAAACTATGTATTATTATTGTTGATTTTTTTATATTAAAAATAGATTTGGAAAATTGTGAAAAATCCGAAACGATTATTTGACATACAAATTTGTGCATTACTGTACATACATACATATACAAATAACCCTGCACAAAGTGGGACCACGTAATATGGTAGTACAGGACCAGGTTACGTTGTGACAGTTCCTAGTTACAGAGGTGGTCCAAATATATGAAAAAAAAATATGGTTACATTAACATTGCGATGTCATTGGACATGACCACCCCTGCTTCACCGCTGCATAACAAAGGACTATATAAAAAACCACCCCATTTGGGCCATATACTAATCTGCTTACAGTGGACCACGTTTTAAACTACATCCCAATACCCTACACCGAGCCAAATTGCCGACCAACCACGAATTAGTTGGCGGCGAACGACAATTTACATTCGATGTGGTCCGATGCAGCATAACATGTAACCATGTCTGTAACCAGGTCGCTTCACGCGTGGTACTATGCAGCATAACATGTAACCAAGTCCGTAACCACGTCCCTTCAGACCTACTTTAAAGCCCCGTCCCATTGGACTACCTGGTCCTCAAATTTTTGAAGGGAACTTCAATTGTAACCATGCATATGTACATATATGTACATATGTATGTCTGTATGTACTTATGCATATGTATGAAAATACATATGTACATTTATCTAATTTTAAACCGCATTTCAAACCGCATTTTACAATCGTATCGAATTATTTTTTATTTGCGGTTACAAATCGAGCGCATGATTGAGTAAAGAAAAAGCGTAAATAAATGAATATTTATAATATGTACGTGTTTTAAAATTTAAAGAAATAAGATTTAAGGTTTACAAGATACATTCACACCTTTTCGAACAAAAATCGATATGTCACACCCTAAATCACAAAGTGACACAACTCAAAATTCAAACATTTTCTGGACAGCCAAAAAACTTTTTCTTTTTACAGGCAATGATATGGGAAAAGGCCACATATAATAGATATTTTTCAGTCAAAAAAGACACTGATGGTAAAGATTTTTTGGCATTCACTAGAGAAACATATGTATGTGTAACGGTTTATGGAAGAAACCCGATTTCGAAAAATTTCGAGTTGGGTCACTTTATGATATGCATGTAAATGAAATTGGTTTTATTTTACATGAGTGTCATTAAGCTACTGTTGTTGGTATGTGGATTGTAATAAAAAGAAAATTAAGAATTAAGCCAAAGAAAGCTGACGGCGGTGGTAGCTCAATGGGATTGTCATTGGATTACCAATCGAAAAGACGTAAGTTCGATCCTCGGTTGAGGCCGCCTGAAGAAGTCTGATGGGGGGATGTGGTGGTCTCCGAAATGGATCCATAACTTCTACCAAAAAAAATATTTTTTTTCAATTTTCCTTAATTAAAGACTGGCCAATAGCTCATATAGAATTCATATAAAATAATTATTAGGAAAAACGGCCATGTAAAAACATGCGGAAATTGGTTCTATTTAGTTTTTCTTTTGTGATGAAAAAAATATATACCTAATACTTATCCAAACAATAAAACCAATATTTTCGGTCCCTGCATCAGCAAATGAATAATATCTCCGCTTGATTCCACGAGCATTTTTTCTACAGCTGTCTCTTGTTAATGTCTAATAAAGCGTTTACTTATTATCTCTTATTAATTGTAAATAGTTTTTTTTAACTTTATTATTGCGGATGTATGTAAGTATGTAGATTAGGGTGGTCCCCAAATGTATGAAGACAAATTTTATAGCATATTTCCTCAACCTTACCCTTTAGGTCGATGCAAATATAGTCGAAGATACCACATAGTATACATTTTTGTCTCGATCGGAAATGGTTAAAGGGTGCCGCATAGGGGTAAAAATTCGGGAAACTCTATGGAAACTGAAAAAATTAACTTTTGTGTTTTTTTTTTTTTTGTATATCTAATGCACAAAATTGGCCACCTTGCATATAAATTTTGGTCCTGATCGTAGACGGTTGAGGGGTGTCGCACAGGGGTGCCATATGATTATCTGAATTTTAACAGCTCTGCGATACTCCTTAACCCTCACCCATCGGGACCAAAATTTATATGCATTACCTCTGAGTGCAGCAGTATCGATTTTGGGTATAGATTTAAAAAAATTTAAATAAATTTTTCGAGTCTTCATATGGTATTCTGATACCTGACCCCTTTGCGACACTCTTTATCAATCTTCGATCGGCACCAAAATTTATATGTGTCATCTTTGACCGTACTTTAATCGATCTAGGGCAGGGCTGCTCAACGTTCTCGTATTGAAAGTACAAAACTCAATACATCTACAAATTTTGTATATGCACTGAAAAATTTTTTTGCTCATTTAAATTTTTTCATGAATTCCAATAAAATATTATTTTACAATTTATTTTCAAATGATAGTATCACATGCATACAATTTTTTTTTATATAAAAACTTTTTTAATACAAATTTTTTACAGTGCTTTCATTTTTTGAATTTTTTGAATTTTTTTTCATTACACATTTGTTATTGTAAATTTCGATTTCTTACGGCAGTGCTCGAGCTCCTATACAAAGTGCTTTTGCTCTGCACATTCAATATGAATCATAGGCACATACATATAAAATTTTTTTATATCTGAGTGCTTATGGTAGTGCAAAGAAAATTTTATTTTCATATTTGAAGTGAAAATATGTATCTGTGCCTATGATTCGGAACAAAACAAAAACAATTGTGCTTTGAGTGCCTATGGGGTGAGCAGCTCTGATCTAGGGGGTGAGACTGAATAAAATGTTCATTTGATTTTTTAAGGACCACCCTAATGCACATATATATTTATATTTCACAGAAATACATAACATCAAGTAAGTTGATACATTCAATTGTATATCTATAAATAACTGCTTATAGCTTTCTTGCGAAGCCGAAAATCTATTTTTAAACGCGACTTTCAGTGTCATTTAAGGTATTGTGCATACATTCATACATATATACATACATATGTACATATGTATGTATGTATATACATATGTGCGATTTTGCTTAATGTGGAAACCACTAATCGGATTAACTCATTCAGTAAAAGTTCAAAATTACATATACATATGTACGTAAGACGTAATTTGTCATGTATGTATGTATGCCACGTGTAACTTTTAACAATAAATAGTCAAAATATCGTCTAGCCATAACTGTAAAAATGTATTACCAAGAATACTAAAAAGGAATGCGATAAGCACATTGAAAAAAAAAAACAGACTCAATTACATAAATACGACCAACTCAATTAAATTACTAAGTGTTACTTCTTTGGAGATGATGTCTGTTATTAACATTACCGCATGACTGCAACAACTAAAAATTATGTCAATTGGTAAAAATAAATATTAACATCATCGAAATTGAGAAATTTTTTGGCTCAAACCTTTTTTTTTAATTGCAAATTCTTAAATTAATAATGTCATCGATGATCTTGAATTTTGTGCAGCAAATGTGCTTGAATGTTAATTAGCATCCGCATTGTTACATTGTTACATTGTAAATATGTTTGTACAATTTAGGTATGTAGCAGCAAACATTGCAAAAGTTCTGGTTTCCATTCCATGCGGCTGCACGCTTTAACCAAAGCAAACAAAATTTAACCGGTGTTAAAAATATTAGCAAACAATGGAAATTTTCATAGCACATGACTGGCGGCAATTCAATTATGTATATATGTATGTATGCTCCTTGAATATCGCACAATATTCGTATTTTACACCTGTTAATTGAACAATTAATTCACATAAGGGGAAAAAAAACAGTATTCCATGCGCTAGGCATGTCAATCCCGAATTTTCAGTAAGGGAATTTCGTTAACAAATGTTCTTGTAATTAACCTGAATCATGCACCTACATACATAGATGTGCATATATGTATGTATACTCCTTTTCCTCTTGTTCTAGCTATAACTTCTGCTTTTTCCTCTCGTTCTAGTCGTAACTTCTGCTTTTTCCTCTTCTTTTGTCATTCCTGTACTTTCTGTTGTTATCTTGCTCTTCCTCGTAACTTTATTTTACTGTCATTCGCAGATTGCAGTACTCACACTGATTTGGCAAAACACTAATAGGCTTGACAGATAATCCGGATTACCGCAACACTTAATCCCATCCAAATTTTACCATGACAAACATAACCCGGATTACCAACGCTGTGCCCATTTTTCTATAACTATTCATTCCGTGTCTGTTCTGTCTCCACTGTTCGCCTTTTACGAATTGACATCTAAAATATACGAAAATTTTGTCGTACTTTTTCTTTATATACAAAAATATACCCTGCAGTAAAAATTCGCAATAAATCCTTAATGAATCACTGATGCAATTCATCTATGACGAGGAGGCATCAGTGAATACTTTCATATAAAGACTGCTGAGTTTTTCATATAAATGGTTTGCTTTTCTCAGAAAAAAAAAAACAAAAACAAATAAAAATATATTGAGTTATGACGACAGTGATGAATATTCAACAAAGAATCATCACCGATCCTTCAGCACTGAAACAAATTTACTGCAGGGTAGTTAATAATATTTAATAATTTCAAAATACATTCATAAATTATTCCCTTATTAATTGTTCCCACTTTGTGTTTGCTTTTGGTTATTCTTTTTTTTCACTTTCCATTCACAATAGAGATTTTTCGACAGAGTTGTCATTACAAAATGCGCTAATCCGCTAAAATTTTGAGGACTAACTGAAGAGATAGTCTGGATTACCTCCAGTTAACTTTCAAGTTAACCCTGAATTAGCTAGATGGTCCGAATTATCGCTGCCGTCTACCAAAGCTATAACACCAGAAACGAAAATAACGGTTATGTTTTCTAGTGTTGTGAAAAGGTTACGCAAAAATAACCTTTATCTTCTTTGGGCCTGAAACGTTATTGAGATTTTTATTTTTTTGGTCAGCTATAAAAATGAAGCCTATTTATTTGTCAATATTTCTGGACGATATTGGTATCAAATGAAAGGTGTTGAGCAGGGTTTTTACATAGAGGTGTATTTGTTAAGATTCGTAAGTCGGGTTCCCAGTTATGGGTGAAAAAGTGGACCCGGATGCCCTGGAATGTTTTAAGCAATATTGGTATCAAATTAAAAGAGGTAATCAGAGCTACAATCCCTGCTCAACGCCTTTAATTTGATACCAATATCGCCCAGAAATATTGACAAATAAATAGGCTTGATTTTTATAGCTGACCAAAAAAAAAAAATAAAAATCTGAATAACGGTTATTCAGGCCCAAAACGGTTTTTTGGTTTTTATAATGGTTATTAAGGACCAAAAAAATTTTTTTTCTCATGATAATGGTTAAATATGACTTTTACCCAAGCATGGGCACCACCACAAGCGAACAAGCAGAGAGTGTGAGCATGTAGTAGTGTGCTTAAAATTGCACAGTGAGGCAAAATTCAAAAATTTTTCGTAACTTCGTGTGTTGATGAAAATTTAATTATATCAGATTTTATAGCATGAAAATAGAGGTTATATTAAAAATAGGTATGTTTGTAGATACAAATTTAATAAAAAATAAATGTTGATTTATTTCGATTCACATTCGAATTAATTGCAATTTCAATATAAAAGCATAAAAAATTAACCCATTTTCAATTTTAATTTTAAATTTAATAAAAAATAAATGTTGATTTATTTCGATTCACATTCGAATTAATTGCATTTTCAATATAAAAGCATAAAAAATTAACCCATTTTCAATTTTAAAGAGTTGAAAATAGGATAAAAAATAATACTTCATTTGATTTCAAACGGCTCTATTTAACACTATTGAGAATATTTAAAATAAAAAAATAATCAATTTCCCAACCAATCTTAAACATTTAAAAAAAATTTCATACATCAGTCGCCCACTGTTGTTAAGGACAAAATGTGGTCATGGCTCAATTGGTTTCCTTCTACATACATATGTTCTAAATACCCCAATATAAAAAGGAAAATATTATAATCATCAATCTACATACATTCAGTCAGTATTTACTGCTGGGTTTAACAAATGCACACATTTTCATACAAATACATATGTATGTACATATGTATGTATAGGTGTGGCTTCATGCAGTCGTGTGGTGGCGTAGGGTGTACGAATTCGACAATTTTAGTTTAATCCACAATAATGAACCTGCGCCAGTTGTCACACCCACATACATATTCATATATGCACATATGTACATATATATGTATGTATGTATAATTTATACATTTGCTTTCACTTTCGTGCCATTCAATAAAAATACGAGGAATTTGACATTATTATATTAAATAATATAAGCAAATTGCACTCGTATATATAGAGTGAAAGTAGAAAGAACTAGAGGGGCGGAGGGAAATAATTTAAAATGCGGAAAAAAAGTTACCGAACAAATATAAGATATTTTTATAATAAATATTAATCTAACATACAAATAAAATATATGCATAATCTTTTTTGCTCACAATGAATTTGAATTTTCGGAGTACAACCCCCCATTCTTTCAGCTTTTTATTTACGTACTCCCTAATTTTAAACTCGGTTTTTTACTACATATTTCTATAAAATTTAATCTTTTGAATTTTTAAAATTATGCTTGCGAGTGGCAAGTTTAGCTTTTGAGGATCTCTTCGCTCCCATTCTTTTTTCTCAATTTTGCAATTGCTAAATCATTCATAGTTATGTCGTAATATACATAGTACATACATATGTAGTAGGTATATACATATGTATGTATGTTTAATAATAATAAAATGACAACAAAGAAATTATTATGTTGCTGCATTTTGCTGAATTATCGCGCCGTCTTCTGTTCTTCTCTTTCCCAGGCTTTACTCAGTCATTTCTGCGCTGCTCGCCCCTATAAAACGGGATCTGGCGTGTCATTTTGCTCTTTGCGCATTCAGAATGACTTTTAGTTTTCTTTTGTAGTGTTGTTGCAGTGTCTGACATGTTGTGAATACTACGCAGCAATTACTGTATTTTTCGTTGTTTTTACCATCCGTGTATTTTCGTTTCTTTTAATGTTTTCATATTAATTGTTGGGCTAAGTGGAAAAAAATTCAACAACTATTTACAGCGAAGGTTGAGTGTATAGCTATTTCACGAAAAACCATTTTCGATCATCAGCACTCTTTTCGGAAGTGGATGCACCGGGGATTGAACCCGAGTCCATTCCAACTTCAGCCGCAATGACCCAACGCATAAACACACTCGGCCATTGAGACTCTGTGCAAGCTGTTGGATTTTCCCCACTTTTGCCTTTTTCATTTTCAACATTAACGTTAGTGTGTATACGCTTTTGCATATATTCTCCACAAACGTGCTGAATTTTTGTTGTAGGCAGTTCGCAATGAACATTGTTGTTGGTATTTATTTTATGTATATACCAAACAACGTTAACAATTTTACTTGAAAGAGTTTTTAGTGCTTAGCACGAAATTTTTTATTTTAATTCAATTTTTAATTGTTGGGCTAAGTGGAAAAAAATTCAACAACTATTTACAGCGAAGGTTGAGTGTATAGCTATTTCACGAAAAACCATTTTCGATCATCAGCACTCTTTTCGGAAGTGGATGCACCGGGGATTGAACCCGAGTCCATTCCAACTTCAGCCGCAATGACCCAACGCATAAACACACTCGGCCATTGAGACTCTGTGCAAGCTGTTGGATTTTCCCCACTTTTGCCTTTTTCATTTTCGGCTGAAGTTGGAATGGACTCGGGTTCAATCCCCGGTGCATCCACTTCCGAAAAGAGTGCTGATGATCGAAAATGGTTTTTCGTGAAATAGCTATACACTCAACCTTCGCTGTAAATAGTTGTTGAATTTTTTTTCCACTTAGCCCAACAATTAAAAATTGAATTAAAATAAAAAATTTCGTGCTAAGCACTAAAAACTCTTTCAAGTTTTCATATTAAACTTTCTCAACATTTTATTATATGTATGTATGTCGACGCCAGATTATTAAAATTTATCAAATATATACATATGTATGTATAAAGAGATATGTATAAAGAGATAAGTTTGGGATTATCATCGGATGATCGAGAGAGAATCGGCGAAACTTACTACTACAGCCTTCTTCCTCTGACGTTTTTATGTATGCTATATGCAAAAAGTCGCTGGGGGTATATTGGAGGTGTCCAGTGGTGGATCTTTTGAGGAAAAAAAAACAGATTTAATTAGTCCCATATGTAAATTATATTTTTCACTGTATGTATGTATGTATGTATGTATATATAGTAATGAATGTTGAATTGTACCGCAATGGCATAGTGTGTATACAGTACCCGCCAACCATTCCAGAGGTACGAGTTCTAGTTAATTCATTAAAGCTCCAATTACAGAGGTTTCCAAAAAGAATATCTGTCAGCCCTGGAGTGTATTTCTGCCTTGGAAAAAAGTTTGCCGAATAATGTCTTGGTTACACTCCTAACCAGTAGCGTGGCAAAAAAGTATGTGAATCGCTGCGGTCGAGCTCTCAGCCTAGTAACATTCTTAACACTCTAATCGCCAAGTATAGGTAATCAAGCAAGAATGAAAACACAAAACAGCAGACTATTAATAAATACATATATGTATATATTCAATTTCTCTTATAATACCGTTACTAAGACCCACAGTGCCTCAGTGCCGCTTTGCTTGTATGGTGACACGGGGCCACTACATTTTCGCATTTTAATGTTTTTATATTGTTTCTTTTTTAATTCATCGCATTTCGTTGTGGTTCATTTAGTTGTTTTCGCATTCGACCAATACATACGTATGTATGTAGCATATATGAACATTCCCATATACCATGCTGCGCATTACCTCTCACGAATGGCAAATGATTTGCGTTTCTTTTGTTGTCTCCGCTGTGTCGCCTGTCTGAGTGTCAACGTCATCGTCATCGGCATCGGTGTCGTCGTTGCGGTCGTCAAATTCTCTGTCTGCAGCCACTTTAGCCTGCCAAATAGCCATAGCCAGCTAGCTAGTTAGTCACTTGGCCTAACGCTCCCAGTGCTCTTTAGTCCGTGGCGTTTTTGTGAGCTCAGAACTGCGTGCGGTGTTTTTTGTAGGATAATTCGAAAAAAATACTATATAGTACATGTATTTGTTTTTTGTGCAGATTATATATTGCTAAAAATATATATTCTTAAGCAGTGTAAAGTGAATTTTCCTTGAGAAAAAATTTATAGAAATATTTCAAATGCAAAAGTTCAATATTCATTTAAGTGCTTAAAAAAGCGGAAATTTAAATTGAATTAAATTGCTGGTTCTCACGGTAGGCAGGAAGCGACGATAGGTTGCATGAAAATGTCGAGAAAAAAGGAAAGTGGGGTTGTGTTATGTGATGTTTATAGATGAAACATCCGTTGAAATTAAAATCCGAGCTGCTCCTTTTTCAAGGATATCCACATTTTTTGTTTTTTTTGAAAGGATCAAATATTGAGGAAATCGAATATTCGCCACCGTCCAAATTTTTCCGATTTCAATACATTATTTGGTCGCTAAGGGATACAAAAAAAGGTATTAAAAAGAAAACAGGACACCTGTAGTGGAAAAATCCAATGTGAACAGGACCTAAAGGATAACCACTGAAATATAAAATAACACAAAAAGTACCCACTTTAATTTGCGTATAACTCCTAAAATGTTAACTCTACGTGAAAATTTCTTATTATATGTTTCATTCAGAATAAATAAAGAAATATTTCTTTAATATACAATTTTGATGTACCTGCAGTGCTTAATGTACTTTTGTGCATCTAAAGTGAAAATTTCAAAAAAAGTACGTTTTTTTTATGGTGCTATTTTAAGTTCAAATATTTTTCTAGTTTATGTAAATATTTTAATCTAATGATCCAACTCTCATTCCTACACATCTCTACGTTAATACTAAAAAAGAGTTAGAGCTGAGATACGCGCTAGCTGTGCACGGTGGGCGGGAAGCAACAATAGGTTGCATGGGAATATCGTAAAAACGATGGCCCAACGAATATGTGCCTAGCTGTGTGCTGGTACTAATTTTCGTTTAAAAAAAATGTTGGAGATTTTATTCACGCTTGCTGTGTGTTTATGAAGTATATTAGAATATCAGTTTACGTAAGTGTTTAGCCGGCGATCGTTTTTTCGATATTTTCATGCAACCTATTGTTGCTTACCGCCCACCGTGCACAGCTAGCGCGTATTTCAGCTCCAATTCTTTTTAATATTAACGTATAGATATGTAAGAATGAGAATTGGATCATTAGATTAAAATATTTACATAAACTAGAAAAATATTTGAACTTAAAATAGCACCATAAAAAAACGTACTTTTTTTGAAATTTTCACTTTAGATGGACCAAAGTGCATTAACCACTGCAGGTACATCAAAATTGTATATCAAAGAAATATTCCTTTATTTATTCTGAATGAAACATATTATAAGGAATTTTCACGTAGAGTTAACATGTTAGGAGTTATACGCAAATTAAAGTGGGTACTTTTTGTGTTATTTTATATTTCAGTGGTTATCCTTTAGGTCCTGTTCACATTGGATTTTTCCACTACAGGTGTCCATTTTTCTTTTTAATACCTTTTTTTGTATCCCTTAGCGACCAAATAATGTATTGAAATCGGAAAAATTTGGACGGTGGCGAATTTTCGATTTTCTCAATATTTGATCCTTTCAAAAAAAACAAAAAATGTGGATATCCTTGAAAAAGGAGCAGCTCGGATTTTAATTTCAACGGATGTTCCATCTATAAACATCACATAACACAACCCCACTTTCCTTTTTTCTCGACATTTTCATGCAACCTATCGTCGCTTCCTGCCTACCGTGTTCTCTTTTACAAGGCGTTTTATTGGTTGCAACAGCAACAACAATGTGCGAAGCCAGTGATGCTTTGTGGCCCTTCGTCGTGTGTATGTGTGTGTAACGGAAGTGAGTATTCTCGATCGTTTTTTTGGCGAGTGAACGCATAACGCAAGCAGCATAAGCATATATGTAAATGTATGTACGTACGTAATTCATAGTAACGAGTAGGTAAGCCATTCGTTCGTTTGATGTGAACTGTTCCATGTTTTGTGGTTCCGCTGTAATGTATAGCAAATAAAAGAATGTGCACCTGTTTAAAAAATAAATAAATAACTAAAAAAGCGAATTAAAATATAAATAGAGTGGAATTAATATTTATATGTATATATGTGCATATATTAAGTTTGCATACAACATAGTATATTAATAACATAATTTCTAAGAAAATAAATGTGCTTCAAATGAATTGAAAATTTATTGCAGTCCATGAGTCTATCCACAGTTGTGGTGTGCGTAAGAGGAAATAAAAATTTATAAAATCTTGAAAACATGCATTTTTTTATTTTTTATTTTTAACTAATAAAAATTGTGCGCAATAAAGAAATGTCAAAAGAAAATGGTCAAGTGGCAAGCGCGAAAAGAGAATGAAGGCAAAAATGTGATTTTGTTTTGTTAATGTGTGTGCAGAAAAAAATTTTAAAAACAAAAGAGAAATGCTCAAAAAATAATCTTAAAATTAAAAGAACATGTATATATGTGCATATATACTAAATATGAACATAGCGTAAATCCACAAAGAAACAAAGAATAAGAAATTAAATAAAGTTAAGTTAGCGCGTGACACTGGACATCATATAGCCAGCTGCGATATTTTAACAAAAGAAGTTATATGACACAACAACTAAAAGCGCATTGAGTTTATCGAAAGTTGAGTAGTTAGTGTAAAAAAAAGATTTGTTTGATTGTCTTCATATGGTTATTAGATTAATTGAGCTTTGAACCTTGGAGACACGAATTAACCGTCTCAAATCGGGACCAAAATCTATTGATTGCGGGATGATATTAAAAAACAAATGTAAAATTAAAAATTATAGTTCATTTAATTTTTTGAAATACCATCCTAATGTATATCAATAGCGCCGGAAAGAAGTTTCGCAATTTTAGCGATTACTACTCGTTAACACACATTAAATAAATAAATACAGCTGTATGAATGTATTTATGTACCTACCCTACAAAAAAAGTTTTGCTTATTGTTGACAAGTCAGGTCTAAGAAAGGAGTACGCTGGCAGCGCTGCGTCTGTTATGAACTCACTCTGTTTGCTCCTAACTTTCTAATACTTATATAGGCCTTATCTCGCATGGCGGATAAGCCTTTGGAATAAGGTGTGCTCTCAGAGAGAGAGAGAGAGGGTACCCCTTATGGCATGATGGCATCAACACATCAGCCTTATTTTAAGCCTTACGCCATACAAATTTGCTACCCTTATAATTTTCAGGCCTTATTTCGGAAGCCTATAAATCTGCGGTTTTAATTCTTAAATAAGGCTTAAATTTTTTGGTGGGTATGTATGTACACTCCTCAAAAAGTAGCGCTTGAAAGTAAAATCACGAATATATGTACATTAGGGTGGTCCTTAAAATCAAATTATAGATTTTCTTCGGTCTCACCCCCTATATCGGTAACAGCACGGTCAAAGATACCACAAATAAATTTTGGTCCCGATCGGAGACGGTTAAGGGGTGTCGCAAAGGGGGCAAAGTTCAAATAACCATATGGGAGACCAAAATTTACATTTACTATTTTTTAGCATAGGACAATCGATTTGGTGCATTATATATGTAAAAACTTAAACTTAAATTTTTGAGTCTCCATGGAGTTTTCTGAACTTTTGCCAATGTGCGACAACCCCTTAACCCTTTCCGATCGGGACAAAAATGTGTACATGGTATCTTAGACTATATTAGCATCAACCTTGAGGGTGAAGTTGAGAAAATATGCTATAAAATTTATATCCATACATTTGGGGACCACCCTATTATACATACATACTTATGTACATAGAGGCGACGAAAAAAATATCATGAATATTAAAGTATAATATCATGTTCAGACATAAAAATTAATTAAGTCTATTGGGGTTGATTGAACATCTTTAGATTTGGTGTTCAGACATATTTAATTTACTTGGCCCATTTAACAGGTCGGCTCAAGATACATACACACATACACGCCGTGAGCTGAATATCAAACTCTCGTGACCTAAATGTCAAAATTGCAAGGAGGATGAAATAATTTGACATTCATCTCACAATTTTTACCAATCGTAAACACGAATGCATGTATAAAATAAGCAGAAATAAAAACAAATTTGATAGGTGATGAAGAAGAACAAGAATGCAGCTGATCTGACGAACCAACCTGTTTAGTGGACACTGACGCTAATCACATTTCTCTTTTCATGACATTTCATTTTACTTATGAAACAAGCCTTTTCAGGGTTGCATGCAGAATTGTTCTTCATTAACAACTCATTAATTTCTAATGAAGCATTAACTTGGTCAATTTTTGTATGGTAAAATGAGAATCATTGGGCTTGAAAATTGAATGAAGGCTCTTAATGTTCAATTAAGGTTGTGTCTGAACATAACATAAAGCCCGATGTGACAATTACCTTCCAACTACGGTGATGGATAAAAGTTTTCGATCAAAAAATAAAACATAAAAGTTTTTTGTTCATACAAGAATTGCCAGAATAAGACCAAAAAATGAAAGGCTGACCACATACTGCCACATACATTTGGCTAGCGTAGAACTAAACTGGTCTATCTAAAAAAATACAAAAGTGGAGAAAACAGATGAAATGCGTTTTAGTGCGGTGTGCGATTATTGATGTATGTTAAGTGAATATTGTAAATTATTATCATATATATTATTTCTAATTGGTGTTTTATAAATATCCCTTTTTCTGCTCACATAATTTACCAAAATTAATAAGTAAGGCATCGTTTTAAAGGTATTAATTAGCTATATGACATGGTGTTTTATTGGGCGTGGTACTTTATATGAAAAGTAAGGGGGGTAAAAGAGGGGTTTACCCCCGCAGCGGGGAGTGTTATGGAACCCACATAAAATGTATATCAAACTAAAGGGATTCAAAATACCTATCGAATGGTATAAAATATTTGAAATCGGTTCAGTAGTTTTTAAGTTATTGCAATTTAAAAAATGCATAATATAAACTTTGACCTTTAATAACTTTGGTTGTTGTTGTTTCCAAAAAAAATTCACTTTTATACTCAACTTAGCCTGTTTATCAATCCTCATACTTGGTTTTTTTTATTTCATAATTGTAGAAATTTCACATTTGTACCAGATCGTGCTATTTTTTCAACTTTGTGGGGCTGAGGGCACCTCTAAACATGCGAGTAGGTCAATAAAATTTTAAAGGCTTATTACTGGGCTAGAAAGGTGCCGTTCTGGCTTTGGAACAAATTGAATTTCCAAAAAAAAATTTTCACTCCACCTTAATATATAAGAGTATATCAAAACGATCAGGATGAAAAAATGATTGAACCATGTCCGTCCGTCCGGTCGTATACACTCTAACTTGCGCAAAAATAGAAATATTTTAATGAAATTTGGTACATAGATTCTAATGGGAACAGAGAAAATTGGGGTTGAAAATAAGGCATATGTGTGTATTTCGAAAAGCACGTAAAACATGATAATTCAATCACTAATAAAGCCCGAGTGATGAAATTACGTTATGCAGTTATGAGGAAACGTGCTGAAATTTTGAAAAATGGGCCAAGAGGAGCAAATTTTCAAAGATTTATAAGTCAAAACTCAGGAACTGTAGCAGATAAATCGATTAAGCCAAGGCAAAAGTGTGGAAAAAAATTACCCAAGTCGGCAAGAACCACATACGCACATAAAAATATATATAAAATATATAAAAATATATTGCACATACCTATATAGGAATAATAACAACATTTTATGCGATATCTTTGTCAAACATATATCTAGGTAATTCATTGAAAGTTCCATAAGGTCCACCAAACCAAATAAATAATAAGTTTTTTTAAAATGGGCGTGACAGCACAAAACCATACCGACTGGCGCCAATGTTTTGTTATTTTTTGCGCAAGATGCGCACGGGTCCGGCTAGTGTTAGCTTAATAGTTAACTTAACATTCTGCATTAAAAAAAAATTATTATAGAAACGTTTTTTATATAATACTAGCTGACCCGGCAGACGTTCTTCTGCTAAAACTTATTCCTATGAAGCCTAAAGAAAAGTCTTTGATTACCGTATTGCTAACCATTATCTTAGAGTCCATCTTAATGACTGCGAATAACAAAAAATTCTCTATTCTCTGAATAAAAGTTATAGTTATATTCGCCGCGACAAACCTACTTCCCCCGATCCCTATCACTATCTCAATCCCTATCCCTATCCCTATCCCTATCCCTATCCCTATCCCTATCCCTATCCCTATCCCTATCCTTATCCTTATCCTTATCCCTATCCACATCCCTATCCCTATCCCTATCCCTATCCCTATCCCTATCCCTATCCCTATCCTTATCCCTATCCCTATCCCCATCCCTATCTCTATCCCTATCCTTATGCCTATGCCTATGCCTATCCCTATCCCTATCCCTATCCCTATCCCTATCCCTATCCCTATCCCTATCCCTATCCCTATCCCTATCCCTATACCTATCCCTATCCCTATCCCTATCCCTATCCCTATCCCTATCCCTATCCCTATCCCTATCCCTATCCCTATCCCTATCCCTATCCCTATCCCTATCCCTATCCATATCCCTATCCCTATCCCTATCCCTATCCCTATCCCTATCCTTATTCCTATGCCTATCCCTATCCCTATCCCTATCCCTATGCCTATCCCTATCCCAATCCCTATCCCTATCCCTATCCCTACCCCTATCCCTATAGCTACCTACCTTTACCTTACCGGGACCGTCCATCACCATCCGGGCCCACTAATTTAGCCATCTCTGGGAAACAGCCTTAGAAATCACAATGAAGATAGCTGTATGTGGAAGCCTGCTCAACGCTTTTCATTTTCTACCAATATCGCTCGAAAACATTCAGGGGTTATCCGGGTCCACGCTTTGACCCAAATCTTGGAACCCGGCCTAGGCATCACTATTTAAAAAGCTCTTTGCTGAAGTCCTCCTCAACAGCTTTCATTTGATACCAATATCGCTCAGAAACTTTCCAGGGTCACTCGGTCCCACGTTTTAACCCATATCTGGGAACCCGGCCTAGGTATCGCAATAAAAATAACTTTATGTTGAAGGCCTGTTAAACACCTTTCATTTGATACCAATATTGCTCGAAGGCTTGGTGGATCGATCTGGGTCCTCATTTAGGCCTGTATTCCGGGAAGCTCCCAATTTTTCGAAATTCTATATACCCTACTATGTGCACTAACACCACATGAATCTACTGTGAAAATTTCATAAAGATGCACACATACGCACATACACACCGATTTTTCCAATTTTCGGACTTTTCCGGAGGGATTTTCCAAAATTTTCTTCCGTACGAACCATCTCCTCGAGAATACGAACAATTGACAAAAAGTTTTACAGAAATCGGCCCAGCCGTTCTCATCTGATGAGGTTAGTAACATTTTTTACACCATTTTTATATATATAGATTTGTTTGTAACAAGAAAACTTGTTACATAGACCACTTTAGAATTTTTAATTTTTAAGGAAGTTTGAACTACAAATTGGAAATTATATGAATAAAACAACAAAAAATATGTGAAAGGAAGTACTTTAATTGCAAAAATAACATACACATGTTCGTAAATGATCACCTCTGCATTAAAAGTAACAGTAACCTAGTTTTATCCACGGCGGGCTGGTAGAAAATCTTCTAGATTGTTTTCGTTTCATCTCTGCGGCTTACATGTGGAGAGACAGGTAAAAGGAGTGATGAATCGGTGGTACAAATTTCAACATTTTTTTATGTCCTGCATTTTTTTGAATTTCAAAACGCGTATATCGCTGCCCTGATCTGATGTAAAATTCTGCAAGAACTCTATGAAATCATGTAGGTTCACGCTAGATTTCTTTATATCGCCGGATTTATGTTTCAAAGTAATCATCATTAAACTGCATCACAGATTCACCCCTGACAAATTTTGCCTTTCGCATTTGGGAAACTTTTTTATACTCTGGTAGTCCCTGAACATTGGCCGTAGTTCATGTGACATAAATTTCCCCACCATATTATTAACATCAAAAGGAACATGCTTTCTACAATTTTTAACCAATTCCATCCACTCATCTGGTGTAAGACCATACCGATCTATGGTAGTCTATGCTAGTTGGACCACTTTAGAATTTCTTGAAATGACAAAAGGACGTGAATTCTAAAGTGACATTTTTAGCGTTTGGACACTTTGGTGCAGAAATAAGACCTACATCAATTTTTCACGGATAAATTTATGATTTTCAAGTTCAAAAATGTACATAACTCGATTTCTGAAAAAATGTTAGATAGACCAGTTTAGTTCTACGCTAGCCATTTGTTTCTTTGACACCACCCTGTATAGACACATGTAAATAAATATGTGCGTAATGACATTTAACATTTGACAGTTAGTTCCTACAACAAAGTCACACGGTCTTTCGCATATGTTTCCGCAGGCAAAAAACGCGACTATTCCGCGATATGTCCGGCATCACTTGCAAGGTAGCATGCAACTAATACAACTTGAGGTCTCTTTATATGGAATGAAGTGTTCCCTTTTGTTTGAGCATGTCCTATGGGGAGACAATTTGTACTGTTTTATACCTGAACGAGTACGAAGGTAGACTATTCCATTTTTATGCTAATCGTATATCGAATGGAAATTGTAGTCACCCTTTTATACCTGAACAAAAGCATATTTTGAAGTTAGTTTATAAACTTTTGAGTACAGTTGTCAACAGTTAATCTATATTTTTACTCTTCCGGTTACAATTGAGGAGTAATTGTAGTCAATTTTGCCCGAAAGAGAGGAATCCGGGACAAGTCACTTTCGCGACTAATTGCACGATTTTTTACAGGGATATGTATGTGTTCAATTTGTGTGCGTAAATAAACTGATTTAAATAGCTTTGGGTACTAGCAACCTGGCACTGAATGTTACTGTGATGGCTGCCGGTAATCCCAAACATACTTTTCACACGTACATATGTATGCATTTATCTACATATTTTCGAACTTTGCAAAGCCCGAAGTTTCGGGATTTTTTCCAATTAAGTTGCGCTACATCAATTTAACTTTAACTACACATTTGCATAGTTTAAGGGCTGCTTCAATCCCAGCCTGCCATTTTTCGCCTGGATACATTTCGTTTTTATTAGAAACTTTCAAATCATGTTTATAAAGGCCCTTGGCCACTTAAAATCTAGAATGTCAAGCAGTGTGTATGTGTGAGTGTCGGGTGATTGACGCAAATATCAAAAAGTTTTGATTTATTTTCATTAACGCGAGTCCGACAACAAGAACGTGTAGCGCGACGACTGCCGATTGCACTAAGGCACTCTGCACACGAGGCGAATCGTCATAGACGCGTATCAGACATTTTATGTAGCGTCGATTTCCTTACGCCTCAAGATCTGCACACGAAGCGACATGAAACTTCGCTGCACAAACAAACAAACAAATTAATAATACGGTATTTGCTTTAAATTTCGAAGCTTTAAATAGAAAAGATGATAACTTTTATGGAATCTTCCATTTTCTTTAATTTTACACTCATTTTTCCGATTTTTTACACATATTTTACTGCTTTCTTAAATTTCACCAAGTGGAAAAATGTAAACAAACATCTTCTTCTTCCTGTTTTCTAAGCGTAGTACGCCTAGCTACTAGCACTGCTTTACGCCAAGCGACATGTAGCCAGCATACTTTGACGAATGCATGAAGCTGACGACTCGTGTGCAGCCCTCAATTGAAATATACGTGCGCGACATCAAAGCGTACATCTTTCGTCTGTAGTATCTAATACGCGTCTAAAGCAGTACGCTCCGTGTGCAGAGTGCCTAACACACACAAAAAAAATACTGACACATAAACACTACTTGACATGCGAGATTGTAAGTTGCCAAGGGCCTTAAGTATGTAGATATGGGGACTGTGGAGATGATGTGATTCCTTGATGCTTTCGAAACAATGAAATTTATGAACATGTTGCCAGGCCTTATTTTCGCCTATCCAAGTTTGCTTTTTTGGAAATTTCATTCACAATGATTTCAACGATTTACTTGACAGAGGCGGCGATAAACCGGATTACCGCAAAACTTAATTTGATTCAAAGTTGACAGATGGCCACATTAACCGGATGACAAACGCTCTGTCCGTTTTTCTATGACCATTCGATCTTCCTGTTGCGTCCACACTAACCGCTTTTAACCTATGAATTGAATCTAAAATGTACGAATGGCAATTTTGTCATATTTTTTTCTTTATATACTAAAAAAATATAATTAATAATATTTAATACATATATCCATTTATAAATTATTCACTAATTACTTGTTCGCACTTGAATTCCGGTTGTTTTGTTTATTTTTGGTTAATCTTTTTCTTTGCCTTCCATTCACAATAGAGATTTTTCAACAGAGTTGACATAACAAAATGCCATAATCTGCTAAAATTTTAAGGAGTAACTCAAGAGATGTCCGGATTACGTCCAGTTAACTCTCAAGTTAACTCCGAATTAGCTAGATAGTCCGGATTATCGCTGACGTCTGCCAATGAAATTACATCCTTACATAGATACTTAAATCTTCATTTCTTTCTGTATATATTTCGGAATTGAAAACGCTGTCATGATCATTTTTATATACATAAAATAATGTTATGTACAATAATAAATAAAGTGGTATGCAAGCAATGCGTGTGGGCAAGCAGTGATGCCAGATTGAGGGAAATTTCCCTTTTTGAGGGATATTTCACTGCAAAATTTTTAACGAGGGAAAATAGGGATATTTTGTTGTCGTCCATATAAAAAAGGGATTTTTTGGTTGCAGAACTGTTTACATACCTACATACATACATATGTATAATTTATAGTATAACTTAAAATAAGCACATCTCACACTGAAAAACTCCTTAGAGTAAATATTTCGGCGTAGAAGCAAAAAAAATTCTTAAACCTGAAAGAACACGTTAGCTTTCTTTACATCTTTGTATCGAAAGAATTTTGGAGAATTGGGAGCCACTTAGAAGCTATTTTCGCCTCGCCTCATTTGAAGATAAGCGTTAAAAAGCAGAAACTATTTCTGAAGAATTGCAAAAAATTCAAAACAAGGCTTATTTTAGATTTTTTAAGTACGTTCTTAACATTTTCAATGAATTTCACGCATTGTTCCAAAGCCGAAATGTACTTATACACCGACTAGGTCAAGAAGCTAAGACACTTATGTTGAAAATTGCAAGAAATTTTTTAAAACCCGAATTTTTTACAATTCCGTGGAAATTACAGCTAAAAGTTTTGGAACTTTCAATTCAATATTTACTTGACGTGCATAACGTTTACGTTGGTTATGAATGCGAAGATATTTTGTCAAATTTAAATTTGGAGGAACAGATTGTGTTAAAAAAAGTGTTTGCGCTGTTATAAAGCTTCAACTTTTCAGAAAATATAACGTTTTCCATTTGACGGTGTTTTCGAAGAACTGCAGTTTTTAGATCCCGATATTGTTTTCGATTTCTCTAAAAACAATCGTGTATCACTTCTTGCTCTAACTAAAAAATTAAATCTTAATCCTGATCTCGCAGAATCGGAATACAAAAGTATTTGTATAGTTTTAACCGAAACACAAAAAGACGATTTAAAAAAATTACTTGTTGATGTAATGTGGAGTAAAATCATAAACTTTAAAACCCTATAATGACAATTTTTTGTTTCATAATCTTAAGCAATTGGTTGAAATTGTACTTACTTCAAACTCTGAATCAGAAAGAACATTTTCAATTGTAACGGATGTTAAATGTAAAGAGCGAAACAAACTATCTAGTGATATGTTAAATAGTATAAGTAAAGTATCCAAAAATATCAATGGCTCCAACTTTAAAATAAACAAAAATCATATCCACTTGCACAATGCAAATAATTTGTACAACTAATGCTTTTAGCTATTAAAAAAAACTTTATTTGCATGTTGTATATTCTTATATTACTGAAATAAATGCTTTAAATTAGGTGGGAATTTTGAGGGATTTTTTTATTTAAAATGTGGGAAATTAGGGATTTTTTTCCAATTTCTGTGGGAATTTTAGCGGAGATTATCTGGCATCACTGTGGGCAAGCAGAAAAATAAATATTAATGAAACTTATGTATGTATAGTAATATGTATGTCCATGCCCTGCAAAAAGTTTTGCTTATTGTTGACAAATCAGGTCTAAAAAAGGAGTACGCTGGCAGCTCTGCTTCTGTTATGCACTCACTCTGTCTGCTCCTTACTTTCTAATACTTATCTAGGCCTTATTCCGCATGGCGGATAAGCCTTTGGAATAAGGTATGCTCTCAGAGAGAGAGAGAGAGAACTTCTTATGCCCTGATGATATCAAAACAGGAAAATCAGCCTTATTTTAAGCCTTACGCCATACAAATTTGCTACCCTTATAATTTTCAGGACTTATTTCCTTAGCCTTTAAATCTGTTGTTTTAATTCTTAAATAAGGCTTAGATTTTTTGGTACATACATATGTATGAGTACATGAAAAATGGAGAGTCAGAAAGTTTTGTCTGGAATGTGTACGTAAATACCTACATACATATGTGCATAGTATGTATGCATAATGGAACAAAATAACTGAGCAGAAAATGAGCAAATCTAATACAGTGATGCCGTTCCAAAATTTATGAGCGGAGTGCAAATTGACAAAAAGCGGAGTGTTTCGGAGTGACGGACGAAAGATATGTGTCAAATTGCGGAGTGATGTCAAAAATAGCAAATTAACAAAAAAAATGTAAATATGGGAAAGCAAACGCAAAATTTTGTGTTCGAATTAGGGAACATATTTATTAAAAATGAATTTAATTAAATTAAAATTTGTATTTTTATTCATAACGCATTTGTTTATAAACTTTTATATACATAAATTATTACATGTTATGCATAGGTATCATGTCTTGGATATAAAGGTACACGTTCATGTACATAAGCACTTTGTTTTGCATTTGGTCCAGGGCAAACTTTCATGATGAAAACCAAAAAAAAAAAAATGTATAAAGCAACTAAGTAATGAGTTTTTATGAATTTTAACTCACCTATTCATTTTAGCCAAATTGTTTGGCAATTTTCCATGGGTTAGACTGAAAAAAATTAAAAAAAAAATAATTTTTAAGGTCCACCTTAATGCACATGCATTCATACATATTGTATTCATAATTCGAAATGTCCATTCTCCATTCTCATGCAATTATGGATGTCACTAAATACACGTGTATGTATGTATGTATGTACGTATGAGTGAAAGTGTTGGTTACCCATTTTTGAGCTAAAAAAGGTATTTATAAATATGTATACATATATCCTCATACATACACATATTGTTAAAAATATACATACATAAATGTACATTTAAACATATTCAGTGATAGCTACTCGCAATGTTGAAGAATCTACTTTACGCAGTTTTTGTGCGCAAGAAAATTACTTCCGCTGCTGAAAATAAAACCCCAGAAGAATAAAAAAAAAATAATAAATAATAATAGCAAAAACAGCAACAACAACAACAAAATTAAAATCACCAGCAACAACAACAACAAATTTAAAATCACCAGCATCAACCAACAACGTCAGCAACAAGCATCAGAAATATTACACCCAGCAACAGCAACGCAGTGAAAAATTGTTCATTCATTGATGGTAGGTATTCTTTAGGCGTTGTCTACATACATGAGTAGCTAAAACAACAGCATACCAAGAACATCAGCAACATTCACGCACGCACAACAACAAAAAATCTCTCACAAACTCGTTAAGTGACACTTACTCATACATACGAATACATACTAAGTGCAATTTGAGTATTGTGTGGAGCAGCACCCAAAGGAGTGTGTTGAACAGCGCTTGGGATTTCACAAAAAAAAAAACAAAAAAACAATACAGCAACAAAAACAATCGCAGTCACAGCAACAAAAAATAATCAACTTCATGCATCAACTGTATCAACGCACGCTTAATAAAGACTTAACTAAAGTACATACAAAATGGCGGTTATTAGCAACATCATCATCACCCGATCGACGACGAAAGGAGGAGAAGCGTTACGATAAGTGAAGTCAGTGAAGTGCGTGCGCTAGTGAAAGCAGTTAGAGAAAGTAGTGAATATAGGTACATAAATAAATTACGGTGAAAACAAGAAAAAAAAATTAACTAAAAATATAAAAAAAAAATATACAATATATTAAAATATATGTACATGAAAGTATAAAATACAAAAAATACAAAAGTATATTTATACAGACATACAAACACGTGTAAAAAATAAATATAAGCGCAAAATAAACGCTAAAAGTGTAGTGGCTTATTGCGGAAAATATACTAGACAACAATAAAAACAAAATTACTGCTAGTATAACTAAAAATTAAAAATAAAAGGTAATAAAACAAAATTTGTTTACATGCGCAACTTCCTTCTAAACAAAAGTAAAATACACATTAAAATTCACATTAATACATAATTGCTTTTTTTATATAAAAAATAAAAGCAAAACAAAAAAAACAAATTCGCAACGGAAATTGTTAGAATTTCTTAAATTCTTAAGTTAATTGAATCAGATGCAACAACCACGCACAAGAGATTTGACTTCGCTTCTACGGGGAGTAGTGAAATACGCTCGCAGCTGGGAAGTGTTTAAGGTAAGAGTAGAAAAGTTTTATTTAATTATGAAGAACCCAGCGTAATATACTTATGACATTTTCCATCAGTGAATGTTGAGAACTTCTTAAACATTAAATTTCGTTAACAATTCGAGAACTATTCAACACTGAATCTCTATTTATAGTCTCGGCTTCGATAAAGAATGTGGTAATAGGTTGGTACTCGTTTCGAAAACTAGCTTGCTCTACAGTAAAATGGAATATTCGATATCCGATATATTTTCCCTTTGCTATGAATTTGAAATCCAGCCCATTCTCGAGGTTAAATTTTTATGATAGAGCATTTGTTACCTATTTTTCTTTTGTTACTATAATTTTCAAAACCTATTTCGAGTGTATGCATTTCCAATACGCCCTGCGCATTGATAAAGTTTGGTTCGCTTAGAGCTTGAAAAAAAGGAAAAATATATTTAGCCAAAAAATGTAAAAAAAAACCAAAAGCGAGCTTAAAAACACTATTTTTTCTAGAATTTCTACAAAACGGTGTGAAAATAACCCTTTTCGTGGGGCTGCTAGGGGGTTAAGATGTTGCAGAAAATTATTCGCCATAAAATTTGAGTAGGGGTCTCCTCAGAAAAAATCTTTGTAAAATTAATCTAAACGACCACAGCAAGCGAACACCTTATATTCCTCGGAATGTTAAATGTGTTTTCTTTCTGGTTCTACTGAAACGATCGCAATGCTTCATTTACAAAAGATTAATGTTTTTTGACGACTTTTAACATGCCGGCAAAAAAAGTTATATTAAAGTGGTATAAACTAAGTACTGGGTGGAATTGATCCCAATGGCGAACATAGGGTTAATACGATTATACAGAAAAACGCTCCTCTCACGACAAATAGATTCGTATATCAAGCTTAGGGATCGGTCCATAAATACCGAAGATATGAAAAAAAAAATTTAAGCGACATCTAGCGGCGTCAAACAAAATAAAAAAAAAAAATTTCCGGAAATGTTTTCAAAAAATAAAAAAATTTTCCGGAAATGTTTCCAAAAACGGCGGATTTTTTTTTTGGTACATATAAGGCGAGACGTTCTAATGTGCATACAGTTATGTATACAAAAATATGCAAAATAAGATAAGCTAAACAATCTTTACTTAAACTCGTGAAATTTTTTATTTACACACGTTCTTAGAAAGCAAATAGCAATGCTTCTTGCGCTAATTTGCCAATTGTAAAAGTTTATCAAATAACTTAGCAACATTGTTGCGCTTAGCATATTAGCCAAAAAGTAATGACTTCTACAGAGATTTGGTTTTATGGCTAAGAGATATACTAAAAATGTTTGTGTAAAAAAAAAAACTTAAAGAAACATATCACACCAGTAAGAGAGATAAATATTATGAAATTGGGACAAATTATCCGCAGTCTGGCATGCCAAAATACTAAGAATGATAACGGCAGTGATGCTTTTATAACCTTGATTTAATTTTTATTTATTTAATTAGTAAAATCGCAGATTTTTGTGATTATTATTAAAATAAATATGAGTTGTCTGAAAGGAATTTTCGGTGAAATATAAAAGAAGAGGACACAACGTTCTAAGTGATACGAAAGTTGCCTCTAAGGTGCGAAGACATTCAAAGCATATGCACACTAAGGTGGGGTGAAAATTTTTTTTTGGAAATTCAATTTGTTCCAAAGCCAGAACGGTACCTTTCAAGCCCAGAAATAAGCCTGTAAAATTTTATTGACCTACTCGCATGTTTAGAAGTGCCCCCGGCCCCTCAAAGTTGAAAAAAATAGCACGATCTGGTACAAATGTGAAATTTCTAAAATTATAAAATCAAAAAACGAAGTATGAGGATTGATAAAGGTGGCTAAGCTGAGTTTTAAAGTGAATTTTTATTCTTTGGAAACAGCAACAACAAAAGTTATTAAAGGTCAGAGTTTATATTATGCATTTTTAAATTGCAATTACTTAAAAACTACTGAATAGATTTCGAATATTTTTATACCATTCGATAGGTATTTTGATTCCCTTTAATTTGGTATAAATTTTATATGGGTTCCATAACACCCCCCTGCGCAGGCCAACCCCCTTTTACCCCCTTACTTTTCATATATAAAATGTATATCAAATTAAAGGGAATCAAAATATCTATCGAACTGTATAAAAATATTCGAAATCTGTTCAGTAGTTTTTAAGTAATTTCAATTTAAAAATGCATAATATAAACTCTGACCTTTAATAACTTTTGTTGTTGTTGTTTCCAAAGAATAAAAATTCACTTTAATACTCAGCTTAGCCATCTTTATCAATCCTCATACTTCGTTTTTTGATTCTATAATTTTCAAAATTTCATATTTGTACCAGATCGTGCTTATTGCTTTCACCTTTTCGGGGCTGGGGGCAGTTCAAAACGTCGTCCTATCGCCATAAAATTTTGTGGGGTTCATTAACTCGTATAAAGGCAACTGTTGATTGCTGGTACGTTCAAAAAAAGAACAAAAAAAAATCTCCATATGTTTTCACTCCACCTTAATGCACACATATCGCAACCTACATCATAAAGTGACACAACTAAAAATTTTCAAAATTTTCAGTAGAGCTAAAAGCGTTTTTATGTGTATTTTTATAGAGATTGGCCAGTTTCATTAAAGAAAAAAAAAATGTTTGGTAGAAGTTATATGTAGATCTATTTCGGAGCTCACCACATCTCTTCATCAGACTTCTTTGCTAGGGTTTTTTCTATACAAGCAATGATAGGGCAAAAGGAAACCTATAACGGGTATTCTTCAGCCAAAAGAAATACCGATTGAAAAGTTTTCTTTTGGCAGTCGCTAGAGATATGTTCTGTGTACCGGTTTATGAAAAAACCCGACTTCAAGAAATTGTGAGTTGTGTTAGTTTATGGTTTAGGGTGCGATATGTGTTTGTATATATTTGTATGTATGTGTGTGTACATGACAGGAAGCCCAAGGTCCCACTTAATTTTAATTCAAATTAAGTTAGTCAGTAATTGTGTTAAGGGCGCAAGCTTCCGCAGTGAAAACGAGACACTACACAAATTTGAGAGTATACACGTATGCATGTACATATTTGTATGTACATTTGTATGCATATTCACATGAACTGATTATTATTATTTTTGTCATCACTATTTCCGACCAAAAGTGTCAATTTTAATAAAAATACATTATACATACTAAATAAACTGACATACTTGTATGTATTTAATATGAATAAATACTTACATACATATGAATGTACATACATATATAGCGGATATATACAAACCACATTAATCAACATTGCTGAGAAAGTGTTATCAAAAAGTGCGTGCATTAGTTATGAAGATCTCCGTCACTGACAGGGAGATATGCATTTCGGTAATCTGTGTTTCAATATCGCCATTTTTATTCACACGTAGGTACATATGTAGTTTTACATACCAACGAGGTCATTAATTAAATTGTATATAAAAAGGAACTATAAATAGACTCCTAAGCAATACACGATTATAACAAACAATAACTTATAAATGTTTTAGTCATACATATGTACATACATATATTTTTATAGAAAAATATGTATTTATTTTGCACACATTTACATACATATCTAAAATATTTGCGTTGTCATTTAAATCTCAGCTATTTTTTTTTGTTTGTTCTTAGCTAATTGCCGATTTGTGTTAACGTGCGTGTGGGCGATCAATATGCCAATAAAAATAACTAATCACCAATTACAGTAGCACGCTCCCGTAGCGAGAGTAGGTGGATTAGTTGAACAGGTTCGCTGGCTAGATAGTTGAAAAAAAATTGTTTTTGGCAATTATTTTTTTATAATTATAGGCCAATTGTTCTCATTTTTGATGTGTAAACATCTTTGCTGTAGCTACGAGTGATTTCGAAAAACAGGTAAAGTTTACGCGTAAACGTAAATGACCTTTGTGTTAGTGCACTGCTGCGTCCGTGTGAATCGCTTGGCATTGTCAGTGGTAGATAGGTAGATAGACATGTACTTACAAATGCTTGCATGCATAGCCGTGCAAATGCAAATATCAACAACAACAGCAACGAAGCGAAGTGAAGTTGTTGTTGTTGTTGCTGTTGTTTTCTGCAACAATACGACAAATAGGCAAAATAAAAAGGACCAACCTGTTTGAACATGTATGCAAATGTATGAATATGCACACCTACATCTACCTATCTAATTTTCTATGCAATATTGGTATCAAATGAAAGGTTTTGAGCAGGACTTCGATATGAAGCTCTTTTCATTGTTACCCCTAGGCCGGGTCTCCAGATATGGGTCAAAACGAGGACCCGGATGATCTTTGAATGTTTCTGAGCAATATTGGTATCAAATGAAAGGTTTTGAGCAGGACTTCGATATGAAGCTCTTTTCATTGTGACCCCTAGGCCAGCTCTCCAGATATGGGTCAAAAGGAGCACCCGGATGATCCTTGAATGTTTCTGAGCAATATTTGTATCAAATGAAAGGTTCTGCGCGGGGATTGTACACGGAGCTCTACTTTTTATGATTCCTATGTCGGGTCCCGAGATATGGGGCAATACGAGGACCTGGATGTCCTTGAATGTTTCTGAGCAATATTGATATCAACCGAAAGGCTTTGAGCATGGATTCTACAGGGAGCCCGATTCTTTATGATTCCTAGGTCGGGTCCCGAGATATGGGCCAAAATGACGACCGGATGATCCTTGAATATTTCTGAGCAATATTGGTATCAAATGAAAGGTATTGAGCAGGGATTTCACATAGAGCTCTATTCATTATGAGTCCTAGGTCGGGTCCCCAAATATGGGTCAAAATGTGACCCCGGATTAACCCGGAATGTTTCTGAGCAATATTGGTATCAAATGAAAGGTATTGAGCAGGGATTTCACATAGAGCTCTATTCATTATGAGTCCTAGGTCGGGTCTCCAGATATGGGTCAAACGTGGACTCGGATGATCTTGCATGTTTCTGAGCAATACAAAATAAAACAACATAAAAAATCAAAAGTCAAAAACCAAAAACCAAAACAAACAAAAACAACAAAATAGTAGCAGTCACAATGACAACAAAAGATTACAAAAACTATAGTCGCCTTTTAATCCATAGAAAACCAGGAAAAAGGGAATAAGGAAAAGGGAATAAATATCCGATTTCGAAACTGTTTACACATCAATGTTCATGAATACCCGTTATTCACGCTTTAATTTTTTTTTATATTAAATCACCTGCTGACTCATTGAAGGCAAAGCAAGCATTAACTTGTTGGTTTACACGGCGTATACGTAACCCGTGTGTAGAGGGGTGGGTGCTTACGTGTGTATGTAAAATCAGGTAGGCGTGCATATAACTGCATATGAGCGTTCTTATACTTACATACATATATGTATGTAGTATATTCATCTGTTTGTATCTCTCTTATACATACATATGTATATAAATCTCATTCATCTCTTCAGTCGTGCAATTTTCCATGTTATGCCAATTCTTTTCATGTACAATGCACATACATATCTATGTACGCACAAATATTTATTTTCTTGCTCTCAGGCGTGTTTGCATTTTATTTTGTACAATTTCATGCATACACAAAGCAGACATACATCCGTACAATAAAAGTCACATACAGACATTTTTAATTGTGCTCGTATTTGATCTCAAAGTCGTCGTTTAATAATAACAGTCAAGTACGGATATAATGATATACATACATACATTTGTATAGCAACCGCATAAATACATATATGTACATATATATATGCAGGGCCGTAGCCAGGAATTTTTTTCGTGGGGGGTTTCATCGTTGTGGATTTTGTTTTTTTTTTTTTTTTTTTTTTGAGAAAAATATAGAGAGAAAAATATAGAGCCTATTTCGTGCACTAGAAAAAATAATAAAAAAAAAATTCTGGTTTCTAAAGTGCTATTTAGTTAGAAGAAAAATTTTTTTACAAAACTTTTGGTTTTTATAAGAAGTTTTAAAAATCAGGAAACTTTTATTCATTTAAAAATTAGACTGTTCTATTGCAAACACGATGAATACTTTATTTTTGGTGATTTTATCCAAGTGAAAAAAAATATTATATTTTATGGACGAAAAACCCGGTTAGATTACCCAGCTATTTTCAGCTGTAAAAGTCCGCCCCAAGATTTTTAGCTTATGTTGAACTCTAATTTTTTTTTTGTGCAACTTTGTTATTTGACATCCAATTTTTAAAATTGATAGATATGTCATTATTTTAGTCATTTGAGCAGAGTTTGAAATTATTTTCAACTTTTTTTTCATTTCCATTGAATTTCATTTTCATTCGAAAATTAAACAATAAACAGCACAGCAGAAGTATAAAAAATAAAAAGTTCTACTGTACTGCAACTGCGCAGCCTTAAATTTCAAAAAATTATAGTCGACTGTTGCTGTATTGTGAAAATTTGTACAGCACAGCAAAGGGCAAAAATAATTTCGAGTTTTTACAGCACTGTTGTTATTGTTTTTTTTTTTAATTTATGGGAACACAATCGAAATTGTAATGTACAAAAAAAAAAAAACAATTTTAAAAAGCCGCACTTAAAATTAAACTCTGTTTATCTGTGCTTTGCTGTCGACTGATCTGTTTGAAATTACACAGTAAAGCAACAGCACAAATAAACAAACAAATATATTCGACTGTTCTGTGCTTCGACTTCAGATATTTTCAAAGGAAATCGAAATTCAAAGGTTCTCAAAAAATTATGACAACTTTCGCAGAACAGCAGCAGCTTATTTTTTGACACTGTTGGTGTTAAGCTGACAAACAGTGCTTGGGAAGCGTTATATTTCCCTCTAATGTCCTTTGACGTTTCCATATAGTTGCGTCACCTAGCCGAGTTTTTCGACCATAAAACATCCTTTTTGTTTCACTTGGAAAAAATCGCCAAAAGTAAAGTATGTATTCATTGAATTTTTTAATATTACGCTTAAAATGTTTGCAATAAAACAGAATAATTTTAAAAAGAATAAAACTTTCCCGGCTTTTACAACTTTTTATAAAAACCCCAATAAAAGCCAAATTTTTTCAATAATCGCAAAAATCAATAAAATGTTGAATTTGAAAAGTTAGTATTGAAATAGGTGGGATCTTTCGAAAAACACACAAAATGTTATAATTCAGACACTAATATAACCCGAGTAATGAATTTTCAACCATGCAATGAGTTTATGCAGTTATAAGGAAATATGCTAAAATTTTAGAAAATGTGCGATGATTGACTGCCTTATTCCTTAGTCTTAACATAATTTAATTTATAAGTGGTACGTCGTTAGAAGCGTACTTTAATTATCCTTCGAACGGAGTAGATACGATTTGCGGGTATTTGTAACTTCAGCGAAAAAAATTTTTGATTGAATTTGTAACCAAAAAAACCCAAAATTACGTTGTCTCAAACCCCTAACCATAAAAAATGGTTTTGACCTCAGCAGGTTCATGCCAGCCCTCCCCTATGCCTGAAATTCTTGGTATTTTCTCAAATTAATTATTTGTAAACTAGTGTTTTCAACATATAGCTTTGAATATGATAGAAGCAAATATTAGGGCTCTAGATACCCGGATATCAAACAATTCGAATTGATCGTTTTTGTTTGAAGCCCGTTTTTTGTTCAAATGCCCGTACAAACATACGGGTAATAAACAAACAAACGACTGTTCGAGCATTTGAACAACATTTGTTCGGGCTACTCGAAAATGTTCAAAAAAAATCTGGAGCCCTAGTAAATATACCAGAATTTCGTGGGGGGTTCAAACACCCAAACCGCCCCCCCCCCTAAATACGGCCTTGTATATATGTATATGTATTTACATGTGTGCGCATGTAAGTAGCTTAGACATGTGCGTTATTTTTTTGCATTATGTACATAACCTACAGGTTGACTACTTGTATTTATTTTTGTTGCTTTCCCTGTAACCGCTTGCGGCAATTAACATGAACATTTAATAATTGTGTTACTAAAATTAGATACAGAGACGCTAAAAAAAAATCAAAACAAAAAAAAATTAAAACAAAAAACAGAGAATCAACGCGAATATATTAACAAATAAAATTTTCATTAATTTATGGCTGTCACTAAAGCCGCACGCTGGCGGCATGAGGTATGGTACGAAGGCATGACAGTGGAGAAAAAACGGAAATAAGCAGCAGCAACCGGTAGATTAATTCTAGGTACAGAAATTACAAAAAAAGACACAAGTCAAAGCACTAGGCAATTATATATGTATGTACATTCATACATACATATGTATGTATATGTATCTATTTTCCGACTACGTTTCAACAAAATTCGCGAAGATGACTTTCAATAAATATTTAGTTTTTCTTTTCGTGTTCTCAACGAAACATTCGCAATTAACTATTGCTGGGACAGCAAATAAATTCAACATTTATACGCTTAATTGCTTAGATTATTTCAGGTTCAAGCCGGCTTGAAGAGGTTATGTTTGTACATATGTATGTAAACTTATGTGTGACAAACGTTTCTACATACGTATGTATGTTGTGTTTGATGACTACAAAAAAAAATATTAAAGAAAATTACACACTTGGAATTGTCAGAGCGTTTGGTCTGCCGGGCTTTAATCAAAGTGGGCATTTTTACTTGTGTCCACTTTTCCCAACTAAAACGGCAAGTAATTAGAATACAATGATGTGATTCCTTGAGAATAAATTCAGCAAAGTTAACATATTTTGCAAATTGCAATATTGGCTAATCTTATACATAAACAAGTATCCAGTACTAAATCGTGTACACAACAAATTTGCGTCAATTGTTTTAATTAAATACAGCGAAATTAATGAATTATACATTAATATGTATGTATGTAGTAAATGACGAAATAGTTCGGCGAAAATATATTTATGTAAAATAAGTAAAAATATATGAATATTTATGTATAAGTATTAAGTAGAAATGGAAAGTTTGTGAAAAATACAATGGAAGAATAACTCAATTAGATAGCATGAGAAGCATTAAAAGGAAATACACAATAAATACCCGTACATATAATCGTGATTATTGAAATGGAATCAACCAAAAATGCGCAAAGGAAATTCCTTCAATTCCACAACAAAATTGCGCGGAAATATTGTTGAGTAATTTTAATTGATTTTGACATTTACATACATACATACATGGAAAACAAAGTCCACACAAATATGTATGCATGTAAATATGTATCTACATTTTATTTGTATGTAAGTTCCAATAGAGGATTTGCTGAGGAGGTAAGGTTAAAGTTGTTAGATATAATTTTATAAATTCTTTTAAGTTGAAATATATGTACATTCAACTGTGATCCAGAATGAAGCCTTAAAAAGCGAAGTTTAAGAAATTCACTGCTGTACATTAGGTCGTCTTGCCTTATATGGACCAAAAAAAAGTCCACAGCGCGCCCTCCCATATGATATATTTTTGCAAAACATTTCCAGAAATTTTTTTATTATTATTATTATTTTTTTGACGCAGCTAGATGTCGCTGGCCGCTGTGGTGCAGTGGGTAGAGTGCTCGCCTGCTATGCCAGAGGTCTCGGGTTCAAACCACGGTCCGAGCCAAACAAATTTTTCTAATTAGTAAAAATCCAATTATTGGGTTTTTTAAGAGCAGCGGTCACCTCTCGCCAGTGGGCGGCATACCCTCCGAGAGTATTTCTGCCATGAAAAAGCTTCTCACAAAAAATGCATTCGCCGTTCGGAGCCGGCATAAAACTGTAGGTCCACCCAATTAGTAGGAAAAACAAAAAGGAGCACACCTCGAATTGGGAGAGAAGCTCGGCCATAAAACTCGTCAGAGTTATAATATCGCCATTGTATTATATTATTATAAGATGTCGCTAAATTGCATTTTTTCATATCTTCGGTATTTAAGGTCCGTTTGAGAGGAGAGTCTCTATTTTAAAATTATATTATAGCATTTTCAGGTCAAATGAAACCTTTTTCAAGTCAAGTGAAACTATTTTCAAGTCAAGTGAAACCTTTTTCAAATTAAGTGAAACCATTTTCAAATAAAATGAAACCTTTTTCAATTTAAGTGAAACTTTTTTTAATTTAAAATGAAACTTTTTTCATTTCAAATTAAACTTTTTTTAAATTTAAAATGAAACTTTTTTCAAATTAAATGAAACCTTGTTTAGTTAATGCAATAATATTCCTATATAAAGGTTTTGTACACGGCTTTTACACATCGAAAGTTATTGAACTTGGAATGTTAATAGTGGTAACTAAGTATGTACAACAATATATATGTATGTATAGATATTTGCAAAATAATCACGACAACAATTTAGTTGTTTAATTTTTTATTGGTTTCGTTATTTTTATATATATGTATATCACTATGTGAGCTATTGGGGTTACTTCCACCAATTACTTACCACCTTATGTACGAAAATAAGACACATTTAACATTCCGAGGAATATAAGTTTTCGCTTCCTGTGGTCTTTTGGGTTCATTTTAAACAGATTTTTTCTGAGAGGCCTCCTACTGAAATTTTACGCTGAATAATTTTCTGGAACACTTTAACCATGTAGCACCCTTTCAAAATGGTTATTTTAACATCTTTTTTAGATATTCAGGAAAAAATAGTATTTTTAAGGTCGGAGAATAGTTCTGTCAAGCTCGTTCTTCTTTTGAATAATACACAAGTTGGTATATGTATTCCGCAAAATTTGTATGAGCTCTTCCGCGCCATTTGTAGCTCAAATAAGTATTTCTGGTTGTGAAGTTTTTTTTTTATTAAATTTTCACTAATAAAAAGTTGAAAAAGAAAAGGGTTTTGTTTTTTGAACCGATCAGCATTTCGAGTCCCTGCACTCAATAATTAGTATGACTCTTGCTAAATATACTTGTACATATGAGTAGTCCACTCTCAAAAGTCCCTATGTGATTTTTTTATAATAAGCCAGAAAGTAGAAAAAACAAAAATAGAATTTTGAATGTTTACATATAAAATCTATAGAGACTTTTGAAAGTGTAATCGTATTTAATACTATTTTTCAGAATACGGGAGGATTTTGCAATACATTTTTAATGGACATTATACACCTTTAAATACTGTTATATAATCCATCAAAAATTCATTATTGAAAAAATTTCACATAGCCACTTTTGAGAGTGGACTGTTCATATATTCTCAATTCAATGTTTCGGAATTTATCCACTTCAGTGAGTATACCAAAAAAGCAGCAACGAAAAACAAAGTTTCTGTTACAATCACCCTAATACATATGTATGTAGATAACTAGTAGGTATATAATTGTACCTTTCCAAGTAATTTCCACCAAGATCATGCAATACTTATGAATGTATGTACATATGTATGGATTATTTAATGCCAATTGCTACAATTAACTGAGTCACAAGCCGACAAGTAGACAGAACTCAAAGGTATATACCTACATATATATATGTTTATTCTCAATTTGTTATTCGTATGCAATTAATTTATTTGTTGTTCGGTCTTGTTTTTAAATAAATTTCTTAGCGCACTTGTGCTGGCTCTTGCGCTAAGCGCCGTTATATGTATGAAACCCCTTTTCGATTTTTCAATCGTTTTTTTAATAAATACTTAGAGTGTTTATTCTCTTTTGCACTCGATGAATTTTAATTGTTGTTTTTATTTTTATTTTTTTGCAAGTGCATGGAATAATTCTAAGCTTAAGCTGGAGTTGAAGCTTAGCCATTTGGCCGATCGTTGCTTGAATGACGTAAAAAGTTATTTATGTTTTATTTTCTTTTTTTTTTTCAAAATATTTTCAAAGTAATCAATACCATTTTTGTATCAACTAAGATTGTTAAATAGCAATGTATGTATGTATGTATATCGATCAAGGTCATTGTTGGCTGTTGGCAAGCCATTCTATTGTAGAAGCGATTGATTGTTTTTTTTTTTGCAAAGAATGTGATTACGTATACGGTAATTATAAAAAACAATGTTGATGTTATTTGATACTGTAATAAGCGTTTTTAGTTGGCTGATGTAAAATTCATCAAAATTTCATTTGCTTAAAAGTTGTATTAACTTAATTCTTTTGGTTAGTATGGAACATTCTCAAACTCTCCTCAAATTCTTAAAAATACATATAGATGCTAAGTTGTTAATAAAAATGTAGTATTTAAAATTTAAATTTTAAATGACTACATAACAACTGAATGCTTGCAGTGCAGCCAACGAAGCATATGCAAGATGACAGTAAATTTATAAACCATCATCATATTTGTGGAAAAGTTATTTTACTTCATATAAATCTGGCTTGGTAACCAGACTTCTTTTATTTACACTAAAAAAATCTACATGGCCATACAATGTACTTATGAATACATACATATGTAGGTGCTAAATAGTAAATTTGTTTTAACAAAAAATGCATATAACTGCCAGCGCCTCTCACTAGACCCAGCATACATGTCTGTATGTAGGCATAGAGCTTTTGTGTTATTTTATATTTGCTAACATTCGGTCTTTAGTTCGAGATATGCAATTTTTTGTTTAAACACGCAATTAACACCATTAAAGGCAATATTCCCAAATGCGATACATACATAACCATATCCAGCAACTTTCAGAGGCTGTTGTTAAGCGCGATCGTTGCAAATTATAAAAGGGGTGACTGATATGTTCACGAACTAAATATACTCTATACATATGCACATATTTTTACTAAATAAATATTATGACGAATGTTCGTAAATAATATCTAATATATACGTATGCATATCGAATTGAGAAGTTACATATGTATGTAGTATATTGGAAAAATACTCGAAATGGGTTTGCACAAAGAGAACAGTCTTTTGTAGAAAAATAAATGTGTGTCTGTGTGTCCTTTATGGACATCCAAAGTAATCAACCGATCATAATGAAATTTTAACAGTAGATTCATATGACATTAACATACATAATAGGATATATCGCTAGCTTACAGCCAGTTTCACGAAAGAATTTAAGTTTAATTTATTTTTTTTTACTTGCACTGAGAGAAAAAAAATATATGGAGGGGTCAAAGAAATTGTTTACCTATTTTGAACACTACTTTCTTTGTTTTGAGTAAATTTTCCTTAAAACATGTTAAAAGGTTTATAAAATATTGTTGTTACATGCGTTACCATGGTTTCATATACTTGTTTTGAAAAAATTCATACATTAAAATAATGAAAAATTCTTTAAGCGCCATTCCATTCCCAACTTTCCTTGTTTTGAAGACTTGATTTCCTTAATTTTGAGAAATTAAATTCCATACAAATCCCCATGGCAACGAATTTGTTTGAATGTTTTTTTATGTTTTTTCCACATTTTTGAGAAAATTTACACAAAACAAAGAAAATTGTGTATTGGGACGCGTGTTCAAAATAAGGAAAATTATGTCTTTGATCGAGAGAAATTTTTTTTTGAGTGTGAATTGTATATGAAAGCTGACAGGGAAAAAATTAAATTTTCACTTAAATTTTTTCGTGAAACTGGCTGTTAGAGTGCAAACTTTGTAGGAGAGACAAAAAACAATAAATAAAAAAATTTCAAAATGAAAAAAAAATTTCTGTTCACAATTTTCTTCGCTTTTTGCACTTACACAATTTGCGTATCACTGAATAACAACGAGAAGAAATATGACAAGTATCACAGACTTGTTTAGCGTGGTGCGTATTTGATTTTTCTAGCTTTCTACACTTAAAAACACTTTTTCATAAAAATGGACTTACACAGTTTACACTCTAAGCTAGCGATATAGAGTTTGAAAAAGTGCAAGCTTCCCGGAATATAGGACCAAATGTGAACCCAGCGAGACCCAGCAAGTTTTTGAGCAATATTGATATCAAATGAAAGGTGTTGAGCAGGACTTTGATATAGAGCTCTTTTCATTGCAGTGTCTAGGCCGGCTCCCCAGATGTGGTTCAAAACGTTGAACCGAGTGACCCCAGAAAGTTTCTGAACGATATTGGTATGAAGTAAAAGGTTTTGAGCAGGACTTTGATATAGAGCGCCTTCCATTGTGATGCCCAGGCCGGGTTCCCAGATATAGGTCAAAAGTGGACCCGGATGAACCCGAAATATTTCTAAGGGATATTTGTTAGAAATGAAAGGTGTTGAGCAGGGTCTCAACAGAGAACTATTTGCATAAGTTCGTTTCCCAGGTATAGCCCAAAACGTGAACCGGGATAACCCTGAAATTTTTTTTTATGGCGAAATTGGTATCAAATCAAAAGAAGAAATCAGGGCTTCTATATAAAGCTCTTTTCGATGTAATGCCTAACCTGGTTCCTTAGGGAAAGGGAAAATAACGTAGAAAGAGAAAGAAAGGGAAATGGTGGAGGAACGAAAAGGAGAAAGGGAAGAGGAAAGGAAATGGGGCAGTAAACGGAGTGGAAAAGGAGACGAGAACGGATGGGGAGAGGGAAAGGAATAGGGAGTAGTAAGAGAGAACAATAGAGAAACGGAAAGGGATAGCGAAAATAAATAAGAAGAAGGGAACGAAAGTGAAAGGTAAGGGGAAAGGTAATAATGGAAGAGAAAGGGGTAACGGTAGACATAACATAAAAATATCTTTCGTCGCCGCGAAACGGTACGGGTATTTGCTAGTGGTAAATAAATAAAAAGTGAAGTATTTCAAGATAACCGTTCGCTCTCTTACTCATTCAAAATTTCTCTCAAATTCATAGTGAAGTTAAAATACATACATGGGATAGCAAGTGTTCCGTTTTGCTAAATGACCGGCCTTCGAATGAAATACCAACCTATTTTCACACTCATTATCGTACATGAAACTTGAAAAGAGATTCCTCCATGTTTATTGGACGTTATGGGCGGCAAAAATCCTCGGCTGAAACCTCCAAGGGGTTGCTGTCTGGGCAATGGAGGTCCGTCTCACCTTCGCTGAGCGCTATCGGAGGCTCTGGCCCGGTCGAGTAGGTCCTCTCAGGGCGTGAGCTAGGGCGGAGGTGCGAGACGGCCTTAGTCATGGTTCGAGGTGCCTGGTGGAAGGCATAAAACGCATTTATCTTGAAATAATTGAGGATAAACAGGATAAAGAATCACAAGGGGGAGTACTCACACTCCTGTTGTGGAATCTATGTAGTGGTCACCAAAATACCCTTCAGAAAATACACAAAATACTAAAACTTGCGAATTATTGCATTCCCAGTTTAGTATAACGCCCTAAATATCTTGGCTAACCTAACCTAACATAACCTACCAACAACTCTTCCTTATATCATATTAAACATTTGTTTCATATTTGATAAACAAGCGAACATTTCGTGGAAATATTTACATATATACATAAGTGGTTGTACTATTCTCGAAATTTGGACGAAATGCATATCTACATAAGAGTTATAGCAGGATGTCAAACAATCCCTTGATGTAGAAGATGAAACGCCAAAAAATCATATTGATACATAGAAACGGTATGAATCACTACTTAGGGCCTTTTCACATTACTCTGTACGACATCGGATCGACATTTTTTGCTCGGTATTTTCAGCTTACCGAAACGATTCCGCGTTGCTGTGTTTTCCACACTTGTGTGAATACTTTCGGTGCGTAATCGGCAGAAAATAGGAAAACAAACATCGAAATTTGCAAAACAAAATTTTTAACTTCAACAAATCACTCAATAATAACAATAATGTTTTCTAGCGAAGACGAAGACATTATAACTTGCTACATTTATAGCCGAAATGAGTTTTTTACTGACTTTGTTCTTCTTCTTTTATTGCGCCGCAAAAATGTCTGCAGTAATTCCTCAAATTTTACTGACCGGTCTTACCGCGTTGCGGTATACCGAAATTAATCCGCTCCGATTTCATGTATGCAACACTAATGTGAAAGTGCCAATTGAAATACATGTGGTCGGTAAGGTTTCGGCATACTTTCGGTAAAAACAAAAAATGTCGATCCGATACCGCACCGAGTAATGTGAAAGCGCTCTTAATTAGCCAAAGATTGACACAATGTAAAATTACCAGGAATTGACGCTTTCATCGATTACGTCATTTCACAACTCATTACATTGGTTTAGGGTATTTAATTTACTTATCCCAAAACAAACGGTAACATCTTGAACAGTTTCGTGTTTAACATATCGTTAAATATCTTTCATTCTTTCACCTCTGCTATGTAATTTGTGACCTAATCGTATGGAGATAAAATCTCGTTGGATGAGTAATGCTGTTAGAATATAGAAAGAAAAAAGAAAGAAAAATCAACAAAAAAAGCAGGGATTATTATCTGTTTTGGCCTCAACCTTAACGCTCTAAAAAAAAATGCAGGAATTAGGCCATGAGTCATCGTCGAATTCCGTTGATCTTCGTCTAATCGGCATTCTCTAGTTAATATGTCAATACGCAACTATTTTCCTTCCTTTAACGATTGTACAAACACATATGTACATATGTACATAACTATTGACCGATGTTGTGTAAACATGTCACAAACGATAGTTGAAACGGACAATCATTGAACGCCGTTTGCGCTGTCAGCTTGAATTACACGATTTACAATATGCAGCGCATTGTTGTTGCATATTGTTTTTATTGTTAAAACGTTGTTGTTGATATTTGTTTGTTTTTTTTTTTCGAAATACCTCTGATTAGTGGTCGGAAACTATCGATGGCACTATCGTCACTATCGATGGTTTCTGAACATCGTTTACACTTATCGATGGTTTTCGACTATCGTTTGAACTATCGATAGTTTATTGAAAATTTGAAATGTGACCACTAGGCACCAAACAAACGGTAACTATTCCATGCAGGGTTTGAATTGCTGACTAGCAAGTAGTCAAAGCAACATAAAGACGACTATGCATTCTAGTCGCATGGTCGTTTAAAATGTGATTACCCAAAAACATTAAAATTACACTACAATATGGGTATCAAACGAAAGGGGATGACCCCAGGTTTCATTTCGACTTCGATATATTTCGATAGATTTATCGATAACTGACTTATCGGTCAAAATGTGATTGCCCAAAACCATTAAAATTACACTACAATATGGGTAGCAAACGAAAGGAGATGACCCCAGGTTTCATTTGGTCTTCGATATATTTCGATAAATTTATCGATAACTGAATTATCGGTCAAAATGTGATTGCCCAAAAACATTAATATTACCCTACAATATGGGTATCAAACGATATTAGATTTTTAATAGCTGTTATAATAATAATAATAATACAATGGCGCTATTATAACTCTGACGTGTTTTATGGCCGAGCTTCTCTCCCAATTCGAGGTGTGCTCCTTTTGTTTTTCCTACTAATTGGGTGGACCTACAGTTTTATGCCGACTCCGAACGGCGAATGCATTTTTTGTGAGAAGCTTTTTCATGGCAGAAATACTCTCGGAGGGTATGCCGCCAACTGCCGAGAGGTGACCGCTGCTCTTAAAAAACCCAATAATTGGATTTTTACTAATTAGAAAAATTGTTTTGGTGTTTTGCTCGGACCGTGGTTTGAACCCGAGACCTGTGGCATAGCAGGCGAGCACTCTACCCACTGCACCACAGCGGCCATAGCTGTTATACATTTCTGGAAAGCGCACTATATAACGCAGCCTACAGTGTGATTAGTAAAAAGGCAAAAGGCGGTTACAGTGTGAGCGTAGTCGTAGACTCTCCCAAATCAACCGAAACTATCGTCAACTATCGATATACTATCGATAGTTTGCAAAAAACTATCGTACACTATCGATGGTGCTGACTATCGATAGTTTCCGACCTCTACCTCTGATCATTGATTATGTAATTTGTGTTGATCTTATCTATACGTGTGTATGCGTGTGTGAGCGGGAAGGATTATAATAAAATATTGAATGTTGAGTGGATTTTTTTATGATACGGTAACAAAAGCAAAAAAAAAAACAACAACAACAAAATAATAATATGATATTGTGGTTGTGTGAACTGAATCAAAAAGGTTCATGGTAAAAGTGCAATAAAGCAAATGAAATAGGTACATACTTGCATACATACATATGTATGCATGTATAGGTATGTGTGTATGTATGTCCCATTTTGGGCGCACGCTGAGCGATCAAAACGCGCAATGTAATAATAAAAATAAAATTTTAATAAAAAAGGTGAAAAAACAAACAATTGTACCTACATACATACCAGAGCTGTAAAAAGCTGCAATCATTCGTCCCAGCAATCATTGATTGTTCTTCCAATTTTATTGCAATGAAAATTTATTGCAGTTTTTTGATTGTAAAAATTGCAATTTGAAATTATTTGTGTTCCGTAGATTGCAATAAACATTTATATAAAATTTTTGATTGTAAAATAACTACAATCAGCAATAATTTACCTTCCATTTATTGCAATAAATGTTTATTGAAATTTTTGGGGATCAAGTTCATTGCAATAAAATTTATTGAAATTTTTGATTGTACAAATTTTCAATACAATAATTTACAAAAATTTCATTGCAATAAACATTTCTCATAAATCATTTTCATTGTAAAAATTACAATAGCAATAATTGTATTGTAATAAATTTTCATCGTAAATCATATTGATTGAAAAATGTTTGATTGCAAGGCTTGCAATAGCAATCATTTTCCTCATAACTTTATATGAATGTATTGGGACTGATGAAAGGCAAGCGCTTGGGTAATTCGAGCAATACCCGGCATTCATATAACACGGTTTGCGCATAATAACCCATTTCCCGGGTACATATGTATGTATGTACATTAGAGCGTCTCGCCTTACAGGCAAAAAAAAAAAAGTCGGCCGTACCTCCCCTCATATGAAGTGTTTTTGAAAAACATTTAAAAAAAAAATTTTATTTTTTTTTTCTGGCAACGCTAGATGTCGCCCAATTGCATTTTTCTTCATATCTTCGGCATTTATTGTCGGATTTTAAAGTGTGATACACCATTTTTTTTGTCTCAAGGAGTGGGTTTTTCCCAAAAAAAGCTCATTGATCTCAGGCGCTCCGTTGTGGTATCTACCCACCATATCTCAGTTTCTACCACCCTAATGTACCGATCTAATAACAGCAAATTAAAGACCGTAGAAAATCGTAAATCGTTTGCGAAAAAAGTACTTCAATTAATTCAGTAGAACTCGAAATAAAACAAATTTTGTTTTTAGTTGAAAGCCATACATTAGATGCGTTATTATACCTTTCATGAGAATGAAATGGTATTATAACTTTGTGCCGAAATACAAATCTTGAAAGTACCAGAAGGAGGGGTGACAGACCCACCAAAATATATACCGATATGATCAGAATCATGAGCTGAGTCGATTAAGCCATGTCCGTCTGTTTGAACGCAAACTAGTCCCTCAGTTTTTGAGATATCTGCTTGAAATTTGGAATGTGAGTGTATTTTCAGGAGAAGCTGATCATTTGTCGGAATCGGCCGAATCGGACCACTATAACATATAGCTGCCATACAACCGATTGTTCAGATATGGACATTTTGGGGTATATCATCTCCATTTAGACAGCTAAGGGCATGAAACTTTGAAATTTTTATACCCATATGGACATAAATAATGTCACTGGAATTTGTCAAGATCGGACCACTATAACATATAGCTGCTATGAGTACAGCCCGTTGGCTGACAACAGCGTCTCGAATTCTTCGCTATTATATAACGTGCGAGCAACCCTCAATAACACTAAACACACATTTAGATTTTATTGTAAAAGTTTATGCTCCTTTCTGGTTTCTGGTTAAAAACCAGTCACTTGCAATTCACGGATGTCGTCACGTTTTCAAATACATCACATGGATTCGACAATTGCCACAAGACATTCAAAATATTGTCCGCCCGGTCATAAAAAATAACTCGTACTTTCTGCACCCAGAAAATATTTTGATATCGATGATAACCGATACAGATCCATTCGTACGTTCAGATGGATACACGAGGATCTTAGCAGCCCCCAGCGAAGCTAATGGATGTGTTCGTCAAATGTTTGGTCCGAAAGAGGATAATTTTATAAATTTCGAGAGTGACAAATATTTTAATGTAATAGATTGGGATAGATTCGAACCGGCTGAACCGCCATGCTTGCAGTTCTTCGCGAAAGATCACCTCGAAGCATTGCAATATTCCAATGAAATAATTGAATTACCAGGTATGCACAACGAAAACCATTAATTTTTCTTTGCTTATCTTTTATCGGCATTTTCACTGATCTTTTTCACAGCATATCCTTGTCATTCCCAAAATACCGAGCGATTTGTTCATACAGTTCATGAATCTGCAAAGGCGGTCACCGATGAACAACGCATGGGCCACATTTTATCTAAGCTCGAGAGCCGGCAGAAATACAGCAAGCTTGAATCCCGACAAAATTTTATGGACTAAAATTTCCGTTACAAAACAAACAATTCACTAACTGTTTCGCGAGCGAGGAAAATATATAAAATTTACTTTTTCTTGTATGGCTTTAGACTAAAAATAAATTGTGTTATATTTCTGGTTCTACTGATTGAATCGAAATACTCTTTTCGCAAAAGATTTATGATTTTTTACGGTCTTCAATTAACTGACATTAGGTTGTTACATTAGGGTGGTAGAAACTGAGATATGGTGGGTAGGTACCACAACGGAGCGCCTGAGATCAATGAGCTTTTTTTTTTGGGAAAAACCCACTCCTTGAGACAAAAAAATTGGTGTATCACACTTTAAAATCCGACAATAAATGCCGAAGATATGAAGAAAAATGCAATTGGGCGACATCTAGCGTTGCCAGAAAAAAAAAAATTTTTTTTTTAAATGTTTTTCAAAAACACTTCATATGAGGGGAGGTACGGCCGACTTTTTTTTGGTGATACGCTCTAATGTACATTAGGGTGTCCTTAAAATCAGATTAGCGATTTTCTTCGATCTCACCCCCTACAACGTTAACAGCATGATCAAAAATACCATAAATAAATTTTGGTCCCGATCGGAGACGGTTAAGGGGTGTCGCAAAGGGGTAAAAGTTTAGATAACCATATGGGACCCCGGGCGACACCCTTTAACCCTCTCCGATCAGGACCAAAATTTATATTTGGTATCCTTGAGTACAAGACTATCGACTTTGGCCATTAGATAAAAAAAATTTATTAAATTTTTTGGTCTTTATATGGTAGTCTGAAGTTTGACCCCTCTGCGATAACCCTTAACCACCTCCGATCGGGACCAAAATTTGAATTTAGTATTTTTGAGTACAGGACAATCGATTTGCGCATTAGATATGCAAAAAACTAAACTTAAATTTTTGAGCCTCGATAGTTTTCTGGAGTTTGGCACCTGTGCGACACCCCTTAACGGTTTTCGATCGGGACAAAATTTTATATGTGGTATCTTAGACTATATTAGCATCGACCTAGGGGGTGAGGTTGAAAAAATATGCTATGTACCCTAATGTGCATATTGGCACACGGTACTGGTAATATTTGCAGTCGTCAATTTGTATAAGGTCTAGATGATAAGATGATGAGAAAGAGGTTGAGGGTGCGGATGGGTATAAGGATAAAGATATGGATAAAATTGAACATGAGGATGAGGATAAGTATATATATATTTATATTAAACAAACATACATATATATGTAATGACAGTAATGAGATATCCGGGAGTAAATGAAAAAGCAAATGGTACAAAAATAAAGATATATCCTTATCCCCATCCACACCCTCATCCTCTTTCTCATCATCTTATCATCCAGACTTTATATGTACATATTGAAGACTGCAAATATTGCCAGTACCGTGTGCCCGGTAGCATCCAATATGTATGTACATATGTAACTACGTACATATGTATGCACCCAGTAGATGGGTTATTACGCGGCTACGCGTGTGATATAAGTGCCGGATATTACTCGCATTACCCAGGCGCTTGCCTTTCATCAGTCCTAATGCATGCGTATAAAGTTATGAGGAAAATTATTGCTATTGCAAGCCTTGCAATCAAACATTTTTCAATCAAATTTGATTTACGATGAAAATTTATTACAATACAATTATTGCTATTGTAATTTTTACAATGAAAATGATTTACGTTTGAAGTTCATTGCAATGAAAAATTTTGTAAATTATTGTAATGAAATGATTTACGAGAAAAGTGTATTGCAATGAACTTTTTTTAAATTATTGTAATTGTAATTTTTACAATTAAAATGATTTACGATCAAAGTTGATTGCAATGAAACTTTTGTAAATTATTGCAATTCTAATTTCTGAAATCAAAATGATTGATGGTGAAGGTCGATTGCAATAAGATACTTCTAAATTTTTGAAATTTTTATTTTTACAATCAAAAAATTTACTAGCAATATGATTTACAATCAAAGCTGCTTACAATAATAGACACTTTTTATGATTGCAATACAATCTGATTGCAGCTTTTTACAGCTCTGATACATACATACATAAATACCGACGCACATACCTACCTTGAACGAAAATATGAATAATAACAAAAATATTTGCTTGGAATGCACTTTTCGCTGCTTTGGCGCTGACGTTTGTGAGCGAGTGGCAGTGATACTGATTAGTGGAAAGAAATGTCGTTGAAATATCGGTACAAATGTAGATACATACATATATACATATGCATTTTCGTATGTATGTATGCACATTTTGTAAGCTGACTTTATAAATATTTCTCTGCCTGCCGGCTTTCAGTTATGCGATTGAAAAGTGATCGGCCTACAACGAGTGCCCGCCCCGCTTGTGTGGGTGGAAAGCGGGTGTAGGTACTGTCAGTTATACTTAAGGGTACCTGTGTATATACTTTTGTATATATGTATGTACTTTTCAACATGCGCATGCATACACTTAAAATATTTACCTGTACTATTTACTTTATATTTACGTATGTAGATATGTATGTATGTAAGCGAGCCAATAGCAATAGAAATAAGCGCCACAATTATTATTGTTAAATGAACAACTTGCAAAGCTTAAATCCAAATACAAAATGTACAAATACTATACGCCCTTTTGGAAAAAAATTGTTAAAATTAATGGAATTTTTTAGTAAAGGAGAAAGTTACACTTTGTAAGAATTGAATCACTAAATACATACAATTTGAGAAACGCCTTAAAATTGAGCTTGGAGATGAATCATCCTTGGGAAAATTCCAGGATGGTTACACTCCTGTACAATAGCACCATAGTGTGGCACACTGATGGTTCGAAAACGCCAGAGGGCAGGCTCACTGGCTTTTGTGGTCCGAGCGCCAGAGTATCTTTACCCCTGGGGCGCTTTTCTAGCATTTTTCAGGCGGAAGTATTCGCCATTAGTCTAAACATACGCAGAAGATAGCGTAATGAAAACATTAGTATATTGAGTGATAGCCAATCGGCGCTCAAGCCACTAGCATCGTGTGAGATTAACTCCGCGCTAGTCCTAGAGTACCTACATAAATAATGTAAACGGCCGGCCTTGGCGCTATGAACTCAATACTTCTGGCATGGGTCCCTGGACATAGAGGAAATGTAATCGGAAATGTGATGGCGGATGGCCTCGCCAGAGAGGCAGCAGCGGAGAAACCAATTGAACCGGAGCCCTTTCTAATTATAGCACCACATACAATAAGAGAGCACCTCAGGCAGCAAAACTGACACCAAACAGCCGGCATGCGACAGGCGAAGCTTCTACTAGGGGCCTATAAAAAGCGCTTCAAGGCGATAATGAAACTCCCGATAATCATGAGAACAGTTACCGGTAATGCATGCCGTTTCTGTGATATGGAAGATGAGACTGCTGAGCACATGCTCCTCGAATGCACTGCATTATCTAGAAGGAGGCAGAGAACACGGCTCCATATCAGCCGGAGAGCAACCTACGGCCGCAGTGCAATATTTATACCCTTTTGTTATTATTGAAGAATTGAGCTAAATTATATTTGTTTTGTTGTAAAATTCTATAAAGATTTTTAATAATAATAAAAAATACCAAAAAAAAAAAAACAATAGAATGGTTCAATGAAAAACAATTCCAAAGCGAGCATTTTTTTTTTCAAGTCTAACCTTCACTAAATGAATTCGGAAATGTATAGGTTCGTATTTGATTCAAAAACTAAGTCATTCTCCAGAAAAACGAAATCCTCGTTTTCCGATGACTTTTTCGCTATGAATACGAGATGCAGTGTATTGTCGATGGGAAGTCTTAAAATGAAAGAAAGAGAGAGACTTATTGTCTTTAAATATGACACTTTTTCTCTTATATATCTGATTCCTTTCTTCGAACCCATTTCGTCACTATTAACTAGGCATAAGATTACACATAAGTTCATTCTCGGACAATATAGTCTTTATCGAACATTTTTCACTGCGAATTTTCTCATACGTATATACATATTTATATGTACATTTATGAATCGTTTTTGTATAAAGAATTTAAAATTTAAATATCAAATTTTTACTCATAAATTAAATACGAGATAATACTTTTATCTTTCACACGCCATTTCTTCATAAAACAATAGCTGAGAAAGTTCGAAGATATTCTGCGAAAGCATAGCGATAATAACGCGGGAAAACTCCAAGCAATTAAAAATGTATTACTCATAAGTTGTTACACTTAAAAGTACGTGTAAATATGTACATATGTCTGTCCAACATATGTGCATACATTCTCATAAATCATTCGGAATTCCAATAAGAAAAAAAAACGAAATTCTCATTCTTCAACATAGAAAATAATGCTGAAGATGCTGGAGATGCTCTGTTGGAATCAACAAGTGGCTAACATAACACCATAAGTATACAAACCTATACATACATGTACATGTTCCCCACAAGTGCTCCAAATGCACAGTATATAAAGAGTGTGCATGCGATCGGTGGAAAATAGAAGAGCGTATGTTAAATAATACAAAGAGAAAATTGCATTTTTGTCGTTTTGTCGCATGTCACTCACCGGCACTACAAAGGAGAGAGGTTTTACATTCATTTATTGCTCTTTAGATAAACAAATGCATTTGTGAATGAAATTCATAAGTGCATACATACCTATCTAGTACGTAGAGATGCACTATATAAAATTAAAATTTTGTAAAAGTCGCTTTAGCTATAGAAATATTCAGTTTTTTTTTTTATCAGTAAAGTAAAAATTAAAGGTTAATTAATTCTAAGAAGCTTAAACACGTAAGCTATGTAACTTGCTCTTTGTTATTCGAAAAAAGCGTAGCATATTTTTAGCGTTCTAACTTGAGGCGGTGAAAACGACATAGTTATACATACACATGTACATATCCGTATGTAAATATGTAACATATTCTAGCCAAATTCAATCAAAAAAAAATATTCGCTTATTTGTTAAAAATCACGATCTCCTTCTCTCTCTCTCTCTCTCTCATGCTCATACCAGTTTCATGCACGCGATTACCACATGCCAGGCACTGCGTTTTACTAACAATTTTCCAGCAGGGCATTTTGCTAATGAACTAACAAGCCCTCACGAATATACATACATATATATTTATCGAGAGTATCTGTGCGTGCAGTGCAATCGAAGAGATACCTACTCATCGAACACTTGGATATTTTTAACCGAAAAGATACCAAAGAGAGTGCCTCTACACAAAGTCATAAAGCAAAAACTAAAACAAAAGAAATGGTCATTGTGCCGCTCCAAGTAATGATAAAGGTACTCACTTGTATGTGGTTGTTGGTAAATTCATATTTCTATGTACGTATATATATATATATATATGTATATTTGGTGTGAGCAAGTTGCGCGAGTAGATCTTTTTTCCAATCAACCGCGCAAACTCTACAGATCACATCCCAGTAGGCCCAAAGATCTTCAAATCATCAATACTTTCCTCTTTACATTTCCTTTAGGGAAGATAACAACTTCCATGACTATACCCCATGACTATAGTACGGCGATGGCCGCCTTCGCACATAACTCAAGAGATAGTCCGGATTACCTCCAGTTAATTCTCAAGTTGGCCGCTGTGGTGCAGAGGGTAGAGTACTCGCTTGCCATAGCAGAGGTCTCGGATTCAAACACCTGTCCGGACAAACACCAGAAAAAATTTCTAATTAATAAAAATCCAATTATTGGTTTTTTAAGAGCAGTGGTCACCTCTCGGCAGTGGCGGCATTCTCTCCGAATGTATTTCTGCCATGAAAAAGCTTCTCACAAAAAAAAATGCATTCGCCGTTCGGAGCCGGCATAAAACTGTAGATCCACCCAATTAGTAGGAAAAACCAAAGTTAAGGCGCACTCCTCGAATTGGAAGAGAAGCTCGGCCATAAAACTCGTCAGAGTTATGATAGCGCCAGTGTATTATGTATATTATTATATAATTCTCAAGTTAACTCCGAATTAACTTGATAGCCCGGATTATCGCTGCCGTCTGTCAATGCTATAACACGTCTGACTTGGAATCGGACGACCACCGTTCGTTTCGCCGATTTTTTATATTGTTTTTTATTTTTATTGAATAAAAATGTAAAATTAAAATGTTAAAATAGGTCCCTAGAACGAACGAAAAATTTTCATAGAATTTTTGTCACTTTGAAATTACATCCAAATGAAAATGTGTCTTATAATGTTCACACAATTCACTCCTTCCAAACTGGTGAGGGTCCAAATACAATTGAACTAGTTCGTAACTAGAAATTTTGGCTCACGAGTAATTGCTTTCCCTGCAGGGTATGTACTACATACATATGCATGTATATAGGTGGGTGGGCTTGTAAATGTAGACATATGTATATATGTGTGTGACTTTTTTGCCGCTCAGACTTATTGGCAACCACTTGCCAGCGGTTAGCTCTATTGTGAGTTGGTGCTGTTGCCACACTTTTGCTGTAATTCAGCTGCCACCAACAAACCAACCAGCCAGCCATTCAACGCCGTCAACGTCACCTTCGTTTGCTCACCAATTTCTTGTTGACTGCTTTAATACGCTTGGCACACAGGCAGGCAGCCAGCCAACCAACTTGCTGCTTGGCCGTTTTTTTTGCTTGCCGTTTAGCAGCGCTAGCGGCGAGCCGCTCACTTAAAATACAATGTCTGACGTCGCATTTGGTTTAGTCCTTAAATAAGAAGCAACAAGTTAACATCAAATCAGCTCAACGAAATTCATTGTGCGAGTCTTGTGCGAGAGATACTTACATACACAAGAGATACAGATAGAAACTACAGAGATACATATTAAACAAAAAAAAAATTAGCGACAACATTTGTATTTCTTGTTTCTTAGATAATCAAACGCGGTTCCCCATTTACACAGAAAAATAAAAATAAAAAGCGCAAAAAAGAAGAAAATCGAGTAAAAGTCAATTGCAAACGTAAAGTGGCGCGTTGAACAAATATCTAATACAAAAAAAAACAGAAAACAGAGAAAATAAATAAGTAAATGAATGCGGATAAATATGCATGAAAATATTTATGGAATTCGCATAAATAAATAAAAATGTAAGCAAAAGCCGGAAAAGCTTGCAAGCAAATGCAGTTTTTGAGGCATGAAAAAAAAAACAGAAAATAAAAAATAAATAAAAAAAAATAAAACAGAAAATAAAAAATAAATAAAAAAAATAGAAAACAGAAAATAAAAAAAAAAACAGAAATTAAAAAAAAAAAACCGGAAAATAAAAAAAAAAAACAGAAAATAAAAAAGATAAAAATTTTTTTAATAAAGAAAATAAAATAATACTTGTAACAATAAAAATTTGCAAAAAAAAATTTATGCAGTTCCAAATGGCATTTGATTTCTTTTGGTTTTTGGCACACTTCATTTTCCAGCGATCAACGCGCGCTGTGTCTGTTGTAAGTGGCGGCATTTGTGTTATAGCGACGGCATTTTGCAGTTTTAAATATTAATAAAAAACGAAAAGAAATAAAGAAAACTCAGTTATAAAAAACAAAAATTTTAGAAAAATTAATTACAGAAAAAAATTCGAAATTGCTTGCAAAAAAGTGGCTATTATAGAAATCCGCGAACTTTTTATTAAAGTAAAAAAACATTAAAACATAGTTAAAAGCTGTGAATTCCAAAGTTAAAAAAAAATTACTGCAGACCGTAGAAATACATAATAAACAAATGTGCAGAAAAAAAATTTCTTTGCAAATTTCTTTCCACAAAAAAAAATGTTAACCCTTCCTGTCTACTTTTTTACAATTAATGCATGTTTGTCGAACTCACTGCTTTTTATTTACCTTACGGTCATCAATCATTGGCATTAAGAGACACATATTTTTTTCGCTGCAATATATGATTATATGCACAGTTGGGCAAAATTTATTCGAATAAGAATAATAGATGAATAAATTTTTTTTTATTTTTATTTGAATAATAAATAATTTCGTTTATTCAAACAAAAAATTATTCGAATAATAGATAATTTTCATTTACATATGTAAGAACAAACAAACATACAAACGAAAAAAATATACAATTTTTTTTTTACTATTACTCAGTTGTTTTTTTTTTTTTGCTGTACCCTGAGTTTTTATTTATTATTTGAAATAACGAATAAACCTCAGAATAATTATTCGAATGAATTTATCTGAATAAAATTTGAAAAATAAATTTTTATTCAAATAATTATCTAAATAAAAATTTATTCGAATAATTCCCAAGTCTGATTATATGTATGTACATATGTATGCAACAAAATTTTTAATTACACATGTGCAGCAGTCAAGCCGTCCCTGCAGGGAACTCAATAACTAGTGAGCAAAATTTCTAGTTCCAAACTGGCGAAAAAGTGTCAAAAAGGTGCTAGCGCAATTATAGTTAGACCCTCAATAGTTCAGAAGTATTGAATTGAGTGCCCAATTGAGTAGGTACTTTGATTTGTGTCGAAGTGATAAAAATTTAATGAAAATGTTTCCTTTGTTCAATTGCAGTCGGCTTCATATATTTCTGCAATTCTTAGATGTTTAGTGAAGCATTTTATATAAATTGTATTCTATTTGCATCTTCAGTTGTGTGAACTGAAATGTTGTCCTTTGCTTGAGCATGTTCTAGCAAAATACTAGTTGACTACATAGTTTCTCCGGATCTTCAGTAATATTTTCTTATTTGTTTCAATTTTAAATATTTTTTTACATTTTTATTCAGTAAATAAAAAACAACAATTTAAACAAAATTATCAGTAACCTTGACGGCGACAGAAATCGGAACGCGATTACCCGATTTCAAGTCAGACGCGTTAGACGCTGTATTATCGAGCCACTTGCATGAAGTGTGTCAAATGCTGAACTTAAGTGGTCAATTTAAAACTGTAGAATTTTTAGCAACTTTCAGCTATTCAGAACTATCGAAATTGTGCAAATAAACGAACTAGTGCAAACTGTAGAATTTAGTATTAGTTCGGAACTATCGAAAACGTTGGCAGAGGGTGACAATTGGCAACGCCTAAGCAATCGTCGTGTTAAATTCGCCAATTTCTTACATGCAATAGAGATTTAGCTCGCACTACACCATATCAAGTTGTACTTCAGAGAATTTCAAGTTTATTTCAGATATTTTCCATGCATTTCACTTGGATTATTTGGAATTTCTGAAATACACTTGGAATTTTTTGAAGTACACTTGGAATTTTCTGAGGTACATACATTTGGAATTATTGAAATACGCTTGGAATTTTCTGACGTACAACTTCAAATGGTGTAATAGTTGCGAAAAATGCACTAGAAGCGACCTAGTACAGAACTAGAGATTTTCCCTACAGGGTAGGTACATATCGTCCCTACGAATAAAAAATCAGTTATGTATTTTTCAGTAACTTTGCAGGAGAGCAAAAAAAACTGATTCCTGACGTCCATTGGCAAAATTTAGCAAACTTTTAATTCAGAAAAGATGGTACTATATCATTGTTATTGATTTGTGAAAAAATAGTTCACTTTTTTTACCCATTGCGACGTGATAAAGATCTGCGACTTTTTAACACACATAGCTGTTTTTATACACCAATTTTTTATTTTTTTTTTTATTTTTTTGTAAAAACGTATGCAATCTGTACATAATATACCGCTAGTCCTAGTTTCTATATGGAAAAGTTGAGTATCGAACTAATTAACTGACAGTTGCCATTTTTCCTGTATGCCTGTCAGCGCATACCTTTTTCTCAGAACATTTATGTATAGTACTACACGCGCATACTTTATTTGATAACTTCTAAACCAAACCAAATATGAAAAAACTGCAAACGCAGAAATTTGGGCAATGAACAGGGCTAGTAAAAAAAAATTTCCTAAAAATTTACATAACTGTTTTTTTATTCGCAGGGACGATATGTAAGTATGTACATATGTATTAACAAGCTACCCAAGGCAGAAGATTCGTTTTTATGTAAAAAAAAAATTGTATTCGTTTTTCGTATGCCCAATTTGGTAGAGAGGACAAACTCGTAAAGTAATGCATTTTATATTTATTATAATATTTTAAATTTCATATTATAACGATTATGATCAGTGCGATGAAAAGGGTGGGGCGTTTGGCTAATTTATGCAGTTTCTTTCAAAATTCGTTGAATTATTTTGTTGTCACTATATCGAAAGACAATTTAATATACATACATATGTACAGTACACTACAACACTTTGCACAAAGATTTTGTCTGAGGAAACGCCTAGTGAAATATTATGGCGAACAATTTTCTAGAACATTTTAGCCCTCTATCCAACTTCAATGTGCTTTTTTGTTCGGACTTTTTTCAAAAAAGGGTTAAAACGACCACTTCGTGCGGCGTTAGAGGGTTAATGTATTCCATTAAATTAATGCGCGTGAGATTTTACTATATGTTTCCTAACAACATACATATTTCTAGACAATATGTATTTTAACCCTTTTTTCCATTTGGGCCCAACTGTCATTCTCATTTCAATCGACTGCTGACCGAAGTAGTTCCATCGCAGAAGTGTCTCACTGTCAACTTTATTAATTTTAAAGTATCCATGATTATTTTGCATAGTTTCAGCCTTGCGAAAACTCTTTGATTAAGATCTCATTTCCAATATTTTTGAACTCTATGTGTTCCGGAAATTGATTGTCGGTTTTTCTTTTTTTAGGTTATATTCGCTGTTTACAAAAATTTGAGCTTTGCAAAAACTCTTTGACGGAGGCTCCACTTTGAACCACTTCTGGTATTTCTGTGTCCTCTTAAGCACGCTTCACATTGACAACCAACACGTTTGTTTTATTCATTGCGCTGTTCGCGATCAATGGTTTCTGTCTTGCATCTTTCCAGAAACCGTTTTTTTTAACGCTTACTTGTTGGCGCCAAATAAAAGAGAATTGTCAACGATGTACCCTTTATTCTTTACATATTTTTGTTTTTTTTTTTTATGAATTAAACTTCGATAAATTGCGCCGAAAATTTTACGAGAAATCCGAATATTTGCCAGCCATTCACATTTAAATACCGTATATTGCAAAATGGAAAAATACTGAAATTGTCAATTGAAAGCGGCAGTTCGTTTATTCATCTTCAATAACTTTGATTGCTCCGCATGCGCCGCACACAACAATTTGGGCGCACAAATTGGCGTTGACTTTTATGGCGCCCAGTAATTTCAGTAATTTGTTTGATGCAATTTTACGAATTCAATTGAAAATCATGATTATTGCACTTCACCCACTGTCTGTGGACGTGATGATGATATGGCGTTAGTTCAATAAGAAAATTATTGGCTTGATTTCAGCAACTCTCCACTCTCCTCTCAGCATCTCAACTGAAGCTGGTGATAAATGTGATTTTTTAATTCAAACTTTTCCGTGCACGCCAACCAATTCCAGACGAATAATTTTTCTTCTCTCTAGGTCAAATGTGTAGATAAGTATTATTTGTCTCACTTTCACTGGCTAGACAGTCCCCATCTCTGGCGCAAGTCTTTTTTGTGTGACACTGAGTCACTAAATCAATAAATACTTATGTACCCTTAATTGTTTGCCCTAACAATGTGTTTAATGATCTTATCACAGTTCTGACATATACATAGCTACTCGTATTTGTACATATATTATCTGTGTAATGGGATTCATTTGACTCTAACGGCCAAGGCAGATCTAGGAAGGTAGGCCCGGTGGCGAATTCAAAAATTTCCCATGTATTTTGTTAGTGTAATCGGTAGAGTGTAATGTCAAAATGAATGAATTCGCTTGGGGCTCGTCCATTCCTATTGGCCATGATGTGAATTCGCTTGGATTTTGACATTACACTCTACCTTTGCATATAAAAAAAGTAGTTTCTGAATTCGCCACCGGGCCTACCTTCCTAGATCTGCCTTGCTAACGGCCTTATTCCGGTGTGGTAACATAATTTACTTTACTGGTGAAATAAAGAATCTGGTACTTTAAACACTCTTTTCGTATTCTGGCAGCAGAAAATTAAGTTACCACCTCAATACGTGGTAATATTTTGTTACCATTTTCAGCCCGATTCAATTCCGTTATGGTATGGTATGGAAATGCTTTGACAGCGTTACCATTTGTGCCAGAATACCAATTGAAAAGATGGTAATTTTCCGGTAACGCTCGGAATAGCAGTGTGTCAGCTTCTGCGTATTTTGCGCTCCTTTCTTCTTGCTTGTTTTCGTGTTTAATTTGTGGCATTGTTTTGCTCTAGAAATGTGTACATATCTTATGTATTGTTTTTGTATTCTAGTCGTCTTCTACCTTTTACCTGCACGTGGTAAACAACCAAGCACGGCAGTCTTCTTATGCTTAATCTACACACACTTTCGATCATTCAGAGTCTACGGATTTATGCGTAAACCAAATATATGGATAAGAAATTTTATAAGTCGGCTTTTTACACGCATAGCCAACACATGTATTGTGTGTGCTTATCTACATACATACATATGACGGGAAGTGTAAATAAAATTTCATGGCTCATTATTTGACCATCAGAAATTCTAGCGCCTGTCTCTCATTAGCGTCGGTGGCGCCGATTTTAATGAAATATGTAAACAATAAACATACTCAATAAATATTAGTACATATCTATTGATTAAACCTTCGAAAATGATTGGAAAAAGTCTGACCTTCGATAATGCATGCGAAAATCGTTGGCATACCATTCGAGAACTAAGTCTGTAAATGGGAATTTTTCAGCAAAACAACAAATATGTCGTAAACTATAAGCCTCCGGCACGTTTTGTTTTCACTTTTAAGTTCTGTGAGCGCCCCTCTAAACAGCTGAAAAAGTAATTTTTCTTGGAGCGTGCTTCCTTAATGTAAAGCCGACCCATTAGTTAGTAACTAGTTACTGATCTATTTGTTTAAAATTTATTAACATTAAATTAATTTCAAATTTTGTTTCAAGAAAGCAACATACATGCATATATCGTCGTACCATGCGAAAACTAACATATTTAAAATTTCTGGCGAAAGCTACCAATAAAAAAATTCTGTACGAAAAGTAGAACATTTGACTTTTGGCCGACGAAAAATAATAAAATCGACTTTTGGCTGACGAAAAGTATCAGTAATTATATACTGGTTTTACGTTAAAATTGTTGTTGTTTAAACGAAATTGATAGTTTTCATCAGCCAAAAGTCGATTTTATTACTTTTCGTCGGCCAAAAGTTGAACTTTTTACTTTTCGTCAGCCACAAAAAATCTGATGTTAGTTTTCGTATGGTGCGACGATATGTACATACAATACATATGGGCTAATCCTGCGTAACGCACGCGACATTCGTACGCATATAATCAATGATAAAGGAGGGAAACAACGAGAGGATTACATGTTTATTTTATCTAATGCAAAGCACTACCAGAGTACTGCATTCACGAGAAAATTTAAGCTGGAGTAACATTTAAGTTCTGATATACACGCAAATATATAGTGGTAACGCACGCGACAAAAAATAGAAGTTATTTTTTAATGCGTCTGGAAGTATGCAAAATTTAACGAATTTTGCACAATAACATATTTACTAAAAATGAGGAAATGAAGTTCGAAGAGTACCTTAGGTTCGTAGATTTACGAAATTTTAAAAATATTTCTCTAATTTTGTTTATGGACTATAATAGTAGTACTCACGCGACAGTAACGCACGCGACAAAATTTCCCAATGAAAAAATATAAAACAAAATTTTTTTTTTAATTCTCATTTTTAATGAATTTTTAGCAAAGAATGAATAAAAAAGTAATTTTAAAGTATTTTGATAGAATAAGTAAAAAATAACTTAAAACTAGGTACGTTGTACTTTAATTTTTTCTTCGGCAAATAAGCTGTTCGAGCAACCTCAATAAAGTCGCCATCGATGTATGAAAACCAACGCAAACTTTTAATTCCGATAATGTTTGGAACACTTTTCCATAACTTAGAGAGATAAAGTTTGTATCGGAGATGCCACGCCCCCTTTTCCAATAGCTCCCATTTAACATTTTTTATGTCCCTACAAATTTCAAGGGTCCTACCATGAACACTTCCAGAGATATTGAGTATAAAAAATTTGGGGTATATGGGAGGTGCCATGCCCCTTTTTGTAATAACGCTCATCTCTATTTGTGAGCTTGGCATCACGTTAGTATATCATCCCAAGCCTTACAAAGAATATTTTCAGAAATACATATACAGTATGAATCGTTTTGTTTGTATGGGAGGTGCCACGCCCTTTTAACTTTTTTGAAATTATTTTCCAATAGAACTTTCTCCAGACAATACTAAACACAACAAAAAAAGAATTATCGAAATCGTTCCATCCGTTCAGGCGTGATGCGATGACCAAAGAGATAGTGATTCATTTTTATATATATACATACATTGAATTTTTGCACTTACGGTAACGCACGCGACAAATTTAAAACACACATAAAGTGGTAACATTCAGCTTTCGGACAACACTTATTTTATTTTTGGAAAAAGGTACACTGAGAGAAAAAAAATATATGGAGGGGTCAAAGAAATTGTTTACCTATTTTGAACACTACTTTCTTTGTTTTGAGTAAATTTTCCTTAAAACATGTTAAAAGGTTTATAAAATATTGTTGTTACATGCGTTGCCATGGTTTCATATACTTGTTTTGAAAAAATTCATACATTAAAATAATGAAAAATTCTTTAAGCGCCATTCCATTTCCAACTTTCCTTGTTTTGAAGACTTGATTTCTTTAATTTTGAGAAATTAAATTCCCATACAAATCGCCATGGCAACGAATTTGTTTGAATGTTTTTTTATGTTTTTTCCACATTTTTGAGAAAATTTACACAAAACAAAGAAAATTTTGTATTGGGACGCGTGTTCAAAATAAGGAAAATTATGTCTTTGATCGAGAGAAATTTTTTTTTTGAGTGTACACAAGCTTACTTTGTCACTGAAATTTTTTTTTTTATTTCAAGTGGTTTCCTAGGTTTAATAACTATTTATATAGTTTTTTGGTAACGCACGCGACAAAAGGATAAGCGAAATTTTAAAGTAAAAAAACTACTTTATTCTTACTAGCTGCGCAAATTTGATAATCTTAAATTAAATTACGTTCTAAGTAGAATGATTAGAGCATGTAACAATAATATAACTCTCTTTTCAATGAACTACAACCGCGAAGAAAAAAAATGATACTTTGCTAATAAAAAAGCCTTAGTGAAAATTATTTTTTTGGCGATTTTTCTCAGCCTGAGTTTAAGAACGAATAGAAAATGCTTATGTTTTTCTAACATGTACATGTATTATCTTTACTAACAAATACCAAAAAAAAAAAGTTCGGACCATTTTTAATTTCATGCTCTTGGTTGACTTTTTCAGGATTATCCCATATGTATGTATATGTAGGTACATATCGACGCTTCCAAACAATACTGTACTAAGTCGACTTAGTATATTTTCCCGTTTTTTGGCGTTTTCATGTATTACGTGTCTTAATCTAGATGCTGTCAAATTTTAGTATCAATCGGACAATCCAATCAAAAGTTATAAGCAAAAGTGTACATATAATACAACTCGAGATTTTTACAGAATAAAAACTTTGAGAGCTTGCCATGAAAAACAACGTAGCAAGTTTTTATTTTTTCTTACGGTTTTATATAAAGCGTACCCTTACTTTGATATTGTCGAGTTTTGGTGTTGATCGTTCAATCCAAACAGAAGTTACAAGTGAAAATGTATTTAGCATACAACCGAAGTTTCATATCGAGTTTAAACTTTGAGAGCTTCACCTGCAAAACACAGTTTTCAGACTTAGTACAGTTTTGTTTGGAAGCGTCGATATGTACATATGTATCTCAATTGCTTCCATTGGGTTTCTATGTAGTAAGAAATATCCGTTCATATAACAGCTGCCAAGCCGTTTAAATGGCAATGCATTGGAAATCCGCCATTCAATTTCCAGCGTTTGAAAACTGCAAAACGGCAATAACCATTTGCCACTGTAGAGCACACACAATTTATAAATCACTGATTTTTAAAATTTACATTCTCGTACAAATTAAAATTGCGTTTGCAAATTAGAAGATGAAGAAGAAAAAAGGTAGAAAAAATGTAGAAGCAACTGCAAAGGAAATGCATTTCAAAAGTTCTTGTTCGTTTATTGTTGACTATTGAGGTCAACGACGTTTTCATAATTCCATTCATAAATTTTTTTTTGTTTTATTTTTAACTCAATAGTTTGTATTTGCGATTAATAAACAAATAAAACGACGATTCAGCAAAACTCGAAAACGAAATTTTAGTTGGCTTAGTCATAAATTTTAATACATAAATGCATACTTATACATATATGTACATTGTACAGGCACATATTTACATATATAAAACTATGGCAAGAGCAGAATGAAAAAAAAGAAAATTCTATATATTCAATAGCAATTAGTTTGTAACTCATCGATTTTTCTTTAAAATTTAATGTTAAGTCAAGTGCATTTGAGAGCTGCACATGGTATACATATATTTACATGTAAATAAAAATTCAAACAACAGGAAATATATGTATTTTCGCGCGCCATGTAAACACTTCCGACATTTTGAAAGCACAGATGCACTATTTCCAGCGAATTAATGGCAAATTCTAATGTACAAGTGTATCATAAACAGGCCAATTTAGAATGTATACACAAAAAACATTATGAAAAGGGCGTGGGTTTTCAAATCCGTACACGAATTGTTAACCAAGTCTAATGTTTATTGGGTATAATTTAACTACAGTGTATTCTCAAATTCATATTCATATTCATATTCATATTCATATTCATATTCATATTCATATTCATATTCATATTCATATTCATATTCATATTCATATTCATATTCATATTCATATTCATATTCATATTCATATTCATATTCATATTCATATTCATATTCATATTCATATTCATATTCATATTCATATTCATATTTATATTCATATTTATATTCATATTCATATTCATATTCATATTCATATTCATATTCATATTCATATTCATATTCATATTCATATTCATATTCATATTCATATTCATATTCATATTCATATTCATATTCATATTCATATTCATATTCATATTCATATTCATATTCATATTCATATTCATATTCATATTCATATTCATATTCATATTCATATTCATATTCATATTCATATTCATATTCATATTCATATTCATATTCATATTCATATTCATATTCATATTCATATTCATATTCATATTCATATTCATATTCATATTCATATTCATATTCATATTCATATTCATATTCATATTCATATTCATATTCATATTCATATTCATATTCATATTCATATTCATATTCATATTCATATTCATATTCATATTCATATTCATATTCATATTCATATTCATATTCATATTCATATTCATATTCATATTCATATTCATATTCATATTGATATTCATATTCATATTCATATTCATATTCATATTCATATTCATATGCCTATATGTATGTATATGTATATTTTATTTATTACATACATATATCTACTCATAGCAGACTTTTTTCTTAGTAAATTAGGTACCCATTAATGAATGAGTAAAAATTAATTATTGCAATTTTTTATAAATAGAATTGAAAAAAAAAAATTGCAAAATTATAGATTTGAATGTTAATAAACCGGTTTAGAATAAACAAGTAAGGAAGCCTAAGTTCGAGTGGAATCGAACATTAGATACTCAGCTGTATGCTTTCATTGTTTGTTTGCGTTTGATGAAAACACGTTGTATTTTATATAAAGCGAGTGCTGCATAAAGTGGGCGTAGCCACGCCCATTTTCAACATTTTTATCAGTCATCCAACTAAGCATATGAATATTATTCTTTGTGCAAAATTTCATTCCTTTATGACTTCTAGTTACAAAGAAGTCTTGTTACAAATTCCCAAAGGGTGTTCCAGAAATATCTTTGTTAAAAAGTAGGCGTGGTCATAAACCGATTTCAATAAATTTTTGCGTGTCTATTAACACAAGTTATAAAAGTGTATAAACCAAGTTTCGTCATAATATCTCAATTATTTGTCGAGTTGTGGGCTCTGAAATCTCGTTGATTCCTTTGTCTGAAAAGAGGCGGTGCCACGCCCATTTTCCGAAATTTTTCTATTTTTTGTTTCCGATCTATTGTAGAACTCATGCCACAAAATTTCAATGAATTATCTTTATATTTGACAAAGATATCGCTTAAAATGTTTTTATTAGGCCACTTTATGATACCCATATATAAAAGTGGGCGTGGTCGTCAACCGATTTCGCTAAAATTTCGAACATGTATTACTACAAGTAGTGAAAGTGTATAGACCAAGTTTCGTCATAATATATCGATTATTTGTCGAGTTATGGGCTCAGAAATCTCGTATATTCCTGCTTCTAAAAGGAGGCGGTGCCACGCCCATTTTCTAAAATTTTTGTATTTTTTGTTTTATGTCCATAATTGGACACCTTCCATAAAATTTCAATGATATATCTTTATATTTGACAGAGATATCGCTTAAAATGCTTTTATTAGGTCACTTTATAATACCCATATATAAAAGTGGGCGTGGTCGTCAACCGATTTTGGCAATTTTTCGTCCAAACATTTGCCTAAGTAAGTATATCACGCCTATCAAATTTCATCGATATATCTTCAACGGTTTCTGAGTTATGACTCATAAAACTTTCAATGTTTGCCCCTTAATAAGTGGGCGTGGCACCGCCCATTTTCCAAAATTTCACCATATTTCTTCATAAGGGCCTGAGCTCAATACGTGTGTGAAATTTTATCACTCTAGCTCTATTAGTGACCGAGATAAAAAATTTCCGATTTTTACTATATAGGGGAGGTGGGCGTGGTCATGGTCCGATTTCACCCATTTTCAATACCATCCGTTCCTGTCTTGATACCAACTTACATTTCAAATTTCATCAAAATATCTCAATTTTTGCGCGAGTTATCGTGCTCACAGACGGACAGACGGACAGACGGACAGACGGACAGACGGACAGACGGACAGACGGACAGACGGACAGACGGACAGACGGACGGACATGGCTCAATCGATTTCTCTTTTCACCCTGATCATTTTGATATATATAAGTCTATATCTATCTCGATTATTTCATTCTGTTACAATCCACCGTTAGGAAATCAAAACTATAATACTCTGTGTACTAGTACAGCTGAGTATAAAAAAGGAAGGAAGTGAATAAAATGGCAACGGCTATGCTAAACAAATAATAAAATTAAACAATAGATTTTTTTTTTTTATCAATAAAATCAAGTACACAATGAAGTGCCGCCACCAGCAGCGATTTTTTTTTTGCATTTTTTTATATTTTTTATTTCACAATTTTTTACTTGGCGCCAAAAAAAAGAGAGAAAAACACACAAAAAAAAAACATGAAAATAAGACCGAAAGAAATCACGCCGCCTGCATTTGTGAGAGTGAGACAAATAAAATAATGAAGAATCGCTAAATTAAAGTAAATTGAATATTTTTTTTATACTTATTAATACAGATCGTGCAGTATTCATTGGCATAACAACAACAGAACATCGACAATAACAGCAACAACAATTAACACCAGCCAGCAACCGCTCCCAGTGTTGCTAAATTAAACAATAATAAAAATAAAAAAAATTTCATACAACACAAACAAGCAAAGCAACAATATTGGCAATATAAAAGTAAAAAAACAAACAGAGAGAGAAAGAGCTCTGAAAAACGGAGCGAATTCCGGGTCTCTTCTTAATATAAAACATACATACCTACACACAAAAATACCTAGATCTGCTTAGAAGGAAAATAAATTGATTTTTTGCTGCCCAAGAAGTGTCAGTAGTGAGTAAAAGCAGAAAATTTGTGTTTACTTAAAAAAGTGAGCTGGAAAAGCAAACAGCGAAAAATAAAAACAAAAATTAATTCAGTAAAATTGAACTAAAATATATAAAAATCACCTTAAACAATTCAGCAGTAAAACGGCATTGTACTTAAATTTTGTATCAATGAAGTTCTCAATAAATGTAAGTATAGACATCAAAACTTGTATCTAGTACTCGTATAAAAAAACTGGGTTTATGGGTTGTTTTCTTAAAAAAACTACATATTTCTTTCTACAAACACTTTCACGTGTTTTAAACTATTTCAAAATTTACTATCGAAGGCGTGATAGGAAAAAGAGATTCGCTTATCCAAATCATTTACGAATAATCTCTTGATGAGAACGAAACAAGATACTGAAGATAGCACATAGCCGAAACCGGTTTATAACCAAATCAGACTTGACAAGGGATGACGGAAATTCGTTCCACAATACATCGAATTTGAAAATACTTACATTGATAAATTATTTCCTTATTACCCCGCAGTAAAAATCCGAAATGAATCCTTTATGAATCACTTATTAAATGCAGCTATGACTGAGGAGGCATCAGTGAATACTTGCATATAAAGACTGCTGAATTTTTCATATATGTAAATGGTTTGCTTTTCTCAGAAAAAAAAAACAATAAAAATTGTAATCAGTTATGACGACAGTAATGAATATTCAACAAAGAATCATCAATGATCATTTAGCAGTGAAACAAATTTATTGCAGGGTACTTGTTCGTACTTTGTGTTTACTTTTGGTTATTTTTTTTTTCTTCATGTCCTCCTATACACCGATGTATCTCAGCTTAATACTAGGGTGGGAGGAGGAGTGTATTCAGCCGACGGTGGGCTAATAATATTATTTCGCTTACCTGATTACTGCAGTGTCTTCCAGGCGGAGATAGCAGCGATACATAAGGCGATTGAGTCGTTGAAGGCAAGTAAAAACGAATGTAAGGAAGTCTACATCTGCTTAGACAGCCAGGCTGCACTGAAAATGCTTGAGTATGTCATATGCAAATCCAGAACTGTGGAAAATTGCCGCAGATCTTTAAACGAGATGGCTGAGCAATTTTCCATACACCTCGTATGGGTTCCTAGACACTGTAACATGCTGGAAAACGAAATGGGCGACGAACTTGGAAGAAAGGGCATATCCGCTCCACTTTCAACGTCGTTGAAGGGTTTAGATTTGCCGCACGCTACAATCAAGCTCAAACTCAAGGAGCTATACTACAATGAAGCAATGGTATGAGTACCAGCAACCATATTAGGTTCTTGTGGCCTAACTGGGACGCCAAACGAACAAAGAGTCTACTCGCACTCGGAAGGTCCGAACTTGTACTAATGATAGTGTTGATCACAGGCTATATAATCCTTCGGAGGCATGCAGAAAGGTTGAATGCCGCATATTACGATTACTGTAGGTCTTGTGAGGATGAAGAGGAACCCGAAAATTCTAAGATTTGTGGAATCCACACAATGTTTCAAGTAGGTGGGGGTGTTCGGATCCACGTGGTAGCACAATGGGACCTCAGCGCCTAAGTGCACTAAGTTGATGTTAGCAGCCACTGTAAAGTAACCTTTTCTTCACTTTACATTCACAAGAGAGATTTTTCGACAGAGTTGCAATTACAAAATGTTCTAATTCGCTAAAATTTAGAGGACTAACTCAAGAGATAGTCCGGATTGCTTTCAGTTAATTCTAAAGTTAACCCCAAATTAGCTGTATAGTCAGGATTATAGCTGCCGTCTGTCAATGCTTATATTCAGCTAGGTTTGAGTATGGGAATGTGATTCGTATCATTGTGATGGTATCACAGTGGGATCTGGCATGCAACACTGTGTTATGTACTGTACACTGTACAGGTTCTTGTGTAAATAGCTCTTGATGAACATATCATTACTCACCATTCCCAAAGACTTGCATACATATGTACATTTGTATATAATATCCAATATATATACACAGGCCCGTAGCTAGGGGGGGGCATTGTGGGGCAATGCCCTACCTTAAAATTAGAATGCCCTACCTTAAAAAGGCCAACAAGTGAGATGAATTATTATAATTAAATTTTTTGTCATAGTTTGAGATAAAAAATTATTGCGGTTTCAATGTATGATATGGAGAATCCACCCTGCATCACATATATAATTAAATAAGACCATCGAATTTTTGTAGTTTGGTTAAAGGAATGGTTCATTCCGGCACTTTTCTGACAAAAACTTATCTCACTGTGAGCGAACAACACCAAAAGCGTGGAATCGATTTCTAAAGCTGTGTGCTAATCTAAAACATTTTACTCGATGGAAAAATAATCTATGGTTATCGTTTAATCATTTTCGAGAGTTTTTTTCTCACCTTGACTTGCGTGCATACCTACAGGCGACCCACATACCAAATTTAAAGATCTCCAAATCTCCACACCTAAATTGGAAGCTGTACCATCTTGTTGGCTTATTCTCAATGAGTATTGCTTATGTACTGTCACAATAATTATGTGTCAACAAATAGGTATTAAAAGTACGGGGAAAATTTTCCAACAGTTTACCACGCGTTGAAAAAAAGTCATTGGGGGTTGTAGAGGAGGTCCTCCTGATTCTAAATTCAAAAGTCCCGTCGACCGCAGATGTTGGTAAGTTGTAAAATTTACCAAACAAACCCCCAATACTGCGTACGATTACCGAGGAAAGGCACTTATAAAAACATGCACATATGTATATATGAGTGTAGAACATCTTTTTTCTTCGAAAGTCATTTTTCTCGGACGGTGGTTCCTTAATGGAAAGCCGTCCCTTTCGGTAGACAGATGGAAATCTGAGCCAATGTACGTCACTGACCTAGAGAAAAGTGATATTTATGCTGACTGATTTTGGAAGCCATGCCTCCATGCACATAGGTAGATTTTCAAGTTTTAAAATATAAATAAAATAAATATTTTATTGTCTACATCTATTCAAAATTGCTTGTTTAATGTAAAGTTTTAATAATTTGTGTTAAAAGTCGATTTTATTGAAAAATATATACAGTGACTCAAAAAAAAATCATACGAAATAGTTTCTAAATTTATTTCAAAGAATTCTGTTGCATATTATTATATTACAATTGAATGAGCTGCAAAACTGCATACTCAAAAATCTTCTAAAAAATGTAGCTTCAGAATTCTTAGCCCCTTTTTATGATAAGTATTTCCTTGACTTTGAAAAATTGGAAATACTAAAAATACTGCCTAGGAAGTTAACAATAATCGCTGATAAATATCTCGGTTACTTTCGAGCATCACCTACATTAACCAAGATATGCGTTAGAAATATAAACATTAAAATCAAATATAAAACACAAAAAAGAATTTTATTGTAGGTACATAAGAAAAACCCTGTATCTAGTAGTGAAGTGCGGCTTTGTGCGACGTAATTTTTTGTCGGCAAAATATTAATTGTACTAGATATCATGTCCAAGGGTTAATGTGACTGAGTCTGACAGAGCAACATAACAAAATCAATTTTGAACACGAAAAAGAGTGATAATTTTTTTAAATATCGCAACTGTAAAAGCTTAAAACTATAAACTTAGAATTATTGGAAATCAAGGATATTATTGAAAAGTGTTAATAATTACCTGAAGCTTTAGGATCCATCACGATTACTTAAATGAATTGCTTTAAATAATAAATATTCACGTTGAAACTATCACTTAAAATTATGTAAAAAAAACTAAAAAATTTACTTTAGATATGCTAAGTTTCGACCATCTGGCAGCAAGTGCAGAGTATGGGGTCGGGAAAAAAGCGATGAATTATTGTTCCCCAGTCTATTTCCAATATGTGGGTATGTTTTTTTCTGCAATTGTAACAACTTTACAAAATTCAATTTTGGCCGCATAAAAGTTGAAAATCTACCTATGTGCGATGTAAGACTAATTGTGATACATTATTTGCTTCCGCCCTACCTTAAACCAACGCTGCCCTACCTTAAATTTAAATCTAGCTACGGCCCTGTATATACATATGTACATACGTACACATGAATGTATAATATTTGCTTCTTTGGACATAAACGAAAAAAGAAAGCAATGAGATTAATGTGCACAAAAAAATTCTCACGCAAAAGCGTTTTATATTAATTAGCTGGAAACAATTTTTCAAAAGCATTTCTATGCCAGCCAAATACATACATATGTTGTATATAAAAAACAAACTTAGCACAACAAATTTTTTAACAAATTATTGTGCAACAAAGTAAGATTAAGTAAAGTACCCTAAAAATAAGTAGCTTGTTGTTGTTTCTTTTAGTAAAATAAGTGAAATTCTTTCACATTTATTATCTAAACTGAATTTTTTGTTTATCTTTTGTTTAGGTTTTGTTTTTATTTTACGAAAATATTAACAAATTTTGCATGCAATAAAAAAAAAAACAATAAAACTACACTCACTTGTGTCTAGGTACATATGCACCTAAATAACGTGTGTTCATCAAGTTAAGTCAAACAAAAAGTTAAACGCTAAGAAGAAAAATATAAAACTCAAATCTAAAAACAGAAAGTTTACATCTCTATGCAAATTGCTTTTGCATGAAAATGCGATTTTTAAATAAAAATTTAAACCAAATTTCATTGAGATTTTTTGTTGGAAAAACAAATTTTCTGCGATTATTTATAATCAAGTGCAAGAAAGCACTACGAATAAATTAATGTAATCATCTGCCCCTAGGCAGTATCTTGTTTAATGTTTTCTGAATTTTACAGTCGACTCATTGCACAAATGTTGCAAGCTCTCAGCAACAGCAAATCTATTTCGAAGTTGCCTGCAAGACTACATAGACTGTAAATTGCTTGAGAGCTTGTGAGGACTGATAACGCTATAGAGACGGTACCGGTATTGGTATTTAAATTAATGAATAAGGAAGCAACTCTAGCAAATTAATAAAATATTTTCGCACTAGACCATTCAAACACTGATTTTAGCACTGCTCTATAAAAATCTAACATCGATACTGGGCTTCGAAAATTCACACTCAGAAAAGTTGAGATTTACTTTTATGAAAAGTTCCACTCGTTAACTCGATAATAATGACCTTGAACGAGTTTTTTGCATCCATCCTTTTGGATTAAAATGATGCGTTCGAATTAAATGCAATTGATTTGTTATCTGTTATACGAATAAATGTGTATGTATGTATGTATAGATGTACTAGATCTGTGCGAGTATGTTTACATTCATGTGGCTTAATTGATTTTAGTAATAAATTTTGTAAATTCATTTTAGCCACACTTAGCCAGATTTTCTGTATTTGCACAATGCATACATACATATATCTTTCAACGCTTTGCGCCCATACACATATCTACATATGTATATAAGAGTATATATATATAATATCTACATATGTATGTAGAAGTATTTACATTTGTTTTAATAAAAATGCGGCGCGTGTGTTGGAAAAGCGAAAGAAAATTCGCTTAATTGAAAATCAATTGCAGTCCATAAAGATAAAACAAACAACATGTAAATATGGTACATACGTACATACATACATACATACGTTTATCTATTTCAATACTGTCTGTTGATCAAGTGATCTCTTTGAAGCTCAATTGTGTCCGACAGCAATTTTCAATTCTTTTAAGTTTGGGCATTGCTTTAGAATGATCGGCAGCATACATATGTGCATACATACATATATGTATGTTTGTAAGTATGTAGGTGCATACTACATTCGTGTGACTTTCAATTTTCCAGAACGATTCATACTTATTCACTTCACAATCTATGCTCTGTGCTGCTTTTTATACTCAGCTGTACTAGTACACAGAGTATTATAGTTTTAATCACATAACGGTGGATTGTAACAGAATGAAATAATCGAGATAGATATAGACTTATATATATCAAAATGATCAGGGTGAAAAGAGAAATCGATTGAGCCATGTCCGTCCGTCTATAAAAACACTCTAACTCGTGCAAAAATTGAGATATTTCGATGAAATTTGAAATGCAAGTTGGTATCGAGACTGGGACCGTTGGTATTGAAAATAGGCGAAATCGGACCATGACCACGCCCACTTTTCCTATATAGAAAAAATCGGAAATTTGGTATCTCAGTCACTAATATAGCTGGAGCGATGAAATTTTACCCACGTGTTGAGCTCAGGCCCCTATGAAGAAATTTGGTGAAATTTTAAAAAATGGGCGGTGCCACGCCCACTTATTAAGGGGCAAACATTGAAAGTTTTATGAGTCATAACTCAGAAACCGTTGAAGATATATCGATGAAATTCGGTGTGCGTAATATAATTACTTAGGCAAATGTTTGGACTAAAAATTGCCAAAATCGGTTGACGACCACGCCCACTTTTATATATGGGAACTATAAAGGGGCCTAATAAAAACATTTTAAGCGATATCTCTGTCAAATATAAAGATATATCATTGAAATTTTATGGCAGGAGTCCAACTATGGACATAAAACGAAAAACACAAAAATTTTGGAAAATGGGCGTGGCACCGCCTCTGTTTAGAAGCAGGAATATACTAGATTTCTGAGCCCATAACTCGACAAATAATTGATATATAATGACGAAACTTGGTGTGTACACTTTTATTACTTGTGGTAATATATGTTCAAAATTTTAGCGAAATCGGTTGACGACCACGCCCACTTTTATATATGGGTATTATAAAGTGGCCTAATAAAAACATTTTAAGCGATATCTTTGTCAAATATAAAGGTAATTCATTGAAATTTTGTGGCATGACTTCCACAATAGACCGGAAACAAAAAGTAGAAAAAATTTGTTAAATGGGCATGGCACCGCCTCTTTTTAGACAAAGGAATATACGAGATTTCTTAGCCCATAACTCGACAAATAATTGAGATATTATGACGAAACTTGGTTTATACACTTTTATAACTTGTGTTAATAGACATGCAAAAATTTATTCAAATCGGTTTATGACCACGCCCACTTTTTAACAAAGATATTTCTGGAACACCCTTTGGGAATTTGTAACTCGAAGTCATAAAGGAATGAAATGTTGCACAAAGAATAATATTCATATGCTTAGTTGGATGACTGATAAAAATTTTGAAAATGGGCGTGGCTACGCCCACTTTATGCGGCACTCGCTTTATATAAAATACACCGTGATTCTATCAGACGCAAACAAACAATGAAAGCATACAGCTGAGTATCTAATGTTCGATTCCACTCGAACTTAGGCTTCCTTACTTGTTTGATATTCCTCTTGCCATAAAGTTGGGTGAAATCGATATCGATTGGCGTCAAAAATGTCACGATCGTTCGGTGCCACCCAAAACTTAGACTTCTTAAATACTTGATTTTATATAGAAACTTTATTGTGGTTTCTTGTTACATTTGTTGTTATGCAGGAGCGGATTTACATAGGGGCAACATGGGCGGCTGCCCAGGGCGCCGTTTCAATAGGGGCGCCAAAACTAAGACAAAGAAAAAAAAATTTTTTTATTTATCAAAAAAAAAGTTTTTTTTTTTGAATATTACGAGTACAACAAGAATGAAAGATTTTTCAATTTTTTCAGAGGAAAAATTAATCAAAGTAAATTTCAGAACATTGGTACATTTGGCTCATTTGCTGCATTTGCACTTTTCAAAATACACAACTTTTCAGGAAGGGCAATTTTGAGATTCAACCGCCATATGGTGCGCAAGTAAATGCAACATTTGGTTTGTATCTGAAGCGCTTAGTTTTCAAAAAATCATAAAGAATTTTTTACTCAACATGAAGTATGATGTAACTAACTATTCTGCAGCATTAACTCAAAAATCACGTTTTTTGATTCATGCCGGTTGTGCAGCAAATGAGCGATATGTAATCACTAAGTTTTGGTAGCTTGTGTGCAGTAAATGACGTGAAAGATTCAAATTTAATTGAAATTTCAAATTTAAAAATCAAGTAGGCATTGAAGTATTTTTTCGGGGAAATGCGCGAGCTCACTTTTTCAAAGGAAACTAAGATCTGAATATTTTCTGTTTCTGGTTAATTTGAATAGTTCGCGCCTCTATACAATGCGCTGCGTAAATTTTATGTAATCTTAAAAGTCGTTCCGAGTTAAAAACATCAAAAAGTGTCAGTGAATTAATGTTTTTATGAAAAATAGAAGAATGAGTGCAAATATGAAAAAGTTAAGCGGCCCAGCAAACAAAAAACGTGCAGCCGAGAAAGTGCAGAAAGACAAAGATTTACTGTCGAAAATCCTTAAACTTGATTGTTTTTTTTTTTTCAAACTCCTTCTAAACAAAATGACTCCGTTGTTGATCATAACCAAAAAGGTAAAAATGCATAAGTCAATTGATCGACAGCTAGGTTAGCCCAGGTAGATTCTGGGCCAGAAAGCCAGATTTCGCTACCTGGGAGGCACCCTACTGTCAAAAATTGTGAGTTTAGTTTCAGGACGAAACATTTTCAATATAAAATTGTTTTTCAGATTCGTATGATGAACTGAAATTTAATGATATTGCGAAATCTGTGCCATCTAATAATGGGGGTTTAAGATCAGATCATTTTGAAGGTTAGAAAATGGAAAAAAGTGTGGTACCTATATAAGAATCGAATCAAATTTTTTCAATCCGTAAAATATATCAGTAATGAAATTTCACCACGCGAAGGCAAGTACTTACGGTTTTTTTTTTTTTGGAAATATTGGGGCGCGGCTTGATTTGTTTGCACAGGGCGCTTCTAGAGGTAAATCCGCCCCTGTTGTTATGTATGTATGTATGTATGTATGAATGTATGTCCTCAATTGTATCATGAAACTTTTCAATTGACTTTTGATTTGTATGTACAGACATATGTACATATTGATTTCATTTGACTTCATCAAGTGTTCGCGATGGTAGCATGTGCGTCGTAAGTCTGCCACAAATATATGTACATATGTATTTTTTTGTACATATGTATACCTATGTATGTACATGAATGTATCACATTCGGTTGGCAAAAAAGCGCCATCAAAGGTTATTGACCCAAAATATGTACTTGTGAACACTTCAATAAAGAAAAAAGTGAACAATCAAAATCGCTAAACAATTTATGTTCACTACATATGTACATATGTATGTACAAAGTTCTTAATTAATTGAAATCATGAAAAAGATTCTTAAATCACAAAATCATTCGCACATTATTAATTAAGTTTTGCATTAACAGAATGGTCAATACATACATACATACATATGTATGTATATACAAACGTATAGTGATGCTTATTTACATACATACATTTATTTAATAATAATAATAAGTGTGTACTAACTTATGTATACAATATATATATATCTACATATATCACGCATCCCACCCATCACTCCGATGCCATACAAATGTTAATTAAACAAGTTTAGGAAAAATTTTAACGTCATTCGCCGCATAAATACGTCAATAGGTCAATACCCACACACGTTTTATTTAACAAACCACATAAAAAAAGTGCAACAGAAAATACTTAGTCGCTTTTTTGTTTTTTTAAATACTAGCTAGCTAAGGAATAACATGGAAAGCAACAACAAAAACTAAGCTATTTGAGTTGACTAAGCGCTTAGCACTTTGTAGAGCTGCACGGCAGTGTTGCAAAGTAACAGAATGAAGCCTATTGTGAATAGCACTTGAGAGCGCATAATTAAATACTCATTCCGATTAGTGATGGGCGAGTCCGAGATGTTTAGACAATCGAGAGAATCGCCATCGTTGCAAAATCACAATCGAGTCAAAAGTTGACTCGCTCCTCGACTACACAATCGAGATGTTTTTGCGATTGTTCCGAGTCAACGAGTCGGAGGTTGTTTCGATGACATCTCGACTACACAACCGAGATGTTTTTGCGATTGTTCCGAGTCAGCGAGTCGGAGGTTGTTTCGATTACATCTCGACTACACAACCGAGATGTTTTTGCGATTGTTCCGAGTCGGCGAGTCGGAGGTTGTTTCGATGACATCTCGACTACACAAGCGAGATGTTTTTGCGACTGTTCCGAGTCGGGGGACCGGCTGTTGTTTTGATGATTTGTTTTAGTTGATAAAATAAACTGAATGAGTGTTGTTGATGAAGAAAGTAGGATTGTTAATGGAAGTGAGGCAAATACATATGTAAATAAATTAACCAAATTGAAAAATATGCTATATATAGACGCTGCATTTTTGCAATCACAATTAAAGAGTGTCGTGCGTAATAAATACAATTAATTATTTAAACATTAATACATTAATAAATTTTCTTAAGTGAGACGCTTACGAAACAAATTAATTTTACGAGCAGTAACAACGGCAATAGATTTGTACCACTGTATACTTTTTTAAAGCTTAGTATCGACCTCTCAAGAAACGCAAAAGTTTCATATCAAATGACGTACAAGAAATGCTCAAGAAATTTTTCTTGTGAAGCTTTCTTTAGCGAGTATCGACCTCTCAAGAAATTTAGTACACTTTTTAATACTATTTTTCAACGTTATGCGAACACAGCAACACAGGTTTTGCCAAGAAATATATCATCGAGCATTTATTTCTTAAAGAAATTTTGACGTTTGTTGCGTGTTGAAAAAAAATCGTGGAAATCGTTAAGGCGGATTCATCGTTCGAGTTCAGAACTAAAGTTGGATTTGAGTTAACTAATAAAAATAGTTCAGAACTTTTCGGAATTCCTCTCACACTCCGAAAGCACAACAACAACCACATGGCAAAAAAGTTCTGAACTCGGACTATGAATCCGACTTTAGTGAAAATGGCAAAAAAGAAACGAAAAATAGAATGCACAATTTTTCTAATGATGCAAGGGCATAGTTGGCATCGATTTCTCATATTTTATTCCAATCCGGCCATCAATATACCACAGTTTACCAGTAATATCAGGTCATCCTCGTCGCTTTCGATGATTTCCTAAAATAACAACAAAATAAAACTATTGAAAACATATATTTAAAGCTTTATTTAATATTTTTTAAGAACTTACTAATTGCTTATGTTTACAAAAAGCTTTATTTTGTTTACGTTTTTGATGCTCTTCTTCATTTCACTTGGTATTCACGGTGGATTACTAAACGTCAAAATTTCTTGCCTACTACTATTTTTTACTCAAGAAATAAAGCAAAAAATTTCTTGAGCTGTTTCTTGAGAGGTCGATACCAGCCTTAAGCAATTTTGATATTCAAGCGGCAACAACAAATGTTATGTATTTTTTGCAGCGAGTCCGAAATGTAGGGTTGCTTTGAAAACGAGAGGAATCATTGGCGAGTCCGAGATGTTTTAGCGATTGTTTCGACTGACGGCCATTTACGACTTGACTCGAATAAGAATGAAAACCATCGAGAGCATTCGAGATGTTTCAACAATCGAGAGAATCGAATAAAACATCTCGGACTCGCCCATCACTAATTCCGATTCGTTTAATATTGTTTTTTTGGTTGGCTATGTGAAAATGTATGTTTCCATTTACATATGTACGTACGTATTTTAGGGCCGATTTCATAATGAAATTCTTAAAGCTCCTTTTGTTAAAGGAGCCTTTTAGTTAAAGAGCCATTTAGATGTTCTTTAAAGTGGGAGTGATTTCATAATCATATAAAATTAAAAGGCTCCTTTAACGTCAAATGATTTTCATAAATTTAAAAATAAATATAAATTTATTGAAATTTGACATTTGGTTTTTTTCTGAAAATATGTAAATAAATTTTTTGATTGTGGCTTTATTTTATTTTTTTGAAAAAATAAAAAGAATAAAGAAGCATAATTTGGAAACCCAGTGCAGAAAAAATAGGAAGCGGTCATCCAACCTCACAAAACAGGAAGAGATGAATATTGCATTATAGGACTCAACAAACAAAACAACAAACAAAATCGGTTCAAAAATTTTAATAAATTTTTGATATTTGATTTTGACAGACTGCAGAAATGAACCTTTTTTCTGGCAAAAGGAACCTTTAAATAACTTAAATGCCCGTTTTTGGGTATTTAACTTTAAAGGAACTTTTATCTTCAAAAATACTTTATGAAATCGATCAGCAAATTAAAGGCTCCTTTAGAATTTAAAGGAACTTTTAATTTGATTATGAAGTCGGCCCTTATATGCAAAATTTATTAATCATAGCTTAGGTGTTTAAAAAAGTGTATTTATTCAAACAAATTAACAAAAAAAAATGTGATAATAACTCTCAACAAGTAGACTTGAAACCTTTTAGAGGCAGTCGTAATGGATATCGGCCGCTATAACTGTTTTGCGTCATATTCACAGAAGTGTTTTTTTTTTGTTGTGTGGTTATTATTAGAACTCATTATATTTTAGTACAAATCTGTTATAATAAAAACAAAAAAAAAAACAAACAACTCGCTTTATTGGCTTCAGTAACAACAGCTAGGCAATAAATCATAATTTAATGACACTTTTTCGTGTATGACGCAAATTACACTGCTCTACAGCCAAAAATACTCTGAACGCGACCATCCTATCTATATGTAAAATCGGTCGCTGATTCCGAAAATCGGGTTCATTTTTAATTCTATGGGAAGGTTTTTGAGATATCGGCAATTTACCGTTATTTGACCAATGGCTCCACTTAATCCTGAATGTCTCTTTAACGCAGTGAGCTATCTTCCTTGTAACACCAAACGAAAGAAAATTAAATTTCCTTTTCATGGCTCCTATAACATTTTTCTCTAACTCTTATAGTTTCTGAAATATTGACGATTAAATTTGAATTTTTTCGATTTTTTACGATTTTTTGAAGAAAAATTGACTTTGTCAGGCAATATCTTTAAAACCAATGTTTTCACCTTTGTGTGAAGCTCCGTTCCACTGCCAAAAAAATAAGCTTTCAACGAAGAAAATCTATGGTAAAATGGAAAAGTTATAGGCGATCGAGTAAATACAGCCAAGTCGCGCAATGCCTCTGGACGGGTATATTCTATACATGTTGTACCAATACCTACACATCTACAGTAGCAGCACGTTGGCAGCGTAGTAGATACAAGCCCATTTACGGCGACGTGCCTGTATTTACTTGATCGCCTATAACTTTTCCATTTTAGCATGGATTTTCTTCGTTGATAGCTTATCTTTTTCCCAATAGAATGCAGCTTCACGTAAAGGAGTAAAACCGAAGGTGAAGACATTGGTTTTAAAGATATTGCCTGACAAAATAAATTTTTTCTTCAAAAAATCGTAAAAAATCGAAAAAATTCAAATTTAATCGTCAATATTTCAGAAACTATAAGAGTTAGAGAAAAATGTTATAGGAGCCATGAAAAGGAAATTTAATTTTCTTTCGTTTGGTGTTACTTCAAGGAAGATAGCTCACTGCGTTAAAGAGACATTCAGGATTAAGTAGAGCCATTGGTCAAATAACGGTAAATTGCCGATATCTCAAAAACCTTCCCATAGAATTAAAAATGAACCCGATTTTCGGAATCAGCGACCGATTTTACATATATATAGGGTAGTCACGTCCAAAGTACAGACAACACATTTCATTTTGTGATCCAGTGTTATCTATAAATACTACACAAGCACTTAGAACATATCACTGCTAATTTGCAATTTGGATTTTAGCTGATAATTTGTATATGACTTCCATTCAGCATACATATATACACTAGACCGTATCGCGAAAAAAAAGTACGCCGATTATTACTGCACCTCTCATAAATCATATTATGCTATATTAAAGCAATTACCGCCTTATAAAAAATTAGATCAACTCTTTTAAAAATGTCATAGGTTAGGTTAAGAGATTTTACAAGAAGCCTCTCTCTCTCTCTGTTTCTATCTCACACACTCTAATCACACAGTTACGCAAACAGCAACCATAAGAATTTGTTCTTTTTTTGTACGTACACTTTTTTACGCTACTGTTCTTACAACCACACACCGAAAGCGCTGCGCTTGAAAGCTTTTTATTACTGCAGCCGACGCAAAAATTATATTGAAAACCAAATGCAACGAAATAACTAGCATTTTTAAATTATTTTTATCCATGTACATACGAGTACATTCATAGAGACATACATACATACTTACATATATACATATGTGCACATGCACTTTCCAAAACCCAAATTGGTCATTGAGTTGAGATTGAGTTTTGCCATAATTGAAACTGGATCAATTTAGATAAATCCATTTTGGGCGTATGTACGTGCATACATACACATTAGTTAAAAAAAAAAAACAATAAAAACAAAATCAAGTGTATGTAACTAAATGTGGGCATGTTTCAATATTTATAGTAATAGATTATTTAATCGGTGCCATTATTAATAGACTTTTATTGCTATTGCGAAATATGTAAGTAATTTGATTTCTTTACGTTTCGTATATGTACATATTATGTATGTACATATCTTTAATGGTTTTCATTTTCTTCCGACCTTGAAAAAAACGCTCCAAGTTGCTAAACAACCACTTGTTTGCTTATTTGCAACCCTGGTGTCAGCTATCAAAATTAAATGTTGTTGAATGAGAAAAATAAATAAAAAGATTTATAAATTTTGCATAAAATACTTAAATATAAACATATGTATATTTTCATATAGCCAACCAAAAAAGAATGTTAAACGATACCAAATTAGTATTTAAGCCTATTCAGATTGCATTTGAAATTACGTTGATTAGCCGAAATTACTTTCCGAAATCACGCGCATTCACACACGTTTTTGAGTAATTTCATTTAGTCGTGTTTCAGTTACGCTGTTCCTGCGCCAAATAAAAATTTTTACATGGTCAACTTAAATGAAAATATCATTAATAAAAAATTAAATTTTTTATAATTAAAGAATCGCTAATGCAATATACAATGAGAACATATTTAAGAAACAGTCGCGAAAAAATTTAATAGCCGTGTTTTCATTTTAGCGCAGATGTACATATATGCCCTAGAATAAAACACAGCTAATGTGAAATATTAGCGATGGGTAAAGATGTTTTCGATTATAATCGATAAAATTGAGAGAAGAGACCGATTCCAAATTAATTTCATGAGTTATTTAGCCGAAATGCGCATTTTAAGGGTAATTTCAGCTGGCATTTTTGTATGGCGAAACAAGGTTATTTAAGGGTAATTAACGCCGAAACAACGATTTTTGCCTAAATTACCCTTAAATCATGCCAATGTGCAGAGGCTATTTAATTATGCAATTTCAAGTGCTATTCACAATAGGCTTCATTCTGTTACTTTACAACACTGCTGTTCAGGTCGACAAAGTGCTAAACGCTTTCAACTCAACCAATACAACTACACTCAAATAAATTTTGGTATAAATTTTAAACTTTTTTGGTCGGTATATAAGACACGACCGAAAAATTATTAAAATTTAAATTTTGAAAAGTTTAAAAGATTTTTAAGCTTTTAGGGTTTAGATTTTATTCCAAATTAAAATTTATTTTAAGACTTTCAAAAGTTTAAAATTTAAACCTTTTTTTGGTTTAAATTAAAAAAATATATCTGCTCCCAATCCTCTTCATGCTTTTCCCTATTGCATCTTCTTCCCTATCCTTTTTTCTCCTTTTCTCCCTTATTGTTCTCCCCTCAACACCCCCTTAATCCTTTTCCATGTTGTGTCTTTTTCCTATCCCCTTCTTCTCCTTTTCTTCCTTCTTCATTTTATCTGTTTCCATAATTATTTTGTGTTTGTTTGTTTCTCCATTCATTCATTCAATTGAGCTTTTTATATTGTTCATTTCTCGAAAAAGCAGGTTGGAATTTCAAATCAAAAATTAAAATTTTACTGTTGAAGCCAAATTTTACGACCAATGAAAGTTTAAAATTTAAACCTTAAAAGTTTAAATGAGAAAAAGTGTAAGATTTAAACCAAAAAAGTATGAAATTTATTCCAAAAAATACTTTGAAATATTTGAACTTTTGTAAGTAAGTGGCCGCTGTGGTGCAGTGGGTAGAGTGCTCGCCTGCTATGCCAGAGGTCTCGGGTTCAAACCACGGTCCGAGCAAGCACCAAAACAATTTTTCAATTAGTAGAAATCCGATTATTGGGGTTTTTAAGAGCAGCGGTCACCTCTCGGCAGTGGGTGGCATACCCTCCGAGAGTATTTCTGCCATGAAAAAGCTTCTCACAAAAAATGCGTTCGCCGTTCGGAGCCGGCATAAAACTGTAGGTCCACCCAATTAGTAGGAAAAACAAAAAGGAGCACACCTCGAATTGGGAGAGAAGCTCCGCCATAAAACTCGTCAGAGTTATAATAGCGCCATTGTATTATTGTATTAAGTTTGAATTTTAAACCAAAAAGGAATAAGAAACTTTTAAACTTCCGAATGTTCAAAATTTAACTCAAAAAAGTTTTAAATTTCTTTCAAACCAAAACAAAGTTTAAAAAATATTCCAATATTTATAACAGTGTAGCGTAGTTTCTGCTGTTGCTTTCCATATAATTCGCTAAGCTAGCTAGTATTTTTTTTTCGAACTTGCTTGCAAAAGAAAGTGGCTTACATATGTATGTAGGTATCTGTGTTCGCATATGCGCATGTGTCACTGTACTCGCACAAATTTGCACATTTAAAGATTTTCATTTTCTTTATTCGCTTAACTAGATACTAAAATGCTCATTCACTCTTGATTTAATACATATGTATGTATTTATTCATTTATTCATAAGCCTATTTGTACAATTTTTGTAATTTAGCAATTAATTTTTAATGCACTTGAATTCAAATAAAAGCAAAATAAAAACAAAACTCGCTTTGGTTTTAATCTCACATACGCCGACGCGGCCAATAATAATTATTGTGTCAATTAAAATTTATGTTAATCCACCTTTTTATTTGGCACTTTGCTACAATTAAACAAACACATCGAACATGAACAATAAATCTTTTGTGAAATAAGGCGCTTATGAGTGTAAGCTGGGAATTGAAATGTGTAGATACTCGTATGCATGATAATTGTTGCCATATGCTTAGCATCTAATATGAGCATAAACGTTTCCTTTGTTAAATTTTTTTAATAGTTATTCGCACTTTGCTTGGTTAATAGGCGGCATTAATAAATAGTTAATGGACGTAGTTTTTCAATGTGAAAAAGAGTTTGTTTTCCAGGCGATACTCCGTCTCTGGTCATAATTGAAAACTGAGTTCTAATAAATTCAGTGCGAGAATTTCTTGAAAAATTTAAAGAACTTGACTTTTTTTCAGTTTGCTTACTTACAACAACCTATTCTCATATTCCGGTGCCGGAGGGAGGATCTACACAAAAAAAAATGCATCTAATGTATATACATATAAAATTTGTTGCATATTTCATGGCGTAATTTGTGATTTTTATATCCTGTGGTCTTTTGCGTTATTTGTACAAAGATTTTGTCTGAAGGAACCCCAAGTGAAATTTTATGGCGAATAATTTTCTAGAACATTTTAACCCTCTATCTGCATTTTTTTACTGATATTCTCTGCATGTGTCTCCAACGAGGGTTAAAAAGAGCCACTTTCGTGGCAGTTAGAGGGTTAAACGCCTCCGCTAAGAAATTGCTTATTAAATTCTGTAGAAGAAGTCCGAGCTCAAAATCTTCATTTAAGGTAATTTTTTATAAGATATTTTCGATAAAGTAATTGCACCTCCAGCTTAAACCACGAAACTTTAACCCCCTCTAAAAAAAAAAAAACTCAGACCCTCTAGTACTCTGTTCGGCGGCAAAGTTGGTCTAGGAGACATCATCTTTCATAAATAATAGCGTTTGTACGTGTTGAGCAATCACTGCTGGACAGTGTTGTCAATTGTCTGAATATCCCCATCCCTATCCCTCCAAGTTTTTATATCCTACGGAAAGCAGTCCTAGAGATATTCAACATGAAATATTAAGTTCGTATAAGAGGTGCCACTCCCCCTTTTCCAATAGCTCCCACTTTTTCTCGTAAGTATGGTACAGTAATCTTTTATCTGCGTATCAATTTCCACGGTCTTACCATAAACACTCCTAGACGTGTTCAGCATGAAGGATTAAGTTTGTATGGGAGGTGCCACGCCCTCTCAATATTTTCAACTTTTTTCTGGCCTCAAACCGATTTGAGGTAATTACGAACAAACTTGCAGAAAGAAGTATTCAGTTTAGTCCAGTGGTTTTCAAGTTTTAAGAGGCCGAATAAAGCACGACTCTATTTTTTATATATATAGAAGAGAAGATGTACATATATATGTATATGAAAATATTTATTCACAATTACATAAAACCATTTAACTTTATTATGCAGTTTTAACGCCTTATTGACCTTAAGTGATTTGCGCGGATATCATTTACCTTTTGATTTTGACCTACAGAACTTGTTTCGTGTTTTTGGGATTTTTTTTATTTCGCAATTGTGGTTTAAATAAAATTAATCCCATAAGGTTATCATTCTTTGTTAAAATGTCTTGCGTTTTTTTTTTAAGTACTCGTACTACCATAAAAAGCAACGGAATTGCTTAAAGTTAATCAGTTGTTTGAGTGTAGTTGACGGCATGTTGACGGTAGATGGTGTTCAGTTCGCAGTCATATTTTTTACATACATACATATGTACATAAAAAAGTATTTATGTACATATGTATGTATTTAAATTTCATACAAATTTTGAGTTACAAAGAAGTACTTACCCAGCCAGCAAAATCATCGTAAACGAGCTCGTAAACGGATGTTTTCTCGAAGAAAACTCTAATAAAATATCGTTTATGATATCCGTTTATGATTCGCCTACGAATACTGTTTCGCTCTAAAATGTTCAGTGCCTACGAGTGTCGTAAATGTATCGAAAAAGCACTCGTATATGAATCTTTTTACGTCCGTTTTTTTATCGTAAATGTAGAAATTTTACAAACATACATACTTACTTTTAAAATATTGAGTTTGAAATTTTTCGTTTTCTTTTTTTTTTTTTTGACATGATAGAAAAAATTTTCTTTTGTTATTGTTTTCTTATTCGAGAATAGCTCGTAAATCGCAATGTTCGTAAAATGTACGGTACCTTGCTGGCTGGGTAATTATGTAAATTAACCCTGTAGGATGTCGGAGTAGACTTAGTATACTCCTTAAACTAGACTGTAAGTGATTGTAACTGGTTAGAAATTTGGTCCAATCCCATGTAAAATTCTATTTACATTTAACATTGCATGTCCTAGGTCGAAGTCAATTGTCCCTATCTGCATTACATTCGGACCAGCTTTAGGTCGATTGGATATTTATGCATTACAGTCGGAATATACTTTTTCTATATACATTGGTCAAGACCTTTTCTCATTACAATCGGAGAATACTTATGCTATATAGATTGGAACCATTTCTCATCTCTATTTTTTCTATTTATTTATTTTATTTTATTTATTTTATTTTATTAAACAATTAACATTATATCTAGAAGTTAATTGAATAAATTCATATTGCAAGGAAGTAAATAAATACATGATGCAGAAAGTAAATAACAAATTATACATATGCACATGCATATATTGTTATTATTTTTGTGACGCAATCCACACATCAGCTATATTTTCCGCGATGTCCTTTAATGATTAGACTTGGTCAACCGCCGCTATAATAATAAAGGCGTTAGTTTCAATAGAAAATGTGTTTTAAAATATAGCTACATTGATTTCACAATACCTTATTCCAACGGTTAAAATATTGTAATACATAACTAAATAATTTTCAATATCCTGCAAATTCCTCAGAAATAATGGGAAAATTTATTTTTAATAATCAACAATTTTCAGTAAGAACAGTTACCATGGTTAAAAATATTTCAAAATACAAATTACGTATAACAAACAATGCACAATGTGCATTACATTCGGACCAATTTAAGTCCAATTGACCTACCCAGCATTACATTTGGACTATTTTCGAGGCAATTGACCTGCTTAGCAATACATTGCATTAATTTTTTGAACTCTCTTTGGTCTATTTACAATGCAACTATACCTAGGACTATAATTTTAAGACAATTGTCCCCATCGTTCCTTCAGGGAAATTGTACATACATACACGTCTTTTCTAAATTTATACACAAACGAGCTATAAAAAAATTAAGACCAAAAAGGCAAAGCTGCTCTTGTTGAATATAAGGGTTTTGCGTTGGGAATTTATGGATGAGTATAAGATCGCCCTATTTCAAATATTGGGTCAAAAACGTCCAACTTATTTCAGATTTTGCTTCAAAAACGTCCTATTTCATAGAAAATTTCATATATCGATGGCTGAGAATAAGATCGCCCTATTTCAAAAATTAATTCAATAACGCCCTATTCCAAAAATTGTTTGAATAACGTCCTATTTCAGATTTGGTTTCAAAAACGCCCTATTTCAGAATTTGTTTCAATAACGTCTTATTTCAGAGAAATATATATGGAATTTTCTCTGAAATAGGGCGTTTTTGAAGCAAAATCTGAAATAGGACGTTATTGAAACAATTTTTAAAATAGGGCGTTTTTGAAATAATTTTTGAAATAGGGCGATCTTAAGCTGATGCCGCATAGAACTTTGTGTTGCGCTACGTGACACTTTCTGCGTGACAGCTGAGATATAATATATGTATATATATGAAGTTTCCCACATAACAAGAAGTATCGCAACGCCGAAGTTACGTAAAGCACAAAGTTGCCCAAGTCTCAACTTTTGGGTGCGTTGAAATTTTTTTTCAGTTTCACTTTACTTCAATTGTAAATAAAGAAATTTAAATTCCATAAAATTGGAAAATAATTTAATAGATTTTTATTTTCTTATTTATTTCTTTGTAAATAAAACGTAGAATGATAAATTTTTTAGAAAATAAATATTTTTTGAGTGATGTTACAACGTTCATTGTGGCATAGTGTTTCAGTTTTGCGTTTTTTGACATAGAAAAAGGCGTAACGCAACGCGAAAAAAGTTTTATGTGGAATCAGCTTTATTCTCAGCCGTCGATATATTTCGCTTAAATAGGGCGTTTTGAATAATGTTCTTTGTTTTTGAAACAAATTATGAAATAGAACGTTATTGAAGAAAATTCTGAAATAGGGCGAATTTGAAAAAATTTTTGATATAGGGTGATCTTTTACTCACGCGTCGATATATTATATTAGAATAATATTCATATATGTACGTATGCATTGCGAATCTGAGTATATATCTACCTACTACTACATATGCGTATATATACTGACTTTATATGTAGGTATGCAGCTGATATAATATTTGCGGTTTCTCATATTTAATCGCGTATTATAGAACATATGCATATGTAGAACACCACAAAAAATTGCTAACATTTCATCAAACACCCGTAGAGGAAGTACATATATGACACGCGTTCTAATTGAGAGCATTGTTGCCATAGTTTCTGACATTTGTGAGTCATTCTGAGCATTTTGAAGCCATTTCATTTCATTCTTCGTCTATATTATATATAAATATAGAGAAGCTCCTGAGTACTTCAACAGAATGGCCATAAGAGCTTCCATTGGTCTTTAGCTAGGCTGACCATCCGTTCTGTTTTTTGAGGGACCGTTCTGTTTTTCAGAAGTCTGTTCCACGTATTTTTGTTTTTTCGGAAAACCTCAAAATGTTCTGTTTTTTTCCTAGTGTCCCTCATTTGTCCCTCATTTATTTATTTTGGGGCATATTCATAGTCTTGATAAAAGCTGATTTTAAGTTAGTTAAAATCAATATTTTATTTTGACTATGAATATTCCCCTTTTTGTTTAAAATCTGTTTTATATTAAAAAGGTTGAGGTGGCAGCCCTTTTTCTCATCAGAATTTAAGTAGTTATCGATAATAACTACCATCCTCATTGACTATATGTTTGTTGGAATGTAATTTTTGTGGCTGCTGTGTGGCAAATTTATTTGAAAGAAATTGGTAAATAGTATTAAAATTGATTTGTGGACATTAAACTAATGGCGTTTTCGATTCTGGCAAAAATGTCGCACTTATTCTGCATTTTTATCGGGCTGTCAAATTTGTTTGTTCTATTCCACATAGATTCCACAAATTTTTTCAGGGTTGCTTGTTCTATTGACAAAAATGTCGCCCTCTGCCCGACCGCAGGGCAGCATTTTCTGCCCTTAATATGACCAAGGGGTTGCATTATTTTTGTTTCATACATCACATGAAAAGTGCAACATTTTCTTAGGGCTCAGGGCGCATGTTGATAATGTTGCCTTGTAATAATGCAGCATTTTGGTTCAGAATCGAAAACGCTATAAGTTACCAAATTATTTTTTATCGTAGCATTATGCTTGCTTTATTGTAGATACCTATAATTAAACTTGCAAATTTGTTTATTTTTGTTAAAACAAAAAGCCTGAAGAGAATGTGAATTACATATGTTTGTAAGCCTATTATTTGATGAATAAATATTTTTTACGATTTCAAGTTTCATAAATATACACTCAAAAAAAAAATTTCTCTCGATCAAAGACATAATTTTCCTTATTTTGAACACGCGTCCCAATACAAAATTTTCTTTGTTTTGTGTAAATTTTCTCAAAAATGTGGAAAAAACATAAAAAAACATTCAAACAAATTCGTTGCCATGGGGATTTGTATGGGAATTTAATTTCTCAAAATTAAAGAAATCAAGTCTTCAAAAGCTTAAATACCATTTTTAATTGCGTTTTTTGAATTGTTTACAAAATACAAATGAATTAAAAAGCATAAAAGGTATTTTCATTTAAAAACATGCGTATATGTAGGTATTTAGCAGATAAGATTTTTTTTTTATAAATATATATAAATTACATGTAAATACATTTTATGGAAAATTCTTGTAATAAAATCGCAGACGTTTTTGTGCATGTTTTAAGGACGACATTAAATTAAAACAATAATAATAATATACATAATTACTTAATTCTATGAGGAATATTCTTCGATTTTTTAAGTACAAAACCTACTAAAAAATATTACAAAAAAATTACTAAATATTTTATAAAAAACAAACAAACAAAAAATGCTTAGCTATTTTTCCTTGCTTTACATTACACAGCTTATAACATTTTTTAGGTACAACTTCTTTGGTTTAAGACTATGTGACCTACATACATACATATGTGCTAAATTGCTCACTTTTTAATAAAAATTTTTTTTACGAAGCTACCTAATTTTAGTAAATCTCTTTTTTTGTTTTAAGGCAGGAAGGGAAGCTACTCCGTTGTAGTTTTTATGCAATCTCAATTTATGAAGAAAAAAATATATAATTAATAAAATATAACGTGATTTGTTTATACAAAATATTAAGAATATTGCAATTGATATTTGTATACAACAAAAAAAAAAAACAAACTATTTTCGGCGAACTTGCGCAGAAGAAACTTCTTTATTTTTTAATGAAATCTGTAAACCTATAATAAATTTGAGATTATTCGATTTTTTCGACGTTCATTCAATAGCTAACACTCTTATTACTTTATATGCTTTAAAATGAGGCAGTACAATGATTCGTTAATTAAAATGAGCATTTGATATTAGTCTTAAGATTGCAGCGCAGCGGTACGCGTATTTTTTTAATACAAAATAAATTATTAACTAAATAACCACTTGGTATTTAACGGTTTAGAACCTGAATGACTCAAGATTTAAAATTTGTTTTCCTACGAGTATTGGTTTACAAAATATGTTTTATGAAAAAAAAAAAAATGGTTTTCTTATAGAAATATTTAAATTATATTTTCCGAAAAATAATCACAAAATTATAAAATGCGTATTAAAGCTAAGCTAGAAAAAATGCCGTTTTTGCACACTAGAATAAAGACAGTGACAGATGGCAAGGCTAACTCTACTCAACTTCATGCTTCAATCTACAAAATTTGACATTTACAGATGACAACATTGCTAGTTAACAGAACAACTGATGTAATTAGTTAAACTTTTTTGTATCAATGCGTAATCATAAATAGGAGATAAGAGACTTGTCATTTTACATATGGGAATTCTTTCCATTGGTGTTTATTTGTTTATTCTCTCGTTTATTTTCTTCCCAAAAACAGATTTTTTCTCAGCAGTGTTGCCATAGAAAGTTTTCATAATTTGCCGAAGGTTTCGCAACAAACTCAATCGATCATATAAATTACCTCCAGTTAAATCTTAAGCTAATTTTGGGTTAACTAGCTTATTTTGATTAGCGTTGCCCTCTGTCAAATTTAAAAATACACTAAGGAACTGTAGTTAGCAGAAATCACTTAACATTCGATAACTCTAAAATATTGCCAGTTCATTGGACTGCTATTTTGATTGTATTTGGTTTTAGTTTCTTTGTTTAGAGCTTCATTTATGGTATATTTTAAAATTCTATATATTTACGGTATATTAAAATTTCATTTCATCAAACAGATGATTTACTGCATCTAAAAATGACACTTGTATTGCTATTAAATATAGTTAATGATTGACTTTATAATAAATATGTATGCACATACATACATATGTATGTAAGCTTAAAATTTTAATATTCATTTATTAGATACTGCATAATTTTCAAAAATATGTAAGTATGTATTTAGACAAAAATGGAAACAGCATTCGTTATTATTCAAGCCACCAACGTTTACCTTAATTGTTAGCTATTAATTATAAAATATAGAGGCATTAGATTTCTAATAAAAAATTCGTTTTATTTTTTTATGTTTTTGTCTTGCATTTAACTTTTTAAGGCAGTCAAATTTTTTTCGTTGCTTCTGTAATATCCATCGCATCGATTCAGTTCTCTAGCTAACGAACCCGTAAGCACCATAGCGGGCAGAGTTTTCAGAAAGCCATGCAAACCGGAAGGTATGGGCGGCGTTTGAGGTACATTTAGTCCAAATCTGTTGTACAGGTACGGCATATTTCCGTACATATTCGTATAGGAAAGTTGGGAATGGAATGGCGCTTAAAGAATTTTTCATTATTTTAATGTATGAATTTTTTCAAAACAAGTATATGAAACCATGGTAACGCATGTAACAACAATATTTTATAAACCTTTTAACATGTTTTAAGGAAAATTTACTCAAAACAAAGAAAGTAGTGTTCAAAATAGGTAAACAATTTCTTTGACCCCTCCATATATTTTTTTTCTCTCAGTGTATGTTCGTATTTATATCATTTGAAATTTTGTCCCTCATTTTCGATTCGTATTTATGGTCAGCCTATCTTTAGCACATTTGAGAATTCTATGGATTGAAATTCTTTTCCATCATTGGACGAACAGTTTAAAATATCAATACAACTGTGATTAAATTCAGAAGACAATGCTTATATTGTTATTACTTTATGGTTGCTTGCTTTGACAAGGGATGACGGAAAATCGTTCCACAATACATCTTATCATATATATTATTTCTAATTGGTGTTTTATAAATATCCCTTTTTCTGCTCACATAATTTACCAAAATTAATAAGTAAGGCATCGTTTTAAAGGTATTAATTAGCTATGCATGCGAAACGGTGTTTTATTGGGCGTGGTACTTTATATGAAAAGTAAGGGGGGTAAAAGGGGGGTTGACCCCCGCAGCGGGGAGTGTTATGGAACCCACATAAAATGTATATCAAATTAAAGGGAATCAAAATACCTATCCAATGGTATACAAATATTCGAAATCGGTTAAGTAGTTTTTAAGTAATTGCAATTTAAAAAATGCATAATATAAATTTTGACCTTTAATAACTTTCGTTGCTATTGCTTCCAAAAAAAAAAAAAATTCACTTTAATACTCAACTTAGGCTGTTTATCAATCCTCATACTTCGTTTTTTTGATTTCATAATTTTAGAAATTTCACATTTGTACCAGATCGTGCTATTTTTTTCAACTTTGTGGGGCTGGGGGCACCTCCAAACATGCGAGTAGGTCAATAAAATTTTACAGGCTTATTTCTGGGCTAGAAAGGTGCCATTCTGGCTTTGGAACAAATTGAGTTTCCAAAAAAAAATGTTTCACTCCATCTTAATATATACGAGTATATCAAAACGATCAGAATGAAAAAAAATGATTGAACCATGTCCGTCCGTCCGGCCGTATACACTCTAACTTGCGCAAAAATATAAATATTTTAATGAAATTTGGTACACAGATTCTAATGGGAACAGAGAAAGTTGGGGTTGAAAATAAGACATATGTGTGTATTTCGAAAAACACGTAAAACATGATAATTCAGTCACTAATAAAGCCCGAGTGATGAAATGACGTTATGCCGTTATGAGGAAACGTGCTGAAATTTTGAAAAATGGGCCAAGAGGAGCAAATTTTCAAAGATTTATAAGTAAAAACTCAAGAACTGTAACAGATAAATCGAGTAAGCTTGGATTACTGATTTGCTTGCCAAGGCAAACGTGTGGAAAAAAAAAATTACCCAAGTCGGCAGGGACCATGTATGTACATCTGTATATATAAAAATATATGTAAAATATATAAAAATATAATACACATGCATATATATATGTAGGTATAATAGAACATATTATGCGATATGTTTGTCAAACATATACATAAGTAATTCATTGAAAATTCCATAAGTTCCACTGTAGACATAAAACCAAATAAATATAAGTTTTTTAAAATGGGCGTGAGAGCAGAAACTATATCGACTGGCGCCGTATGTTTTATTATTTTTTGCGCAAGATGCGCACGGGTCCAGCTAGTATTGTTATATTTATATAGAGACGCAAATCCATCTTCATTTTAGTTATACATATACTTACTTTCGTATGTGTTCTTGTGTATTAAACTCTGAAAAGAGTTAATCTCCCAGCATCGATCTTAATATTTTTGTATGTATGTATGTAAGTATATATGTACGTACGTATCTAAATATGTACTTAAATAAATCTTTATCCACATATAGGCCAGCAGTACCTACTAGTGCCACAAACAAAAGCTTCCAATTTTATGGAACATAGATCACGATGTTGAACTTGCTAAGTATTGTTTGTGTATTTTTTGTGTATATTTAAATATGAATGTACTTGCATGCGATTACATAAATACGTAACCAGCTGCATATGCAACCAGGCACCGCCATATTTTGCCTATGGCTATTAAATTCGCAAAATTTTCAATGAAACTAAAAATAAAAGCTTTTATAGCCGCAACAGACTCGGTAGCTTTATTTTTAGAAATTTTAATTCTATGAAAAGGAATCTGTGAAAATATACATACATATTTACGTACATAAATACATACATATGCACGTTGATGAAATTTAAATTAATTAAATATTAATTATTTAGCTGCATATGCACTAACATCATGTATGCATGTAAATATGTATGTATGTCTGTATTCGCGTATGTACAACTAACACCCACATTTTCTTCAATTCATTTTCCCGCTTTCTTACGGCGAAATCGCGTGACTCATTTCCGGTTTTTCGCACGGCCTTTGCAAAGAGAAATTTATTAAAATTATTAATGCATGCCAGGCCCCAAGTCAGTTTGGTTTAGCGTAGGAAAGTACTAAAAGCGCGTTAACCGAGGAATTCAAATTCAATTCGTTAAGACATAAAAGACTGCCTAAATGTGCAAATAGTAGCTGAATATACATATGTATGTAAACTTTACAAACATAGAGTTTACTTACATGCATGGAGTTGCATGCATTTAGTTATTTTTAGTTGTAAATGCAGAAAGCTTATTACTCATGTAGATATGTACATACATCAATATGTGCAATTATGCATTCCGCATAATACGTATGTACATATATACATTAATTTGTATGCACATATTTGCTTTTTGCTCTGAATAGATCGCTCATTCTTGGCATTCACATTCACATTTGTTGTATTGTGGCGTATCGAGTTCATGGTCGCGCTGTGAGCGCTTTTGTTGCATGCATGTACGAGTAGCTATGTACATATGTAGTATTAAGTCGGTTTTGCGGGTGTGTCACCATACATAAGCAATGACACAAATAATTGCTTACATACTTTAAATATGTACATACGAATAAGCTTAAATGCATTTACTCAGACATAAGCCAATTAAATTTATCGGCATTACAACTTACATGCAGACAAACATACAAACATTTTTGTACAAATTTACAATTGTGATCTTTCGACACTTTTGAGCAACGCATTTTTGTGCATAAATGACTGCAATAAAACAACAACAAAAAATAAATAAAAACAACAATACAATGGCTTACTGCATGCATTGGATTGTTAAGACAGTATTGAGCATACATATGTACCTATGTACATACATACATACCTAACTATTTATAGGTTCGAACGAGTCAATTAGGTGATTCACAAAGTGTCATAAAGTCATATGTTAGCCATGGGTAATGGCGCAATTTTTTTGGCGCTGATACAATAACGCCAGCGCCAACCGTGGCGCCAACTCACGGTACTGGCGCAATAACACCTTTAGCGCAATTGTCATCGAATAATCGATAAATAACATTTTTTCGCTTGTTACTGTTTACCATCCCCGTTTTATTTCTTTTGGCGCAATTCTGCTTACATATACGCGGGCACAATTAATTTTAATTTTCATAATCATTTGGAAAAATATTCCGTATATGTATATGTGAAAATATGCTGGAAATTAGAGTCACTTAGATCACTATCAAGCACACATAATTGTGACGTTGTCATACGTATACATATACTATGATGCTGTTATTGGCGTTGTGGTTGCGCCATTTTACACTAGCGCTATATTGGAGCTGGTGTTAGCGCACGAAATTGAGTCAGTGTTATATTGCAATAGCGCATCATTGAGTTGGCGCTACATTGAGTTGGCGCTATACTGAGTTGGCGCTACATTGAGTTGGCGCTACATTGAGTTGGCGCTATACTGAGTTGGCGCTATATTGAGTTGGCGCATTTCCCAAATCGGAGTTAGCGCAATAACACCAGGGTTGGTGTCAGCGCAATTGCGCCGCGCAGCGCAGTGTTACCCATGCCTATCATATGTCATATTAAAATATTTTACGGAAATAGTTATGAAAGACTTTTCCGAAGCCTTATGAAGAAGTAAACAAACACAGCTGATCAAATACGACGACCCAAAAACATATCGTTCAGAGTTGTATTTATTTAGTACACATATAGCATAGAATGCAACAACAAAATATTATGACTTATGACGATATGACGCAATATGACAGGTTGTGAATCCCCTAAATATTTGGTTAGCCAGTTCAAAATTCTTTTAACACACTTTCATATGAACATATGTATGTATTTTTAGAGACATAAACATGTATACATAGATATGTATGTACATATAAAGGCGCAAAGTACATACATATGTTGGCGCATAACTTCCAAAAACAAAAATTCTGCATTCCTAAATTTTTTTACGTTATTTAAGGTGCTATTTTTCTGCCTATAAACGATCGCTCATACGCATTAGGGTATACCCTATTACATAATAATAACACAGTTCCACAAAAAATTAAAAAATGTTGTTGCCCTGGGTATTTTTGCAAATTCTTATGTCTTGGGGTACCCAAATAAAGACTGCATTCAAGAAATTCCTGGAAGTCCTCTAGTTTTTAAAATAGGGGTCAAAAACCCCTTTTCCATAGGTTGGGGCATATATTGGTCCATAACTTTTTTTCTGTTTGTCCTATCAACTTGATGTTGGTGTCGCTGAAAATATGTGATTTCACCGCTTCAACTACGTATACTATGTTAACGCATCTTGATAAATGTCAGAGATATTGTCAAAATAATGTCAAACAAATTTTTTTTATAAAAAAATATAACTTCCAGTTTAATCAAAAAACGGGAAAATATACATACCAAAATTGCTTAGTTATGTAATGTTTTTCAATTCAACTTTGAAAAATTTTTACGTAAATTGCTTAACAAAAAAAAATTCTGTTTTGATAATTATGAAAAAAAAAAAATTATCAAATAGAATTTCGTTTTGTTGATTGTCGAAAAAAAAGTATTGAAAAAATTTCGTTTCGGTAGTCAACAAAAAAAATTTTCAAGAAAAAGAAGTCGTCGCTATAGAAGAAAAAAGACGCAAACTTTTTTCTTTCAAAGAAAGACGCATTAAAAATATTTTTCGAAAGAAAGACTCTTTACTTTTTTTGGTAACGAAGAAAGACGCTTTATTTTTTTTACTATAAAGAAAGACGCATTTAAATATTTTTTAGGAAAGAAAGACGTATTCGATTTTTTATTTTTCTTTGTCAATATTAATGCTAATGCGTCTTTCTTCGCAGTTAATAATGCTAATGCGTCTCTGTTCCTCGAAATATTTTTTAATGCGTCTATCTTCGTCGACATGTTTTGTAAAGCGTCTTTCTTCCCCGCCATATTTTTAATGCGCCTTTTTTCGTCGACAAATTACTGACATGCGTCTTTCTTCTTCCGGAGTGACGAAATAACGTTAATAAAAATACAGGAAAATTCAAAGTGAAATGAAGAGAAAACGTATGAAATAAATTTGATTTATCTCTACCATAAGCCCGAAACAATTTTTTTTTTATATTTTCTTTTTGATAATCAACGAAACGATTTTGATAATTTTTTTTTGATAATCAACGAAACGAAATAATTTTGATATTATTTTTTTTGATAACCAACAAAACGAAATAATTTTGTCAAATTTTATTTGATATTCAACAAAACAAAATTTTTTTATTGCTATCGTTGTGCAGCCTTGATTTCGAACATCGAAATGTATGTACATCCTTAATGTCGTCGTTGAAAATGTCAGGTAGTCGTTCAATATATTACAATAATGTATACGTTTTTTTATACACCAAACCTCGTACTGGCCGAAATCCCGCTCTCATATGGCAGCGAGCACGCGCAAAACCGGCAAAGTTTCAAATTAGTTGCCATGCCATTTGAGTGAACATTAGCCAAACAAAAAAGAAGCCTGCATGCCCGTCAGACCACACCTTTTCTCGACAACGAAATTGGCATGCATTATTTTTTATTTACATACTTATATACATACATACATATATATTTTTAAAGTATCTGTTTTAAGTATCCTTCGTTTATGCTCATGCCACCTTCGAAGCATTTCGTTATTGTTGTTAATTTAACGGCTGTTGACTATGCTGACGCAATTTTGAATAATAAGCCATCACCATCACCACCATATTTCAGCACGTTAGCCCCATAAAATGTTTGCACTGTGTTCAAAATTGCACTTTCCATGTCAGCATTCGGTATATGATTGGATTTTAACATAGGTTAGGTTAGGTTAGAGTGGCTGCCATGAGGGCACACTTAGGCCAGTGCAGAGGCCCATTGTGATACCACAAGAAGAAAACAGATTACTCCTCCTTTTTAAACCAGTTTGATACCCTAATGAAATTCACCAGGTCCTTTATGTCGACAACCGCGACTTTAGATAGGCTATCCAGGAAAGGTGTCCCAAGAAAGCGTCGTCTGGCGCTGTTAAGAGCCGGGCAATGGCAAATGAGGTGTTCGATTGTCTCCTCTTCCTCATCATCTTTGCAGCTTCTGCAGCATCTACGGTAGGGTGCACCCAGTCTCTCTGCGTGTTTCCCGATAAGGCAGTGTCATGTGAGCACCCCCACAAGGTTCGAGATTTCCTCTCTCCTTAGAGTACATATTTGACGAGATCGCTTGTGGTCCCAATTCGGCCAGGTTTGTCTTGATGTTCGACATACTGGGTTCTGTTGCCATCTATCGCTTGCTAGTTTATAGATATGCTGTTTAAGCATTAGCTTGCATGTGGCAAACGGCATACCTATGCGTTCTTTGTCAGGAAGAACCTGCTCGGTAGTGCCTTGCCTTGCAAGCTCATCTGCCCTACAATTTCCCTCGATATCCCTATGTCCCGGGACCCACACGAGGTGCAGACGGGTCTGTTTGGCCATCTCCTGCAGAGATCGGCGACAGTCCAGTGTTAGTTCAGAATTGAACGAGTTGGAGCCGAGAGACTTAATTGCTGCTTGGCTGTCGCTGAAGATGAATAGATCCCTGTGGATAGGTTCATGTCCTATACGGTTGACAGCCTCCATTATGGCTGACACTTCAGCCTGGTAAACGCTGCAGTGGTCGGGTAACCTAAAAGCTAGCTGTAGATTCAAGTCCTGTGAAAAGACTCCACCTCCAACTTTGTTGTCTAGTTTCGAGCCATCGGTATAGATGGAAACGCTACCTGGGGTTGGGTAGCACCGATTTGGCTCTTCCCACTCGTCCCTTTCTGGAATCCTTGTTTCGTAGTTGCTGTCTGCAACTATTGTAGTAGTACAGCGGTCCGTACTACCGGGTAGAAAACCTAATTTGCTTAGAATGCTAGAGTGTCCTGTGGCTTTTGTATGCCATCCGGATGACTCTCTTAAACGTAGAGCTGACGTAGCCGCTACTTGAAAACCTGCTAAATCTAATGGCAAGATATCTAGGATGGCCTGCAGAGCTTCACTAGGCGTCGTTCTGAGTGCGCCACTTATGCTGATCATGCTAGATCTGTGGACTCTGCTCAGAACATTAAGGTTTGACGCCTTGCTCAAAGCAGGCCACCATACTACGACCCCATATAGCAGGATTGGTCGAATGATCGCAGTGTAAATCCACCTGCAAATGCTGGGACTAAGTCCCCACTTTTTGCCTATGGCTCTTTTGCATGTGTATAAAGCAATATATGCTTTGTTTTGGCGCTGAATGATGTTATCCTTCCAGTTCAGCTTTTTGTCCAGAACTACCCCTAGGAACTTAGCCTTGTCGGCCAGGGTCAGGCGAACGCCATTTAGTTCTGGTAGATTTAACGGTGGTATTTTATACCGCCTAGTATAGAGGACAAGTTCCACCTTATTTGAATTGACACTGAGCCCACAACGAGAGGACCACGCTGAGATCTCTCGCAGTGCTACCTGCATCAGATCACATAAGGTCTGTGGGAACTTCCCTCTGTATGCTAAAGCAAGGTCGTCCGCATATGCCACGACTCTCCCGCCGCCCCAAACTGCGTCTCTTTTTAGAAGTGAGTTGACAGTGAGGTTCCATAGCAGCGGGGAGAGGACACCACCCTGGGGTGTGCCTCTGAAGACGTAGCGTGTAGATTTGACCTCGCCCATTGATGAGAGTACAATCCTTCCCCTCAAAAGTTGATCAATCAACCCAATCAGAGATACGTCAACGCCTAAGTGACTTAAAGCGTTGCTTATCGCCTCTGGGGTGACATTGTTAAAAGCGCCTTCGATATCTAGAAAGGCCACAAGGCAGAACTCCTTATCGGTCAAGGATGATTCAATGGTAGAAACCAGACTATGTAATGCCGTTTCGGTTGATTTCCCTTTAAGATATGCATGTTGATATCCAGAGAGAAGTTTACTATCAATTGTAATAGAGAGGAAATTACTTATTATCCTCTCCAGCGTCTTGAGCAAGAAGGAGGAAAGGCTTATTGGCCTAAAATCCTTCGGCTCATAGTGCGAGGCTTTCCCAGCCTTAGGAATGAATATAACCGAGACGCGTCTCCACGTATTCGGGATATGATTGAAAGCAAGACAAGCAACGAAGATGCGTTGAAGCCAGCTTGCTGATGTCTCCAGGGTATATAGGAGTTGTGCAGGAATGATCCCGTCTGGTCCCGCAGCTTTGTAGGGTTTGAAGCTTTTGATTGCCCACCTAACCCGTTCCTCAGTCACAGGTATATTAACAGCGATACCCGTTGATGATATCGCCAGTCCGTTTCGCGAGCTACCAGGAAAGTGTGTGTCCAGCAGCAGCTCTAGAGTTTCCTTTTCCGAATTGGTCCAGGATCCATCAGGCTTCCGAAGGTAGCCCAATGACGTTTGTGCCCTTGAGAGCACGCATCTAAGTCTTGCCGTCTCATCGACGCTTTCGACTCCGGTACAGAAGTTCCTCCAAGAGGTTCTCTTCGATTGTCTCAGGGCTTTTTTATAAGCCCTTAGATTTTCTTTATATTGCAGCCACTCGGGCTCATTGTCGAGTCGTTTGGCTCTATTGAATTGCTTCCTGCAAGATTTTCGAAGTGAGTCCAGATCGCAGGACCACCAATGAGGTTTCCGCTTGCCACGCGGTCTTGGTTCCGGACAAGCTAAGTTAAAAGCGTTTTAAAGTGCATTAGTGAAGGTACCGACCAGATCCTCCAACTCCCCTGTCGATGAGGGATTACAGGGTGGAAGATCCGGTAGCCCCTTAACAAATAGTTCATTGTGAAGATCCCAGTTCGTGTTACGTGGGTTCCTTTTTAAAACGGATTGTTGAATGGAGAAATCTAAGATTATTTCAATATATCGGTGGTCAGAGAAAGAGTGTTCATCAAGAACGCGCCAGCCTTTGACACCCTCATGAGTTTTTTCACTACATAAAGTGAGGTCTAGTACCTCTCTTCGATTTTTTGTAATAAATGTTGGTTCATTACCTATGTTACACACTACCATGTTAGTTGTCAAAAGGTAATCAAAAAGTGACTCACCCCTTTCATTTGTGTCAGAGCTGCCCCATTGTACATGATGCGAATTTGGGTCCGCTCCGATGAGTAGATGGCCGGGGCAATATTTGGCCACCAGGTCCATCATCAAGCCTTGTGGTGGAGGTGTGTGTGAATCATAGGGCATATACACCGATGCCAGAGTTACCGGTGTGCCCTTGATCGTTGTGCTGGCCGCAGTAATGTCGCCGTCGCTGAAGTTAGGCAAGAGAAACATTGTTAGCTCGTACTTAACCAATATACAGGTTCTTATATTACCTTCAACACAAGCTCAGATGAGCCTGTAACCAGTGGCCCCCAGTCCGCAAATCCTCAAGTTATTCACCCAAGGTTCTTGGATGAGGACCACATCAACGTCGCCTTGAGAAAGGCGACTGATGAGGATTTTAACATACATATAATTAATTGATGATATCTCGAAATAAACCAAATGAGACTATTATATCATACATATGCAGATCTCATATCAGCGACTGTTGATATATGTATAGACATTTTGTATAATAGGCTTGACCGACGACAGCGATAAAACGGATTAACTACCGCAAAACTTATAGCGTTTTCGATTCTGAACCAAAATGCTGCATTATTAGAAGGCAACATTATCAACATGCGCCCTGTGCCCTAAGAATATGTTGCACTTTTCATGTGATGTATGAAACAAAAATAATGCAACCCCTTGGTTATATTAAGGGCAGAAAATGCTGCGCTGTGGTCGGGCAGAGGGCGATATTTTTGTCAATAGAACAATCAACCCTCAAAAAATGTGTGGAATCTATGTGGAATAGAACAAACAAATTTGACAGCCCGATAAAAATACAGAATAAGTGCGACATTTTTGCCAGAATCGAAAACGCCATTAAATTCGATTCAAATTTTACACTGACAGACGGCAACATAAACCGGATTACCAACGTTCTGTCAATTTTTATATCAGCATTCGTTCATTCTGTTATGTCCACACTGATTACTTTTTACGAATTTACATCTAAAATATACGAAAGCAATTTTGTCATATTTTTTCTTTACATATCGTCGTACCATACGAAAACTAACATCAGATTTTTTGTGGCTGGCGAAAAGTAAAAAGTTCAAGTTTTGGCCGAAGAAAAGTAATAAAATCGAGTTTTGGCTGACGAAAATTATCAATTTCGTTTAAACAACAACAATTTTAATGTAAAAACAGTATATAATTACTGATACTTTTCGTCAGCCAAAACTCGATTTTATTACTTTTCGTCGGCCAAAAGTCAAATGTTCTACTTTTCGTACAGAATTTTTTTTATTGATAGCTTTCGCCAGAAATTTTAAATATGTTAGTTTTCGTATGGTACGACGATATATACAAAAATATATTTAGTAATATGTACATATTTAATAATTTCAAAATATTTATGTACATTGATAAATTATTCCCTTATTACTTGTTTGAACTTGAATTCCGTTTGTTGTGTTCACTTCTGGGTATTTTTTTTCTTCATTTTCCATTCACAATAGAGATTTTGCGGTAGATTTGCCATTACAAAATGCCCTAATCTGCTAAAATTTTGAGAACTAACTTAAGCGATAGTCCGGATTACCTGCAGTTAATTCTCAAGTTAACTCCGAATTGACTAGATAGACCGGATTGACGCTGCCGTCTGTCAATGCTATAAGACAGCTACCCTCCCTTAATAAAATTTCGCTGGACTACATTTCGAGTCCAAAAGAGTAAATTTTCCGGTAAAATCGCCCAGTGAGACTTGAGAAAAATATTCGCCATACCATCATTTTCTACTGTTTATTGGGTTGTTGGCCGCTGTGGTGCAGTGGGTAGAGTGCTCGCCTGCTATGCCAGAGGTCTCGGGTTCAAACCACGGTCCGAGCCAAACAAATTTTTCTAATTAGTAAAAATCCAATTATTGGGTTTTTTTAAGAGCAGCGGTCACCTCTCGGCAGTGGGCGGCATACCCTCCGAGAGTATTTCTGCCATGAAAAAGCTTCTCACAAAAAATGCATTCGCCGTTCGGAGCCGGCATAAAACTGTAGGTCCACCCAATTAGTAGGAAAGACAAAAAGGAGCACACCTCGAATTGGGAGAGAAGCTCGGCCATAAAACTCGTCAGAGTTATAATAGCGCCATTGTATTATTATTATTATTATTATTATTATTATTATTATTATTATTATTATTATTATTGGGTTGTAGCTGGTTTGTAATATTTTTATGAAACAAAAGTGAAAAAAAAAACAATTACAAAAACAAAACTTTTATGTATGGCTTGATGAAAGACGTCAGCAATAGAATATACTTGTTTATTTAAAAGTAGAAAGCTTTTAAATTGAATTACGCTAATAAATTTTTACGATAAAAAAAATTGTTTTTATTAAAAACAGAAAAGTTAAGCAATTAATGATGTGAAATAATATACACACATATGTAAGTAAAGAAATAAAAAATAAATAAAATAAAATAAAATAAAATAAAATAAAATAAAATAAAATAGAAGAAATGAAGAAAATACAAAATAAAATTGCAATATAAGACCAATTCTATTAATGCATATACAGAAATTTATTCACTAGTATATACATACGTATGTATACGGCATGTGTATGTATACATGCATTACCAAAAAAAAAAAATGGAAAATAAAAAAAAATTACAAAAAAGTAGAAACAAGAAAACGACGACACACAGTCTGCTGTGAGTGCTGACGTGTTTACATGTACATATATATGTACATTTGTATTTTTAGTATGCAAACATGATATATAGATATGTATATGTACATATCTACATACATATGTATGTATGCATATAAATATGTTCATATCGTATATTTGTTTCAGCTGGCGTAAAAGCTGCTGCTGCTAAATATTTTGTTGCGTTCAACTTTTAAATTGTGTTGGCTAACTTTGTTGGTTCGATAAATTTGTTGAATGACTCGATTATTTATTCAGACATTTACGTACATACATACCTAGACACATATATCGGCATATATACCCACCAAAAAATCTAAGCCTTATTTAAGAATTAAAACAGCAGATTTAAAGTCTTACGAAATAAGGCATGAAAATTATAAGGGTAGCAAATTTGTATGGCGTAAGGCTTAAAATAAGGCTGATTTTCCTGTGTTGATGTCAACAGGCCATAAGGAGTACTCTCTCTCTCTCTCTCTCTGAGAGCACACCTTATTCCAAAGGCTTATCCGCCATGCGAAATATAAGTATTAGAAAGTTACTCTGAGAAAAGAATCAACCAAAAATTGGTTAATACTACTATGTTTATATTAAAAATGAAATCAACCAGAGTTTTGTTTAAAATAAAATTTCTGTATGTATGCAATATTTCGTTTTAGAAACAAAAAAACAAAAAATTGATTCATACGGAATAAGTGTGAGTTCAGTTAAATATTACATAGTTAATTTTTTCAAGATTTTGATTTTAATATAAAAAAATCAGCTTTGTAATATTTACCAAAAATCTGGTTGATTCTTTTTACATGTGAAAATAGTACTTATTTCTCAGTGTAGGAGCAGACAGAGTGAGTATGTATGTATGCTTTCGCGGCCGGTCATCTGGTTTCTTGCCAGTTCAGTGACTATGTAATCTCACATGAAAAATGCTAAAACATCACTATTAATTGAGTTTGACGTACGTAATTGGCGACTTCCACTTTTAGGTTACATGCAAAAAACAACAAAAAACTTAAAGATTGTATTTAGATAAGACTATAAGAGAGTGTGCATATAAACATGTACATATGTTATAATATTTTAACATAAATTAACAATTTAATATCGTACGATATATATACATACATACTAGACTGACCACAAATGCAAAAGTCCTGATTTTTTTGCTCCCCGTGCATTTTCTGATAGCTTGACAATAGAAAATAAGATCTGCATAAAAATCTGACCATCGGTAGTGGGGAATAGCCACGCGCATTTGACCTAAAGTTCAAAAATTGATCTAAAAATTATGCATGGCTTTAGAGACCAATATCCCCTTAAACAATGATCTTTGGAGAAATAATGTAATAATCATTTTTATACTAAATGAAACTGGGAACATATTCTCCATATGATAGTTATACCTACCGTTATCCTTTCAGGACATATTGAATCCTTAAAGTGAAATTTAAATTTTTTTGTTTGTTAAAAACGCAAAAATAAATATTTAAAAATAGAGCATTGTATAAACTATACATCATTTAATAGGTTATTTAAAGTAGTTTTACACATCATAAATTTTGTTTGATTTACATGCACTATTATAGTCAAGAAAATGATTTAAAATAAGCAAGTCGGATTTTTTCAAACTTTTTTTTTTACCAAACTGAAAATATCGTAGTAGGCTTTGCAATAAAAAAAAATGTGGTATAGTTTCATATTTCAGCTCATTCACTAGTTTGTTGAACTTTCTTTAAAGTGAACTTGTAGCGGTAGTGCTCATAAGTAGGGTAGCTAAAAATATGCACGAAAAATTTCAAAATATGCATGCTAGTATGCCCGAAAAATAACTGAAATATGCTCGTAAATATGCACGAAAAAATCTCATAATATGCATATATGCCTAAAAAATACCTGAAATATGCTCAAAAAATGTATGTATTTCATTTCAAGCTTACATTTTTTTTTAACGAATTTTGCAAAGTAATAATAATATAAGAATTGAAACGTACAATTCACATTTTCCCCATTTAAGAGATTTGTTTTAAATACTATAAAATACTTTTACTTAATTTTAGATTTGTATTTATGTAAATACATGAGATCTTTTTACAAAGCAAGCGAAACCATTCCATTAATATTGCGCAGGGTTGCATTGATCCGGATCGCAATATTGACAACACGGATTGACTGTGTAGCATGAAAATTTTGCGACCCATCAAATTGAATTGAAAGTGAAAGTGTAAAAAGGACGGAAGTAAAATATTTTAAACCTCAGAGCGAAAAAAATATAGCAATATTCATATTGAACGTGTAGCACTAGCCTGCGATTCATCAGACCATCAATATGGATCGCGATCCAAATATCGCGATTCATATTGACAGTGTAGCGTATGCCTATGTATGTCGATACATATTGCATATTATTGTTCCCTTCATCGGAGCAAAGTTTTTTTTTACTCTGGGTTTGCTTCGAGGCTCTGATCAACAGTCAAGTAGCCTTGTTTGTATGCATACAAGAACTTAGTGTTTGGCGTGGTGAATTTTTATATGTGAAAATGCTCCGCTACGGGGTCTAGATCAATAGTTAAATAGCCTTGCTTGTATGTATACGCAACTGTCTAAATTAACCACATATAAGATGTTTCCAGCTTAATATTTTTCGATATTGCTCGATTAAGTGCCAAAATATGCCAAAATAAGCACGAAATGCATTTTGACCGTAAATATGCATTTTATGTCGAAATATGCATTTGCATATGCAATATGCATTTGCATATTTTTAGCTTCCCTACTCAAAAGTGTGTTATATACAGTTCAAAGAAGTTTTTTAATTTTTTTTTTAAACTATTATTGTAATGGTATTAAGATTAAGGACAAAATAGGAATGCTTTCCTCTGCCATTTAATGTTCATCACGAATCAAATAAAATAAATAGCTTAACACATTTCTTCTGCTTGGAAGCATATTTCCATTTAAAGTTTTTTTTTCAAGCCTGTGTTTAAAAAAGATACTCTTACATTATACAATAGAAAAGCCTTACATAGCACTTAGCTCGTAAGATATTATTAAATAATTACCAATTAAGGGAATGCATCTGGATCTTAATGCCATTACAATAATAGTTTTAAAAAAAATTTGAAAAAAACTTTTTTGAACTGAATATAACACACTTATGAGCACTACCGCTACAAGTTCACTTTAAAGAAAGTTCAACAAACTATTGAATGAGCTGAAATATGAAACTATACCACATTTTTTTTTATTGCAAAGCCTACTACGATATTTTCAGTTTGGTAAAAAAAAAAGTTTGAAAAAATAAATCAAAAAAAATTTATGATGTGTAAAACTACTTTAAATAACCTATTAAATGATGTATAGTTTATACAATTCTCTATTTTTTAAATATTTATTTTTGCGTTTTTAACAAACAAAAAAATTTAAATTTCACTTTAAGGACTCAATATGTCCTGAAAGGATAACGGTAGGTATAACTATCATATGGAGAATATGTTCCCAGTTTCATTTAGTATAAAAATGGTTATTACATTATTTCTCCAAAAATCATTGTTTAAAGAGATATTGGTCTCTAAAGCAATCCATAATTTTTAGGTCAATTTTTGAACTTTAGTTCAAATGCGCGTGGCTATTTCCCACTACCGATGGTCAGATTTTTATACAGATCTTATTTTCTATTGATAAACAATCAGAAAATGCGCGGGGAGCGAAAAAATTCAATACTTTTGCAAATCCCATATGTTTTGTGGTCAGTCTAATACATACATACACGGGTAATAACTGTTCAATGTTGCAAAAGCGCTGGGAATGGTGTTTAAAATATAGAATATGTTTATTAATGTATGCATGTATGTATGTATTGTGCATTTTAGCTTAAAGGCATACTAGTATATTACAATTAACTGAATAGTGACCGTTGAGATCGTGATGCAAGAAAATTGGCGCTGTCGTCATAGTTTTGAGGATCGAGAACTGTGTTTTGCAGCCATTCTATTTTATATGTAGGTACATACTCGTACATACATACATTTATTCTTATAAAATTCAAAGAAAATTTACAAAATTCAAAAAAAAAAAAAAAAAACAATAAAAGTTATAACATTCCGTTGTTGCAACTTAATGCATTACGCTCAAGGCAAATCATGCATTGAGTCACCGCTTCCCTTATTTATGAAATAAATAATTTACACGATCGGTCTAGATGAAAGAAAATTTAGCGAATGCAACACCAAAAATCCATTTAACACAAAAAAATAAAAGATTTATATAATTAAAGCAGCAGCCGCCTGCGTAACATTTACTTATACACATAGCCTATATCCAGCTTTTTAAAAGACTACTTAATTGAGACATGTTGCAAAGCTTACCCTCTTTCAGTGCACATGCATATAATAACAATAAATTTGATACCGTACGATGCTCATTGTAAATTCTAGAGGCTGACAACAAACAGCAAGGCATCGACTACGTTACTACTTAGCTAGGTATTAATTAAAGTGAATTTTAATATTGAACATAATTAAAATGTATACATAATTAGCATGCTTGTTACTGTTAAATTATGTACAATATATGTAGCTACATTGTATGAGTTTGCGGTATAAAGCTGTCAAGCGAACAATCTAGAAATTTCGAAACGTTTATTTTATTATACATACATAAACTACATAAATTAAACACTGTATGAATATTCACACACTTACACACATACATGCATTGGCAGATATATTTGTAGCGCTACTTTATAACATCGCACCGCCCAAATGATCTGTTACACCTCTCGTTTAAATGAAAAATGATATCGCTTAAAACGTTTTGTTGTTAAAAAGAACAAAAGTATATGGCATATAAATTTGTACATACCCTGTAAAAAAGTGTGCGACGAGTCTCTAAAAAGATTTGTCCGGGAGCGCTCTCTTTCGGGTACAATTAGTCTACAATTGTTCCCAATTGTACCCGAACGGGTACATATGTATACTAATTGTAGACGAATTTTACCCGAAAGGGTATCAAACGGGTACAATTAGTCGCACAAATGGATGTGTCGCATTTGCTACCTGTTCGGGTACAAAACGGGTACAATTGTGCGCTTTTGCTACCCGTTCGGGTACAAACTGGGTACAATTAGTCTCTTCATAGGACATGCTCAAACAAAAGAGAACACTTCAACCCATATAAAGAGATACAAATGGGTAGTAATCGCATGCTCCCTTGCGAGTTGTCCCGGATGTATCCCGGAGTGATCGCATTTTTTGCAGGGTATGTACCTACATAAATACATACATACATATGTACATATGCATGTATTTTGCTGACATTCACTCTTTTGCCATGCGCGCATTGTGCAGCGCTCGATTGCGGCAAGCCACACAAGTTGCGCGCTTAAGGAGTTTGACTTTTTATTTTATCTCCAACCAGCCTTAGGATTACCTGCGCAAAATGCAAAGCAAGCAAACAAAAAAAAATTAAAAAAAAAAAAAAACATAACTTGAAAAAAGGCAATATGACGGCACGCCCGGTTTCGCACGGCACAGCAACGGAAAGTCATGCCACACTGCACTGTATACGTCGCTTGCAAATAAGAAAGTTTTGAATTCGACACAAAAATTAAATGTTATACCCAGTAGTGTGTTTGTGTGTAAAAGCAAATGCAGTGAAAAACACGATTTTAGACGAATTTTTTCAAAAGTTTATATCAAAATAAATATGTAACGGTTTGTGGCAACTTGCATATACACATGTAGACCCCGGAAAAGTTGTGAGAGAGATTGTTTGATAGAACGTAGAGTTATTGCTCTACATTAGTTAAACTGTGTGTGATCTTTCTCATCTAGTGTAAAGCATAGTACTGAGTTCGAGTTTCACGTGAAACTGCTGTCAAAATCCATACAAAAACAAGTAAGGAAGCCTAAGTTCGAGTGGAATCGAACATTAGATACTCAGCTGTATGCTTTCATTGTTTGTTTGCGTTTGATGGAAACACGGATTATTTTATATAAATCGAGTGCCGCATAAAGTGGGCGTGACCACGCGCATTTTTAACATTTTTATCAGTCATCCAACTAAGCATATGAATATTATTATTTGTGCAAAATTTCATTCCTTTATGACTTCTAGTTACAAAGATGTCACGTTACAAATTCCCAAAGGGTGTTCCAGAAATATCTTTGTTAAAAAGTAGGCGTGGTCATAAACCGATTTCAATAAATTTTTGCGTGTCTATTAACACAAGTTATAAAAGTGTATAAACCAAGTTTCGTTATAATATCTCAATTGTTTATCGAGTTATAGGCTCAGAAATCTCGTATATTCCTTTGTCTAACAAGAGGCGGTGCCACGCCCATTTTCCAAAATTTGTCTATTTTTTGTTTCCGGTCTATTGTGGAACTCTTGCCACAAAATTTCTATGAATTATCTTTATATTTGACAGAGATATCGCTTAAAATGTTTTTATTAGGCCACTTTATAATACACATATTTAAAAGTGGGCGTGGCCGTCAACCGATTTTAACTATTTTCCGTCCGAACGTTTGCTTAAGTGAGTACATCACGCGTACCAAATTTGATCGATATATCCTCAATGGTTTCTGAGTTATGACATATAAAACTTTCAAGGTTTAACCCTTAATAAGTGGGCGTGGCACCGCCCATTTTCCAAGATTTCATCAAATTTCTTCCTAGGGGCCTGAGCTCAACACGTGGGTAAAATTTCATCGCTCCAGCTATATTAGTGACAGAGATACCAAATTTCCGATTTTTTCTATATAGGAAAAGTGGGCGTGGTCATGGTCCGATTTCGCCCATTTTCAATACCAACCGTCCCAGTCCCGATACCAACTTGCATTTCAAATTTCATCGAAATATCTCAATTTTTGCACGAGTTAGAGTGTTTACAGACGGACGGACATAGCTCAATCGATTTCTCTTTTCACCCTGATCATTTTGATATATATAAGTCTATATCTATCTCGATTATTTCATACTGTTACAATCCACCGTTATGTGATTAAAACTATAATACTCTGTGTACTAGTACAGCTGAGTATAATAACTGACTGTGAAACATCTGTGAAATTTCACAGATATTTCACGACAAAGTTGTACTGAGTTCCTGTCGTGAAAACGTTGCGCAACATCATGTCAGCAACATTTTTTTAAGCCAATTTAAATAACAATACCATTTATTTTCGAGTGAAAAGTGACATTTGCTGAAATTGAAATTTTTATTTTGTATAAAATTTTTTTATTGGTCAAAATTTGAAAGTTGGTTCTGAGGCGATGCTCCAAATTTTTTCTTTTTACATTTGCTCAGTTTTCGTTTTGGTATTTATTCTCATTTGACAAAAAATTTTCTTGAAACATTTCACGGCAAAATAAATGCATGTAGCTGGCGAAATTTCACGGCGGTGAACTCAGTACTAGGCTTAAAGTAAGAACAAAAATGTAGCAAAGTGGCAGAAATTGGGTATGGGGATTTTTCTTATAATAAATTTTAAATTCTATTATTCTCAAGTGATGTGAGCTCACATCAAACTATCGTTTACCATCGTCATCTCAACAGCACTACGCCTAATGCATATATGTACATATTTACCAGTATTAATATATATATTTTACAAACCCTGAAAAAAGGTTGATAAGCCTAAGCTGAATCCTAAGCTGTTAAACTGGAACACGCTGGCAGCGCTGCTGGCTGTTATGCACTCAATCGCTCTGCTCCAAACCTTTTAATACTTAATTTTCTGTTACGCGCTCATATCACAAATAGAGAGAGAGGAAATTGAATTTTATGAGCAACCATGGGCAAAGAGAGTACAATGTGTGACGAGCGTAAAAATTGCGTGCTGTTGAAGGAAAGATTTTCTGCATAGAATAAATACATATTTAGTTTATTTTCAACTGACATGCAATCACGTGTTGGTTAAGTGCGTTGCTTATCTCAGTCTGATACATACATATATTTCAATTATTATATTACCAATATTAACGTTCCATAAGTTGCGCAAAAATGTAAATTATGCAGCTAAACACAAAGCACCTTTTTTATTCCTTATTATAAGGCATTTAAATACCGCAGAAGGCCTGATTACCAGGAATTATCTAAGCATTATTTCCCATGTCGAATAATCCTTATTATAAGGTATATAAACACTACATAAGGCCTAATTATCAGCAAATACCTAAGCCTTATTTCCATGGCGGATAAGCCTTTGGAATAAGGTTTCCTCTCAGAGAGAGGGAGAAAGAGGTAGAATAGTCCTTGCAGCCTGATAACACAACAACACAGGAAAATCAGCCTTATTTTAAGGCTTTGCCCATACAAATTTTGTTCGCTTAGAATTTTCAGGCATTATTTATTAAACCTTTGAATCTTTTGGAATAAACCTTAAATAAATAATAGCTTAAAAAAACTAAAAAACACGCTTTAATCTTAAAAATCGTACTAAAAATTGAGAAATAATTTAATTAGAAACAAAATGATGAACGAAAATATAAGTATTTAAGGAAAAGCGTGGGGTGCTCAGTATGTCAAAAAATATTTAAAATCGGTGTTTTTTTACTAATAATTTTATTTTGACTTTTTTGAGATTTCATATAACGTACTCTTCAATTTCGCAACTAGGTATGTATATTTTTGTACTAGTTGTACGAATCGAATATTTTCATGTTCAAATATTATTGAGCACCCCCACGCTTTTCCTTAAATACTTATATTTTCGTTCATCATTTCTTTTCTAATTAAATTATTTCTCAATTTTTAGTCGATTTTTAAGATTAAGGCGTGTTTTTTAGTTTTTTTGAGCTATTATTTATTTTTAAATTTTTAGTGAAATTTTTCATTAAAGGATGTTTTATGCGGACGCAAGAATAAAAGTAAAAAGAAGTCTGATGGGATGTGGTGTTCTCCGAAATAGATCTACATACATATGTATTTATAGCAGTGAAGTAAACTAGCTTATTATGCAATAATTTCCAAACCCTTTTATTCAAGGTTTTCCAAACTAGTTTGGAAATACAAAATTTCCCAAACGTTTTGTTATGTTTTACAATCAGAAGGTGAAGAGGAGGGCTTTGTTCAGAAACTCAGTTTGAAGCGCAATTTGCTTTTGTAGTACAAGCAGAGCGTTCATTAACGCAAATTTTTCATCAAGCGTCGCTCATCACAATCATCAAAAATATGTATGTAGCTTATTAAGAGACTGTTTACTTTTGTTTTGTATTTATTTTCCGGTCAGCGTGTCTGAGCCGGTGAGTTCCCAAATTAAAACTAAAAACTTATCCATCTAATCTACTGAAATTTATAGCTACATAAATCTAAATCTAAAGTCGCCGCAGTTGCTGCTGTTATTGCTGGTGGGAGCGACGCTGACTGCGCTGTGACTGAACTGTGATGTTAACGTGGAAAACACCTGCAACCTGTGTCGCTGGTGGGAACAGTGCTGGCCGTGCCTTACCTGCTATTATGATTTCTTAGAACCGTATGCAACTAAAGTGCACCTGCAGGTTGGTGTATTGCAGATTCGGGAATTTGAAATTGTTGACCATCGCTTGTGATGGGAATATGCCAGCTCAGCCATTCTACTGTTGGCTTCGAGCTGCATGTGTTAACTCCTCCCCTTCTAAATGAAGGACGTCCTCGGACTTTTTTAGGTTATCAATGACAGCCTCTATATCTCGTTTTTGACGTCTTATGGTTTTCTTCTGACGTAGTTTGAGGATGAAGTAGCAACCAATCAAAATGGTGATAGTAACTAAACCTGATAGCACCGGCCACAATACAGTTCTTAGCTGAATTTTTTCAATGTATCTTAGGTTCTCCGCGCTAATTCGCCGGAGGTATGGTAGGCTCAATATTTCATGATGTTTGGTAATATTCAAAAGAGTTGTTGTTGCTGAATTTGGCAGCTTCTTCAATATGCCCAGTTTATTTTTGTAATAAGATCCATTAATTTGGACCTCGTCTTCAAAGGTGAGCAGGTAAGTACCGGTAACGGTTTTTTCAGAACCATCGTTTAATCTGATCACAGCGGTATTGTCATTGATAACTATTATACCCTCATCAACCACTGTAATTGGTTCAAGGTGGCTGGGGCGCGTACCGCAGTGAGCTACATTTCCTGAATGGAGTTGCTGTGCGCATGTTGTGCTATTCAGTTTTTTGCAGAATGTGGAAGTAAGTGCCGTAGTACAGTTTCCAAGGGCCAAAATCCGATTATCACAGTCAGCGATGTTGTTATCATTCCCAAAGTGCAGGACAGTTTCGTTATGTTGAACAGGAAGCAGGAAAATTCGCTTACATACTAATATAGGTTTAGGATATTTTATTAGAAAATATAAAAACTTATTATCTAACAGGACCTTAATGCTTGATACCTCCATTAAATCTGTTACAGTTGTGTTTGTAGAGTGCATGTTAGTTATATCTTTTATATCATCAAAATTTAATATTGAAGGGTTAATAACGCCAATCCTTGCAAGGGCAATGGTTGAAATCAAGGTTTCAATTTCGGAAATTAAAATTCTATTTCTGGCAAGCAATGTTTCATATAAATGTTCAGTGTCAATATTTGCGCTTTTATGTTTTTTGTGATTATGTTCACTGTGTCTGTTAGCTTATTAATTTTTTCACGTACTACCGTATTTATTTCTATTTGCTTATTTTCAGAGTTAATTAGTTCTTGTTGTCGGAATTTCAGATTTTCAAAATCATCGAAGTCTGGTGTCCCTGCTATGACTTTCAAAGCTGTTCCTAAAATATTTATGCTTCGAGTTTGTCTGTGTTGAATATCAAACGTTGCCAAAAGTGTTTTTATATGTGTTATATCTGAGTCCAGTAACATTCTCATATGGGATGCAGGGAAAAGTTTCGTTAGTTTCTTTGTTTCTTCGACTATTTCCATATACGTATCGATATTAGTTGTATGCTTTAGAAAGTTAACATCTTGCCAGATAGTTACAAATCCGTCCTGAATTGGTATGTAATTAGAGTTCGAGTAGTTTGTCAGTTTCGCTGCCGTCGACCCAATCAGAAGTATCACCAAAAGAATCCTGCAAATTTACGAAAGTTACTAATGATAAAACTATTTTATATTGTCCTTGTGGACCACCATCCCTCTAATCAAGACTGTGGTCCCCAAGTCTGCCTCTACCCTTTCCTCTGTGTATAGAGGTGTAAGCTTATTACCTAGTCTTTTGTTGGATTTAACCAACACACGTTCTCCCACATCAAACACCCTATTTTGTCTGGTGGGGTTATTCCTGTCTAACTGTGCTTGTTGGGCTTTAATTAATTTATCCTGTATCTCCTCTCGCAATTCCTGCGGCGAGTCGTGAATTATGTCAACGGGTTTTTTGTTTGTCACAGAATGGATTGTTCGATTATATTCAAATGTTGCCAATAATATAAGTTCGACCGTTTCGTCAATTTTCTTTTCCATTTTCAGACATCTCGCAATTTCCGCAAGTGTACTATGGAAACGCTCAACTTGACCGTTTGAGGTACTGTGCAGCGGAGGCGCATTCACAATATCGACATTAAACTGATTTTTCAACAGTGACCTTATCGTTTCGGAATTGAATGATGGCTCATTATCGCAGTAGACAGTCTTCGTACCCGGAAATATGTTCATTAATTGTAGAATTGGGCCTTTCAAATCCGCAATAGTGCGAGATAGTATGTGTTGAACCACCGCAAATTTAGAGAATTTATCAATACAAGTAAGGAAGTATTTTTTGTCTGTGGGCTCGATTATGCTCGGCTGTAACTATCTCCCTTTGCTCGTCCTTGTTAACAATGTCCGACACCATGCGTTTACAGTGCCAAAACTTTGTTGCCGGAAAATATGTAACTAATTCATTTTGAATGATTGCCAATGTTGGCAGATCGCAATATATTGCGTTCACTACGTTTGGATTTACGACCACCTTAATCTCGTCAACAAGTGTCTTCCTGTCAGTGAACTGAATTTCGTGGCGAGTTTTTTTTCCGAAATATATGAAGTTCCGTCTCAAGTCAAGGCTCGCTTCCTCTAGAACAATCTGGTTTCGGAAACAATTGAGTGGTTTTTCTGTTGATTCGGGAATTTGAAATTGTTGACCATCGCTTGTGATGGGAATATGCCAGCTCAGCCATTCTACTGTTGGCTTCGAGCTGCATGTGTTAACTTGTATATATACTGCCGCTGTTGCGTTTTGTGCTGTGTTTCTAAACATACCCAAGTTGAGGTAAAGCATTTGAGCGTTAGCATTTGAAAAGAACAAAAAAAAGAAACCTGATTGAATAAATTTTTTTTTTTTTTTTTTTTTTTCACCTCACGTTTACAAAACATTGTATAACAATTGCTTTCCAAACGTGAAATGCAATTATAGAATTAGGGTTCCTTTTCGTTGATTCAGCACTTACTATTAAATGAATTACAAACAAAACCAGTTCTTTCTTTGCATACGTATGTATGTACATGCGGCTGATTTCATTGCAAATACAACAAACCCAAAACAGAAAGCTACAAGCTTCATTTTTGAGTGAATTTATGCATTGAGTTTATCGCCATCGCTATGAGCGATCGCTGGCTGTTGTGCGTTAGTTCGCTCGTTATTTGAGTGGTTATACGTTTTTCTTTGAACATTTGTTTGTGATTTGAGAAGAATGTATTTTTGAGCGTTCGTGAGTGAGTTTTTCCGTACCCTGAAAGCTTGTTACTTATTGGCTTATATACGGGAGTGAATTGAAATTCATAGAGGCTATTTTGAAGAAAGGTAACATAAAAGCCGCAATGAAGCATGAAATATAATGTTGAATGTACTACTATATGATGCCGTTGGGCTGTTGATGTCATGTTTCGAATCCGGAGGAGAATAGAAATAATAGAGAGAACACAATAAAAGTGAATGTTTGAAAGATATAATAATTTAGTTAATTTAGTTAAATGTGTTACAACTTTTAGGATGGGATGAAGTTACATACATACATACATACATACAGGTGAAGCTAATAAAAGCGTGTTAAAAAAAGACATAGATTTCTCGCAGGGTATTTACAAGTATGCATACATACATACTCTGGAAAAAAAACGTTGTAAATACAAAGACTTTTGCAGTTAAATGAACAACTTTCCGCAGTTGAAATGTGCCCAACAACGCTCCGTTGTTGTTTCAAAGATGCGAGCGTTTTTGATTCAAATACTTTTCGTATTTAAGTTAACAACGGAAACTGTTGAATGAAATACTTTTACATTTAAGTTAAAAGTTATGGCTTTTGAATTAACAGGAAAAAATTTTAGTCCAAAAGCGAGCACTGTTGATTCAAATACTTTTCGCATTTAAGCTAACAACTTTTGCTTTTGAATTAACCGCAAAAGTTTTTGGTCGAAAAACGGGCACCATTGAAGCAAATACCTACGCATTTAAGTTAACCTCAAGAAAATTGTAAAAATAATATTTTTTTTAATATAATAGATATTATTTTATTTTATTTTTTTATACATATAATATATGTATGTATGTTTACTTATCGAGCCCTAACCGCCATAAAGTGTATCCAACGAAATTATCGATTTTAGCTTAGTTTTTAATCGCTCCCACAATTTCATAGACTTAGGGCCGGTTTCACCACCTCCGGTTAAGCACTTAACCAGAGATTTTTGCCCGGTGAACCAATATATTTGACAGCTCGCTATACAATTTACGTCAAACTAACCAGCGATTAAAATAACCGCAGATTGTGAAACCGGCCATAAATAAATTTCAAGGCTGATTACCAACTGTATGTAAAGAAAATAAAAAAAAACCTCCTGTAAAATTTAATTTTTGTTGGATACACTTTTTGGCGGTTAGGGCTCGATATGTAGTAATATTAATAGTAAGGCCCGCCGTCACCAAACGAACTTTAGTCATTCATCCATTCACCATTTCCAAACGTATCAGTACATCTGCAGACAACTCTCACGACATCAAAAAAAGCTGAGTTTATGAATAGATATTAGTTTTTGTTTAATTATTTTTTTTTTATTTATGTATGTATGTATGTATATTACTTTCTTTATTTTATTTTAAAATTGAAACAAATTGAACGAATTTGAAAAATTTTGTTTATTTTTTTATTTTTTCTTTCAAATCCTTCTTTCTTTTTACTTAAAAAATTTTTAACAGCAAGCAAGTTTTTGAGTCAACAACTTAAATAAAAAATTAACTACGGAAATTTGTTGAATCAAAAACTTTGCCGTTAAAACATATACTTTTGCTGTTGAATCAAATACGGAGATTCAACAGCGGAAAGTTGTTAATTTAACTACGGGTATTTTTTTCAGAGTATGTAACAGTATTTGTGTTAGTAGATACTTTATCTAATTTTAGCTAACTGTGATTTAGCACGCTGCCAACGCCAAGCGATCCATTCAACGCTGTTGTTGTGAATGGCAGTCGGCGGGCCAAGACAAGTCAAGTCAAGCCAAGTTAAGTCAATTCATTTATTTTGCCTGTGGCGCATGATGATGGTCGCTTAGGCCGCTCTGTGGGCTGTGTGGGCTGTGGTGTAGCTCTGCCAGCCATTTGGGCGACTCTTTGCTAAACAATAACAAAAAGAGAATAAGAAAAAAGCAAAAAAGAAGACTTGCTTAGATAGCGCTTGAGCGCTTGCATATGAAGTTAATTGTGAGGAGTGCATGTATGACTTTTTGTAAGTACGTTTGTGTATGAATGCATTGTTGGTGGCTTCGTATGCATTTAAATATTTTTTTTGTATTACTTTAATTGAAAGCAAAACAAAGTGCAACAAAAACCAGTTAGAACCGGTTTAGTTTTGCTAAATTTAGATGCCACCAATAAATAAAACAAAGGTACTTACATATGTATGTATGTATGTATATAGGTAGCTGTAATAGATGCGGCAGCAACGGCCATAGTAGTAAAGCAACACGGTCAACGTAAAAGCGCCAATGCGGCTGCTAGCGTAGGTAGGTTGATGTTGACGTTGATGTTGACGTTGATTTGTGAGCGACCACCAACATGTACCTACATGCATATGACGTCTGTGATGTTGTTAGAGCAGCACAAATTGTATGTATATTTGTGGTTACTGCTTTGTATGTACATATGTAGATGCAATTTATTTCAGCTTACCTAAATGTATGTACATATGTACATGTTTGCAGGTCATAAAAAACACACGTCATTTGTAGGAAAAAATAATGCAAATTCAACTTCAATACGGACACTAACATACATACGTACTTATGTACATATGTATTTACGTACATATGTATGTATTTACATACATAACTATGAATGTGTGAGCATAAACACACTCATTTACCCACATGTTATTGAGGAAATTTTTGCGAACGCCAATTGCCAACCAGTTGCTTGATCATTTATTTTAATAAGCTTTGTTGTTGTTGCTTAGTTTTGAATTTTTTTTTTTTTTTCAACCATTGTTCTGTAGTATTTGTAAATTGAAACCAATTAATTTTGCGGTAAAAATGAAAGAGAAAATTTTAAGCCAAGTGATGTCTGATATCTGAATATTTGCGCGCGAAAAACCAACTCAAACTGACAAAATTTAATGCAAATTTATGGAAATTTTTTGCAAAATATTGAACACACTTTTCTAAAGTGCCATTTATACATATATGTATGTATCTACATATGTCGCTGTGTTAAAAAAAAGTGTTGATTATTTGGCTTTGCGCATGTGACCTGATTTTCGATTTGCAAGCGTTGGAGACGACAGTGCGTATGAGTAACTTTTTGTTTTTATTGTCAAGTAAAACATTTTTGTATGGAATAAAACATATTATGTATCTTAAATGATATTTAGCTTACTTTAATATTTATGGCACGAAAATATGCGCATCATAACTTTATTAGCATTTCTTATATGTACATATATACATAGTATGTATGTATGTATGTATGTATGTATGTATGTATGTAGGTAGGTACATTTCCAAAGCAGCAATGTTATTCATATTAAACAAATTTTGTCCAAAAAAATATAGGCAAAATATACACTGTAAAGGAAATTTTTTCTTGATTTAAATTCCTGACACGCCAATTTGTAATACATAAAGAAATATGCCATTACTTAACACCTAATAATGTATGATCGATCACACGTACATAATTGCTGTTGTGCTTTTGTGGGCTGTGACTCAGAAATTAATAGATTAATATTACCAAAAATTATATTATACACAAGCGATATTGCCAAAAGGCTTTTATTTAGCTTGTGAACACGGTTGTGAAATTATAGTGTGCACATCCATAAATTCATGCATACATACATGCATACATATGTACATATATACATACACACATATGTATGTACATATGCACATTTGTGAATATGTTAAGCACTGTGATGCTAATTGAATATTAAACGAAAAGTGTGACATGCCAGGCAAATTAATATTACAAATAAATGTTAACATTTTCATTAAATAAATTGAGCAACAAAGCTGAAAATGTTACACAGTATAGATTAATAAATACATATGTGCATACACATGTAAATATGTAAGCTAATTAGCATTGAGGCAAGTGCTCGCATGATTACAAATGATATAACAATTGAATACATATGTACATGCATATGTCTGTATAAATGTAATACATATATTCGCCTATTTACGGAAACTTCACAGCCAGGCAGGCAACTCAACTTACAACGTTAGAAGTTCGTGTTAGTCATTTCATTTCATTTAAATGTGAGCACCAACAACAACAGCAGTCTTATTATTGGCGTGTGCAGCTGTCTTGTTGTGAGAACTTAATTAAGAAGCAGCCATTTATTGGCTACGTAATTAATGTGGAAACAAACGATAGCAATTTGTATTATTGTACTTACAAACGTATGTACTTATGTACATCTATACATACATATGTATATGTATGTACATACATAAGTAGGTACATACAATGTAATTGGTATTTATATAAATATTTGTTACAATAAATTTCTTGGCGCGTCGTAATGTCTCGATCGTTCGCTGTTGTTGATAAGCAGAAAAAATAGGGGTATTCGCTATCCATAGCATAACCCTAGCACGTAGCACGGATTGCAAAGTTTTACAACGCACAACAACAAAATACAGGCGCACAAAAATATGCTAGACCTCAAAAATATGCTACACCAAAACCTATGTATATTTATTTGCTATGATACTATCAAATTAATTGCTCACTTAAGTGGTTAATCACTTCGTTTTGTACCTTATAATGTCATAAAGCGATACTAAAAGTGACCGAAAGACAAGACAAGGAGTGCAAGAAAGAGGCAGAGAATGAAAGCAAGAGGCAGAAAACGAAAGAAAGAGAAGAAGTTGCGTAGATAGATCATGCATTGCAAGCCGAACATGTTGCATATTGCCGGTTAAACGAATACGATATAAAAAGCAAGTAGCGTTAGCTGATGTTGAAACATAAATATTAGTTAGTTTATTGCCGCCAATGGTTTTATAGTTTTCATTATTAATTAGGTATCTGCTGCCACCAACTACTTTGCTTCTCCTCACTCATGGATACCTATTTAAAGTCTTTTATGTACCAACAAACCTGTTGCATTTGTCAATTGTTACCACTTCCTTTGCTTGGCCGCAAACATTGCAGCTGGTGGTTTGCAAGCAAATTTTGTTGTTGTTGTTGTAATGTTTTTCCTTTGCTGGTACCAAGCTGTCTCGCAATTTTCTAGCAAAGTCATGGTTTTTATAAGCAGTTTTTTTTCTGCAACCCAGTAGTGAAATTGACAAGTATAGGTTAGCGTATGAATAAGTTTGTATGTATGTTCAACAGATCAAGGTTTACCATCAGCAGCAAAAATCAGCATTTTCGCTTTACAGCATTGCCATGTTACACAACCAAACTAGGCAATGCAATAAAGTAAAATAAAATATATGGAGGTAGGTACTTCCGCATTTACGCTGGGCTAGCCGGTCCGTGTATAAAACCATATGCCAGTAGCTTTTATAGCTAACATATTTGTTATTGTTGCACATGCATGTATGCGATGTCTAAGCAACAGGTGTGTGGCATCTGTAAACGTTTGCTGTAAAAGAGTTAAAGACTTTTTTGTACATACCAACACAGGTACATATGTAGGTATGTGTATAAAAACTGCACTAATGCACGTTGAAGCATGAATTGCATGCATAAAAGCAAGCAACATGTTTGTATTTGTTGATAAAACGCTTGAGTAGGAACCCAACAGACCAGGATGTAAGCGAAATGTAATAGGACTTGAGAACAAGCTTATAAAAATTGTCCATTGTAAGCTTATTGCAATACAGTTTTTATAAGCTTAATTGTAAGCTTATTCACAAGCATGATTGTAATAATTGAGGAACACAAGCTTGAAAACAATATTACAATAAGCTTACTTTACACTTGCAATGAAAGCTTGAAAAAATATTAATAATAATATTGTATAAGCTTGCTGTAAAATTTTTTTAAATTTTGGTTTTACAATGATTCATATAATTCATTGATTCCTTCTTCGAAAAGGGAAGTATAAAAGCCTCAATAATGTTCGATATAATGTTGAATGTACCACTATATGATACCGTTGGATTGAATTTCAGGTTGATGTTATGGTCCGAAACAGGAGGAGAATATAAAATAAAGAGCATTGCAGTAAAGGCGAAGAAGGAAAGAAAAAGAAAAAAAATGCAAATAAAAATTTATTTTTTTCTTTTTCTACTATTTATACATACAATTATATTTATAAGCTTACAACAAGCTTTCACAAGTAATATTTTTCTACAATTACATTTGTAAGCTTATAAAAAGGGTTCCGTTTTGATTTTTCTACAATTGTTCTTAAGATTTTTTCAATACTTTACACAAGCTTTCCTCAAGCTTAACGCTTATATTTGTAAGCTTGTTATAATATTATTCTCAAGCCCTTTGGTCTATTGGGAAGTGAATTAAATATGGCGAAATGAGGTAAGCAAGATTGTGAATAAGAATACATTTTTAATAGGCGAAGAGAGATAGTTTAAGCAATAACAAAATGAAAAATTCAATTTATGCATTTTAGCGAACGTACGTTCGCTAGCGTACGGAGGTATTGAGCAGGGATTGTAGCTCTGATTACCTCTTTTCATTTGATACCAATATTGCTTAAAACATTCCTGGGCATCCGGGTCCACTTTTCACCCATACCTGGGAACCCGACCTATGAATCTTAACAAATACACCTCTATGTAAAAGCCCTGCTTAACACCTTCCATTTGATATTAATATCGTCCAGAAATATTGACAAATAAATAAGCTTGATTTTTATAGCTGACCAAAAAAAAAAAATCTGAATAACGGTTATTCAGGCCCAAAACAGTTTTTTGGTTGCTATAACGCTTATTCAATCCCAAAACACTTTTTTGGTTGCCATAACGGTTATTCAGGCCCAAAACGGTTTTTTGGTTTTAATAATAGTTATTAAGGACCAAAAGGAGATAAAGGTTATTTTTGCGTAACCTTTTCACCACACTAAAAAAAATAACCGTTATTTTCGGTCCCTGGTTAATTCTCAAGTTAACTCCAAATTAGCTAGATATTCTGGATTATCGCTGTCAGCTGTTAATGCTATTATAGAAGCACATTGCTACCGGCCGGCATCAAAAGGTTGCCAAAAGGAAAGCAAAATTTGCATACATATGTACAAATGTACTTTGGACTATGTAAGCAATTGAAAAGTAAAGTCGTCTCTCGACGAACCAAAATCACACTCTACAGGACACTCATCGTTCCAGTCCTCATGTACGGCGCAGAAACATGGACTATATCAAAAGCAGATGAGATGGCGCTTGGAGTATTCGAGAGGAAATTTCTTCGGAGGATTTATGGACCTTTGCGCGTTGGCGTGGGCGAGTATCGACGGAGTTTTAACAATGAGCTGTACGAGCTGTACACAGACATCGACATTGTTCAGCGAATAAAGATCCAGCGGCTCCGCTGGGCAGGTCATGTCGCGAGAATGGATGAACGTGCTCCGGCCAAGAAAGTATTTCTGTGGAAATCCGCTGAACGCAGAAGAAAGCGGAGCCTCCACTGCGTTGGGAAGATCAGGTGGACAGTGATGCTGCCTCCCTAGGTATTCCCAATTGACGCCACGCTACACTAAACATAATTAGCTGGCGCGCTATGTTGGGCTCGGCCAAAATGTATATGTTCATATGTAGCAGATTAGTTTTGTACCAAAGTTATAAAGCCCTTTCATGTTCATATGTACATAAGTAAATGTAGAGATTTATTTTTGAGTAAAAGCTTTTAAAAATAAAACTGTAGATAATAAATTTTGCAATTGGATGCCAATTAGACGTTTGGTGGCAGCCCCATGCCACACGAATGGCTGAAACAAAGCATTCATAAAAGCATACAAACGTACATGCATATTTGTCTGCATACATACATACATACATGACAATCGAATGGTGTTGGCGGTAATTCGATGCCACAATCTCAGACAGCCGTTCTGGGGGCGGAAAAAAAACATACATATGTATATATAGTAAACTTAACACATGTCCGTAACGAATTGAACTTTAAAATGCTTGTAGGAGAACCAATTACCCAAAATAAAAAAGGTTAACCACTTCTATGAAAAATGCTCATGTGTATGTATGAAAGTATGAATGTATGTATGTAGTTACAAATTTGAATATGTTTTTATGTATCCACATAGCCGATTTTATTTCGCCTTTGGCATAATGGACAGCACGCCTATAAAAAATTGTGCTCTAAATTATTTTTTAAGTTGTCAGTGAAGATTGACTTTAATTGTTGAAAGTTTTTTGGTGTTCCCCCTTAAAAAAATGATCGAAAATAAACACATATCTATGTCATATCTACAGTGTACATTTTACATACATACATAGAATAAAAAAAATGCTTTTTCTTGGAATTCGCATTTTAGGTCATCCTAAGTTAGGATTCCTAACATACGACACATCATCCTAAAAATAGAATGATGATGACAATTTTACTTGCATGTACAATAGGGTGGGGCCCATTTGTATGGAGGGAAATTAATCGATACCGCGCCATCGAAATTCGGATTCCTCTCATTTTTCTGAGTAGACAAGTCCCCCACGACATTTGTATAAAATATTGATGTTCCGAAATTTGGTTTTTATGAACCAAGACAGATTTTTGAACATAAAAATTAGGCAAAAATTGGCAAAAAAATATCCAGGCCAATGTGCACATCGAATTGAAGCAGAATTCTATGCTGAATCCAGGGATGAAATTAGAATTAAAATCGGATGATCCGTTTTCGAGATATAGCCTGATTTCCGGTTATGGAGGCTGAATGCCCAAAATCGCATACTTTCGCGATTATCTCTTGCTGTGTACAATATATCTTTATTTTTTTGTCAATTTCTTAAAGATAAGTCAATACAATATAGGAACAGTATTTTGAAATATTAATTTATCTTCCGGTATAGGAAAACTAGAATGCATTCTTTTTTCCTTGGCCCAAAATCGCGGTATGGGTTCTCTATGTTATAGTCATCCGATACCTATGATTTTCGACGACAACGCTTTGTGCACAATAAATGCACTAAATACAAAATTTCAGAATTTTAGCTGCAAAAAGTGAAGAGTTATACCCCAAAACGTAGACGTATGCTGTTTGGGACTTGTTTTTTTACTTTACTCAACTCTAAAAAAACTCAAGGTTACTCATACGCCATAGCGTACTATTGGAAGAAAAACTCAAATTTCAGAAGCATATGTCTACGTTTTAGGGAATAACTCTTCAATTTTTGCAGGTAAAATTCTGAAATTTTGGATTTGAAGAATTTATTGTACACAAAGCGCTGTCGGCGAAAATCATCGGTATCGGATGACCATAACATAGAGATCCCATACCGCGATCTTGGGCTAAGGAAAAAAGAGTGCATTCTAGTTTCCCTATACCGGAAGATAAATTAATAATTTAAAATATTGCTCATATATTGTATTGACCTATCTTTAAGAAATTTGCAAAAAAATTTAAGATATATTGTACACAGCAAGAGATAATCGCGAAAATATGCGATTTCGGCATTCAGCCTCCATAACCGGAAATCAGGCTATATCTCGAAAACGGATCATCCGATTTTAATTCTGATTTCACATCTGGATTCAGCATAAAATTCTACTTCAAGTCAATGTGCACATTGGCCTGGATATTTTTTTGCCGATTTTTGCCCAATTTTTACTTTCAAAAATCCGTCTTGTTCCATAAAAACCAAATTCCGGAACATCAAAATTAATTTTAGACAAATGTCTTGGAGGAGTTTTCTACTAAGAAAAAGGAGAGGAATCCGAATTTCGATAGCGCGATATAGGTTAGTAAATCGCTCCACCCTAATGTACATACAAAAAATATTTATTCAATGAACAATTGATTGACAGAAGAATGTTAAATGTAGATAGAGATAGGCATACACGCTTATGTATGTACATATGTATGTTTGATGATTTATTACTATTCATTTGCAGGACCCAAGATTGAATTTCACGAAAGCGATGACTTCATCCAAAAATATTTATTTCGTGATTTGTTTATTGATTATTTTTCGCATTTTATTAAATTATGGGAAGCCAAAAAAAGTTTTTTTTTTCAGGAGCCGTGACATAATGCCAATTTTATAATTTTAGGATTATGTCAGCCCTTAAAAGTGATTAGTGACATAATTCCAATATCATAATACCAAATCATTCATACATTTTTATTTATTTATTTATTTTTATTTATTTTTTTTTTTTTCAAATAAAGCCGGCAGATTTTTTTTTTTTTTTTTTGTAGTAATACCTAAGAACCGAACCACAGTACTTTGGTACAACTGCCCTTAATGCAAAAAAAAATTCAATTGATACTCTGACAACAGTAAAAGTGGAATTAACTATATCTACCTACGTGCATTTAATAAAAAGAGAAATTTTTCATGCAAAATGTATTTGCCTCATGGCATGGTATCATGTATGTAATATTTGCCTCACTTTTTCTCATTTCTATCTATCGAAAAATTATTCAAGTTTATTGTCATTTAAGTTGGAATTTTAATTGATCATTTTGCTTGACATTCAACACCATTTAAAACAATTTAGTTGAATGAAAGAATTGATGAATATATATGTATGTATGTACACATGCATGTAAGCGAGAAGTCAAAAATCTCAGTAATATGACGGGTCATACAGCGATTTTTTTTATTGCAATGGCGTCATGCTACAATTTTACGAATCGGCGGCAACTTGATGAATTGATAAGAATGCGCAAAACAATCGTTATTGTGGCTTTTCTAAAACTACCTATTCTCAATTTGGTTTGGCTAGTTGAAGTTTTTAGCGAAAAACCGTATGCCTCTATGCACATAATATGATGGCTTAGATCTGTGCCATCTCTGCCGTGATGATCGTTCTTCGTTAGTGATCGTCAAGCACTGAGAACATGAAAGCTGCAACTACTCATAAAAATTCCCAAAGTATAAAAATTCATTTATGTATCTTAGCAGCGATGGCGGTTCAAAAAATATTCTTACAAATGCACACGCATTTGAAGTGGAGCAATTGAAGTGAATGAAATAAAATGCGCCAAGCCTCCACCTCCACCTCCATTTGCAAATATATATGTACATATGTAGCTATCTATATTGGCATCAATTGCCCATTGCTGTGTAATGTCCTGATCTGTTTGCGCCGCCGATCGCTCGCATGCCTTGTATCGTATGCAAATATCTGCAAGTGTGTGTGTGAATAATTTATTGCTTTGATTAGTTGGCAATTTAATGTTTAATGGTATCTAATTTATAACTGTCAGGGCGGCATGTTTTGTGTTGCCTAATACATGCATATGTATGTATATTATTATACATATATACCTAGTACATATGTTTGTATGCATGATTTGTAGATGAGTTTTAATAATTTCTCTTGATCCATTTATTACATACATATCTACATGTATGTATAACTTTTTTATGCCAATCTGTCAATATTTGATTGTATTTCTTGGAAAAATCGCAATTTTTTTCATTATAAAAATAACTAATACGCAATTAAAATTGAGAAAATTATTGTGCATTTACCATACATATATATGAGTAGTCCAATTTTAAAAGTGGCTATGTGAATTCGTCATATTAAGCCACAAATCAGAAAAAAAAACTAAGTCCTCAAGCTCTATTTTATTTTTTTATTATTATCTGAAAGCTTAACCCATAAGGAATTTAACGATATAAAAATATATAACCGCAGTGTGACAGATTTTTGCAAATTCCATGGGCAAATTCAATGTTAAATATTTAACATAGCTTGTTTTGAGACAATTTTTTTTCACATAGCCATTTTTGAAATTAAAACGCATAATAATACGTATATGAATACAAAAAAACATTTTTCCGTATGGCTGTGTATTTCTTCTTAAAAAAAAACCTCCTTCCCCCTGTCTCTTAGCGCAGAAAAACGCTCGGAATCGGCGTAAAAGCGAGACCTTCACTACATTGGGAAGATCAGCTATTTCCAATTGGTGCCAGACATCACGAAACAGAAGTGAATGGCGCACTTTATTGGACTCAATCAAAATCGTCTAGACGGTTACGCGCAATTAAGAAGACGAAGAATATTATAATACCTACTATTTCAAAACAAAGAGTCATCAGTGGGTTTAAACACGGACATTAATGGGTTAAGACGCTTAAAATTTACTGTTATAGTATAGATGAAGCGATTCTGTTAGAAAAAAATGCTTTTAGAATTTTGAGAGCCTCTTATATGAGGTGACAATAATGTGTGCCATGGCGTATGAGTGACCTATTTTAGATAGAGACTTTTGAAAGAGTTTCTTTTATTTAATGCTTTTTTTTTAGAATACGGAAGGATTTTGCAATAAACTTTTAATGGACACTATACAATTTTAGATACTGGTACACAATCCAACAAAAGGCAATATCGAAAATATTTCACATATTAACTTTTGAAAGTGGACTACTCATATAGTAAACTCTAAAAAAACGATTTTAAATCTACTACACTTACTCTTAGCGTATTTCTTTTCATATTTTTCAAACGAACGCATGCCCAGGCACATGCATTTATTTTGTGCTCCAAATTTTGTATAAAAATAATTAATTTATATGTATGTATATATATATGTATGTATGTGTACATATCTAAAAAAGTATGTATGTATATATAAAATTTCGTCAGAATTTATTTTGCTTAAATAGACTCAAAATAGTTATAGATTCTATAGTAAATTCCTAAAATTCTTTTGGCGGCAGATGAATAAACAATACACAAATGTCAGCAGCAAAATTTATTAATGGGCTACAAATGCTTTTAGTTTTAAATCGCATCAATATATACACATATACATATGCACACACATAAATTAATGCCACAGATTAAAATACCGAAAATGCCTAAAAGCTATGCAAAGAAGATGCACAAATGTATATATTTTCACTTTTTTTTTTTTTTTGAAACAATGTCACGCTAATGCGAAGGTGGGAAATGTTAATCGCCTCTTCCTCTTTAAAAATAGCAACCACATAATAACTTAATTGTGCATGATCGAGTATATTTTTGATGAAAATCACGTGAACTATTTCAAAAATGTTTTAAATATTTTTCATTTTACATTGTAAGTATTTTTTCTTTTTTTCCACTTGGGTTTGTGTTTTTTTTTTCTTTACTCATGTCGTGGGTGTTGTTTTATCACATGTATGTACCAAAGAATGTGCACAAAATTGTTTTATGCGGTTCATTTAGAGCAAATTGTCCAAAAATATGTGTTAATGCGCGTCCACATATAACACGCTCATTAGTCACTTTTTTGAAATATTGCGGTCGCACAATTATTGAGAGTTTATGAAAAAGAATTTAGAAAATTTATACATAAATTATACATTTGCTTAGATATTTTATTATTTAGCTCATCCGCATTTTTAACGCATTCACATTAATCAAAAGCAGATACGCAGTTATTAAATCTATGCCTATGTACTAGAGCTGTCAAACTATCGATAGTCACGACCATCGATGTTTTACGATAGTCCTAAGCGTCACTATCGATACTATCGATAGTATCGAACCATTTTATATGTTTTTTCAAATCCATTTATTTTTCGCTGTCTTATAATAATAATAATACAATGGCGCTATTATAACTCTGACGAGTTTTTTGGCCGAGCTTCTCTCCCAATTCGAGGTGTGCTCCTTTTTGTTTTTCCTACTAATTGGGTGGACCTACAGTTTTATGCCGGCTCCGAACGGCGAATGCATTTTTTGTGAGAAGCTTTTTCATGGCAGAAATACTCTCGGAGGGTATGCCGCCCACTGCCGAGAGGTGACCGCTGCTCTTAAAAAACCCAATAATTGGATTTTTACTAATTAGAAAAATTGTTTTGGTGTTTGGCTCGGACCGTGGTTTGAACCCGAGACCTCTGGCGTAGCAGGCGAGCACTCTACCCACTGCACCACAGCGGCCTGTCTTACTTTTAAAAATACAAACTGATTTTACAATTCATTAAAAAATGTTTGTAAGAATAATAACACATTGACTGTTTTTGCTTTTAAACTCGACCGCCTATCACTTACTATTAAACCAGTGCTGGGATTCTGTAACTTATTTTGCGACCGAAAATCGAAAAATCTACCGACACAAAAATCTCCCTCGATACCTCTGCGATGATTATCGGAAACAACTGTCAAAATATACTATAGAATGCGACCGAAGAATCCTACAGAATAGCATAATCCCCGATCCGAAATTGTCGCAAATTGGTTACAGAATAGGCCCACTGAACATGCATTCAGACGCTACAGATGATGCCGGGATAGAAAAAAAATTTTTTGCAGGACCAAGCAGAGAATCTAACTGATTTTCTAACACCTGAAGAGAAAAGGATGGGTTCGAATAAATACATATATGTTTTATATCAGTTATAATAATTATACGATTTCCGCTATCTACCTTCCAATACAATAGCAGTTTGTGTTTGGTTCTGAGTTAACTTGCTCCAAGTACTGGCTCTTTTTCAGGATTACATCGGCTTTTTTGCTCTCTGTTTTTGATTCAACACTTCGGAAATTTTTGGTTTCTTATACGGCAATGTGTTCTCAGTGAAAAATTATGCTTTGAGAATTAATGTGGAAATGGGTAAATATCAAATGCGCTGGGAAAGAGTATACACGATAGTGGCGATAGTACTAAAACTATCGATAGTTATTTCAAGTGACTAGACCATCGATACTATCGATAGTATTGTCGATAGTTTGACAGCTCTACTATGTACATAAACAGGCAATTAAAAAATTAGACAGCTTGCCTTCTTTCGACATAAAAATAATATTTCTTTCGAGGAATAGATAAAAAATATTTCAATATACATATATACATACATATACATAAGTATATATAATATATAGATATATGTAGATATGTATGTATATATATATAATTTACGTACAATATTCAAATAGATTACAGACAGTATGTCTACAAAAGTATATGTACATCTGTTCGAGTATTCAGTCAAAAAATCTGTCACCATGAAACACTTCTTTCTAAAAACACACTTGCTGTTTTATGCTGTTCGTCGGCGCACGGCAGTCTGGCGCGCACAGCTCGTAAAATATCATTGGGGCGGCTGGCAGTGCAGTAATGAAAATTCAAAGAGCGTACTGAAAATAGCTCAAATGCCAAACAGGGAGGGGAAGGTTTTTATTTTTATTTTTTTAAATATGTAATACATACACTCAGGGAAAAACAGCATTTTAAAATCAAAAATAAAATTTTTGTTTTCATAATGCACGTTTTAAACCAAACCATTTTTATTTTAACAATGAAAATTTTTAAATTAAAAATGAAATTTTTGAATTAAGCATGAAATTTTTGAAGTAAAAATGCATTTTGGATTTAAAAAGAAACATACTTAAATTAAAAATGAAAATGAATGTTGATTCAAAAAGTCGCTCTTTGTTCAAAATTTTTTTGTGAGAAAATATTTTTTTGTGAGAAATCCAACAAAAACAATAATAAGAATCGATTTTTTTAAATTTTGTTTTTACAATGATTCATATAATTCATGGATTATTTTTTAGCAAAAGGGAAGTATAAATAGGTTACTACAATTCAATACAATGTTTAATGTTCCACTATGTGATGGTGTTGGATTAAATTTCAGGTTGATGTCATGGTTCGAAACCGGAGGAGAATATAAAATAAAAAAGAAAAAGGAGAATAAGGAGAATAGGAAATAAAGATAGCAAACAGTTAAGGCGAAGTAGAAAAGAAGAGGAGAATAAGCGGAGGCTATATTTTTGTAGTTGGGACTCGAATTGAGAGAAGATGAAGAGAATGCCATTGGATACAATTTCGAATCGGGAAGAGAAAATAATATAGAGAACACTGCAGCGTTTTTTTTCTCATAGTGCTTTAAATAAAAATAAACATTTATAAATTTAAAATGTTTTTTCTTGATTTAAAAATTTTACAATGAACATTTTTAAAATAAAAATGTTGGTATTTACATCACTTTTAAATACGTTTTTGCCCATTTTAAGCACATTTTCATATGTTTTTATAATTTTTTTTTCCTGAGTGCAGTGTTAAAAATTACTATTTCTTACATCCGCAATGATTTGCATGCAAACATATGTACATAGGTAAATATGTATGTATGTACATATGTATGTGCTTACAAAAGTCATTTACACGTGCTCTGTATTTTTAATTACAAAGCCATTACAAGCATTGCGCGCGCGAATTTTCTCTGCTCGTTGGCGAGAGTAGGTAGCGCGCGCAATTTCAAGCATTTTCACCAACACTCCACCCGCCGCCCTCACTCACCTTGCGTACCATCAGATTTGGGTGCGATATTTGGCACTGTTTTACTGTCGCTCATATCCCAGTATGAAATCGAATAAACTCACATGCATACCTACATAGGTATGTATGTACATCTGTACCAATCATTCGAAACGGATGACACTCAGTCCTGCATTAAACTTGTGACAACCGCCACTAACAACGTCGCTTTCGATTGTGCACTCCGTCGCGTGCGTCAACGTTGCATTTACATATGTATATAAATATTTTCTTCTTTTCATATGTATATATGAACATTCGGGGGGCTTGTCAGCGCACTTTTCAAGCATGACAATGCAGACGTGTCTGTCGCGCCCATAAATGAATTGCGTCTTTAACACAAAAATGTGAATGCAAATGGTGTTAACAGATCGCCTACAAAAGATCATCATTCTCATTAGATAGTTCTCTCTCATACATACACATATCTACACATATACATATGTATTACATATCAACAACATCATTAACAATATAATTCAGCACAATCATTGGACGGCTAGATGGCGAGACCAGCCATAGTGTCGACATATTGTTAGAACTATGTACATACATACATCCATACATACATATGTACATACATATGAAAACAGCTTAATTAAAAAATATATCAGCATTATTTATGTATTTGTTTATCTGTGCTCGTTATATCAATTAAATAAAAAATAGCGACAAAAGCTCGCACAGCAATTAAGTATGAACATACATACATACATATGTACATACAAAATTGAACGTGTTCCAAATCCTAATATGCATAAATGCCAGCGCCCGCTGCGTGCGTATGCGTTCGTGTAGCACAGTGTCAAATAAATAAATGAGAAAACGTGTACATATGTACCTCTATATGTATAATGAATTTTTTTTTATTTTATTTCATTGCTTTTTTTTTTAATTAAAATCAATAAAAAAAAGCTCTACTCGTTCGATTCGTTATTTATTAATTTGTATTTTTTTTCTTTTGCGTTTGTGCGGCGTATGACTTCATTTCTAAATAAAAAACAACAATAATATTATTATTTAATACACGCGTATTTAAAAAAAAAAATGATGCATAACAATAAATGTTGTAATAAAAAAATAATATATGTAAATAATTGCACTTATTCGTGCTGAATTAATTAAATATATTTTTTTTTACATTTGCCATTTCAATCGTTTTTTGTAATTTCTTCTGGAATAATTTTAATGTAAATGTGATGTGATTAATATGTATTTTTTTTTTATGGGTTATGGAAGATTTTTGTCAAAATCTCTTGAAAAAAAAAAAAACAATCATGAAAAACCGGGTTTTGAAAAATTTTTCGACAGAGTTGCCATTACAAAATGCCCTAATACGCTAAAATTATTGAGGAATAACTCAATAGGTACGGATTACCTCCAGTTAATTCTCAAGTTAACTCCAAATTAGCTAGATAGTCCGTATTATCGCTGCCGTCTGTCAATGCTTTAAGGGTTTGATTTGTGGCGGATCTTGAAGGCGCGGGCGATATTCGTGCAACATGCATTTATAGTAAGTCTACTCGTTGCATTACATGGATAACTAGATACGAAACTCTTGATTTCATGAGAGCGCTGTCAAAATGCGCATTTTTTATAACATTTTTCATTGGTGCCACTCTGTCGAAAACCGAAAATGGGTATTTTACATATTATTTCTGGGAATTTTTCGGCTTCCTTATGTTATTGAAGACTATATCAATAATAAAATTTTGTTTATTCCAAATTAAGATAAGGATATAACCACAAAAGTGATACGCAGGATAGTATGATTTTCCCACATTCCGAATATTCGTGTTCGAAACCCAATCTCAGACAAATTAAGAATAACGCACAAAAAGTGGTGGACGATAATATATGTAGTTGGGTGGTATTTTTTAAGAAATATTTTGCTCTATTTTGCAATTCTATTAAAATGTGAATATATTAGAACTGAAATATAATAATTTTTAACCGGATATATATAAATCTACTGAAGAAGTGCTACCCGCGTTTCATCTCATTAATATATTTTTTATAATTTTAACTGAAACACAATTTTTTCCAGTTGAAACAATTAACTGCACTGCATACTACATACAAGCAATTCAATTACCTTGGTATTTTTCATAATTCTTTATTATTTCAACCAAATTGGGCACATATAACAAAACATCAAAATCCACCGAATGTGACAATTTATTTTGGCGTTTTTTCCTTTCTGGCACCTGCAATTTGTACAAACAGCTGATCGGCCGGGTTTTCTGTTGTGTTGATGCTGGCAACAAAGCCACAGAAAACCCGTGGGAAAATCATAAAATTGAGAGAGCAAGAAAGAGTTTCGTATCAAGTAATCTTTGTTGCATTATTCGCTCTGATTATCGCAAATCACGTAAGATTCCATACAAAATTTTAAAATTGAACATTTCGAAGCAAGAGGAATTCGCGCTAAAAACGACTCTACTTTTTATCGAATAGCGAATGACGCTATAGACATATCAAATCACGAGCCATTTATCGAATTATTTGGAGGCATAGCCGTAATATATTTTCAATAACTGATAGTTTTAAAGCTCCAGCTTAATACAAGATTTCAATTAATTGCCTTCTGCGCCATATTTTTTGTATAACAATAATTTTCCTACAGACTTTGCTACAAAACCATTATTGATTGGATTTTTAATTCAGCACTTAATTTATTACAATCTTTTGCTCAATCCAAAAATAAACGAGCATTTATTGTTGTATGTACGCTAATTTATTACCTGCCGTCTCTAAGTCTATTTTTAGGCTTCACTTATGCCATAAATAACCTTTTCACTCACTTGCAGATCTATGTTAAAGATCACACAATTGCGGCGTGCTAAGCTTAGCTAAGCTAAGCTATATAAACACATATGCATTTTTTATTACACCTTTTTTTGTTGCTGTTGTTGTTTGTGCTCGTATCATCCCTGTAGGGAAAATCTCTAGTTCCAAACTAGGTCGCTTCTAGTGCATTTTTCGCCACTACTAGTGCGAGCTAAATCTCTTTTGCATGTTATCAACTGGCGAATTTAACACGGCGATGTCCTAGGCGGTGTCAATTGTCACTCTCTGCACTACACTTTCGATAGTTCCGAACTAGTACTAAATTCTACAGTTTACACTAGCTCGTTTATTGGCACATTTTCGATAGTTCTGAACTAGCTACAAGTACCTACAAATTCTACAGTTTTACATCTGCCGCTTAAGTGCAGACTTTGACACACTTCATGCAAGTGGCGCGATGGCCGACTGGCTAACGCATGTGCCTTTCAATCTGAGGGGCGCGGGTTCGAATCCTGTCGGTGTCAAGGTGGATGATAATTTTTTTTTAATTTTTTTTTTTTACTAATATTTTTTTATTTATTTATTTAATAAAATTTACAGTAATATTTAAAAAGTAATAAAATAAAAAAAATAAAAATAAGCCTGAGGGATCGGAAAAGCATAATTAGGGGAACATTTCATTTCATACAAGTTAAGATGCAAATAGAAAACTCTTTATATGAAACGCTTCACTAAACATCTGAGAATTGCAGAAATATACAAAGCCGACGGAAATTGAACGAACGAAAAATTTTCATAGAATTTTTGTCACTTCGAAATTGCATACAAATCAAAGTCTGTCTTATAATGGTCACTCAATTCACTCCTCCTCCTGAACTGGTGAGGGTCTAACTACAATTGCTCTAGTTCCTTTTTGACACCTTTTCGCTAGTTCGGAACTAGAAATTTTGCTCACTAGTTATTGAGTTCCCTGCAGGGATAAAACACGCGGTCTAGTATAGGTAGATATATAAATATTAAACTTTTTTATGGTTGTCTAGAGATAACCAATGTCTGGCGGTACGTTCAAATAAACGCACGCGAGATCAGTTCCGAAAACACAACAGAAAAAAAATGGCAATAAAAAAGATAAAAAAAAAACAGAAAACAGAAAAAAGAAAAAAGAATGCAAGTAAAAATAGCATTTTGTCGGTCGGTAATGCCTTTGACTTTGGTATCTAAATAACAACAATTTTACGCAATGCCACCCATGGCACAAACGCACCGCATGCATACTCGTATGTACTACCTACAGCATAATAAAAGTTCTATTTTTAGATCAGCATAGTCGCTGTGCGTATTATTTATGCCGCTGATGAACGACGAGAACTTGCGTACACACACATGCAATTCATTCAAGCTTATACGTAGGTACCCTGCAGCGAAATCAACTAGTTGTAAACTAATTGACAACTAGTTGGCCATACAGCTCAACTAGTCAGCCATCTATCTTTTTTTCATATTAGCAACTGGTATTTTTAACACGGTGATGACCTAGGAAATGGCAATTGTCAGTATCCACACCAGAGTCATACCACTTGACTGACTAGTCAGTATCCACACCAGCATCATACCACTTGACTGACTAGTCAGTATACACACCAGCATCATACCACTTGACTGACTAGTTTTACATGCTACTCCAATGAAAATAAAAATTGCAAAATAAAGTTTCTAATACATTTATTTAGTTATTAGAGTATGATATTTAAATTAAAGAATTCAGGCACATTAGATTGTGATCTTGCATATTAAATATTTAGGAAAATTAACATTAACATTGTGAATAAGTAACACGTTGACCATTCTAAGCTTGACATTTATATTGATGATTTTCTGACTTTATACAAACATATCATGTACTTTTTTCTATGGCTGAAGTAGTATCTAATATACTGGGCTATATTAACATCTCAAACTATGTTATATTTGTGGTATTCACCTGATTTAATGATCTAACAATTTGCAACCAACTAAATCTACAAGGGGCCTACTACGCAGGGTTCGAATACTACAACAACAATAAAGAAGTTGCTTTATTTTTACTGCATACGTGTTCATTGCAACCTCCAGAAGCCCCGGATACATTCGTTTTTAATTTAAAACCCTTTTTTTTGGCAAAACTTCTTGTTTCATAACTAATCTCAATTTGTCCCCTATGAATCTAGTTGGGCAACTCCCATAATTTATCTAGTCAGTTAACTGGTAGGTTGGCTGACTAGTTTGGACTTTCGCTGCAGGGTATTTTATACTCTGTATTTTCTCATCACCTCATCACCAAATGATAAACTGGCTCAGACTAGCTAAATAAACTAGTCTGTGCTATCGACACTGCTGGCCAACCGCCAGCCGTCGGCCGAGTACCGGCAACCGTTGCCTTAGCATTTCGACAATAGGAAATGCTAGTGTGCAATTCAAGGTTCATCTTGGCCCATATTCATTTACCCAATTCTTTCAACGCATGCAGAGCAGACTGAACGTGCGTGCGTGCAATAAATAAAATTCTGCAAAAAATAAAAAAAGAGTACACTGTAGACAGACAAAGTTTTAAAAATAGCCTGTCATAAACCAACGCAGAAGAACAAAAATAAAAAAAAAAACAAAGGTATTCGTATAATCTAGAAAGAGACATATATTTGTACATACATATGTATACCCTTGCAGCAAGTAATATTCGCACACGATGAGTTGTTGCTAAGGCGCTGTCCACGATAATTTTTTGTTAACCCTCATTTGGCTGCTAATAAAGTTTATTCAGCTCAAATCGATAAACAGGCATTATGTGCCTTCGAAACAATCCTCTACAACAGTTATAGTTAGGCTCAACCTCTCTATTCTATAAGTATGTACCTACTTACATCCTTTCAGTATTTCTATATCTATCTACATAACTCTATGATTAAATTTGATCTTTATTTACATAACCATAAATTATCAAAATATATACATACATATTTCCTCTTATTCATATTTTTCTCTCGCTTTTTGTATTTATTTTTCAGATGTGTTCCCGCAACATCAAGATCTCTGTGGTGCTGTTTCTTGTATTGATTCCACTTATCACAGCTTTGCCACACAACAATCACAATTTGTCAAAGCGTAGCAATTTCTTCGATTTGGAGTGCAAAGGAATTTTCAACAAAACCATGTTCTTCCGCTTAGATCGCATTTGTGAAGATTGTTATCAACTCTTCCGCGAAACGAGTATACATCGATTATGCAAGTAAGTTAATTGTTATCGACGATTATTATTATTCAACTAAATATATGGGCCATTAGCTTATATATGTATGTTAAACTACGATAAGCTAGTGGCCCCATATCACATACGAGCGTTGTTTGATAAGTTCGTGACATTATGAACTTGGCGACCAGTAATTTTGAATTCAACACTGCCCACATCAACAACCATCTCTTAAAAGACCACTGTAGAAGTTTGGGCAACTTACGAAATTCAGTTTGCGTTTTACAGCTATAGCCAATTCTTTTCGCCGTTTTGTTACCATAGATGAAACTTGGATCTATTACAACACTGCAGAAATCAGAAACAATCAAAACAGTGGGTTTCTCCGGATGTACGTGCCCCGAAGAAGCCCAAAGTGGGTCTGTCGGCCAATAAGGTTATGGCACAGTGTTTTTGGCATGCACGAGGTGTCATTCACATTGATTATCTTCAAAAAGGTAAAACAATTAACCGCGAATACTACTCAGAGCTTTTGTACAGATTCAAACTTGATTTAAAGCAAAAATGACTGCATTTGGCAAGAAAAAAAATTCTGTTTCATCATGAAAATGCACGACCGCACACTTGTGTAGTCACAATGGCAAGCGTTCATAAATTGGGTTACGAATCACTAACCCATCCATCACATTCTCCAGATTGGGGACTAAATTCGATTCGATTATTTCCTGTTTCCAAAGCTGAAGAAATGGATGCTTGCTAAAAGATTCGGGTGAAATGAAGATGCCATCACAGAAATAAATGCCTATTTTGAGAGCCTTGAAACATGCAATTTTTTGGAAGAAATAAAAAAATTGGAAAAATCCCTGCACTAAGCGTTTCGAGCTAAAAGAAGATTATGGTGAAAAATAAAATGCATTTTTGCCGAAAAAAATATTTTAGATTTAAAATGTCACGAACTTATCAAATAACCTTGTAAATACATATGAGCATATTCCATATGTTTAGGTTTGTAATGTAGGCACAGAAATCAATTACATACATACAAGACCATTCAGAGATCATAAATAAAAGCAGGTATTCCAGCTATTGGCCCTTCTAGTTTTATGTGACATACATTTCCTTCTTGCAAACGGATCTTTATAGAGAACTCACTCTTCAGAGCAAACAAAAAATTATTACATGAGCAACTCTGTATGTGCGTAGCTTAGTACACATTCAGAACGCCGTATTGGTATCTAAATATGTTTGAGGCAGAGCGATGCCAGAGAGCGATCGCGAGCTATGACTTATCGATGACTATTCTATATACAGAGGTTTTGACTGTCTGATGAAGATGATATTTTTTGAAACATACAACGTTATTTTGAAACTACAAACAGCACAGTGAATTAGAAAAGGTTGTTTCATACTATCTTACAGCTAACAGTTTCAGCAATTTACTAGGCTATTCTGGCAACTGTCTTTGGAAAAACAGCCCTATCATTTTAAACTAGTTCATGCACAGCATAAATGTTAACTCTTAAAATATAATTTATTTAAAATAAGGACTATACAGATATACATACATACATACATACGTTCATAACTATCTACCCAACACAATATGTGTTATTTTATTCTCATTCAACAGGCAAAATTGTTTTACACATGAAACATTTGGTGAATGTTTAAAAGTTCTAATGATACCCGAGGAAGAAGTGACACAACTTCAATATTTTGTTAAAGTTATAAATGGTTCACCAATGCCATTTGCTCTAGCACAAATGCAACGAAAAGAATATGCGGAATAAAAACAAAAAAGTTCACTAGTGATGGAAAAAATATTAGACATACAAAAAAAAAAAACAAAAAATAAATAGTACTACATACAAAAAAAAAATATACAAAAAAAAAAGAGCGCGCGAATTAAAATTTTTAAAATATTATGTATATGCTGCTACTTTCGCCTCTTCGTCTTCTTCCACTACAAATTTTTTTTTAACTATTCACTTCTTCTCATATTTGTGTCTGCAACACAAAACACTGAATTTTGAATTTTGTTCAATTTATTGTTTAGTTATTTTATATATATAAATCTTAAATATTATATTAAATTTTATTTTCTTATTTTTGTTTTCTTCTTTTCTTTTATTTTTAGGAAAAATTGCTTCGATTCGAAATGGTTTGGAGAATGTTTAAAAGTGCTTCTAATACCATCGGAAGAGATTTCGAAATTGCAGCACTTTATTAAAGTTATAAACGGTTCTCCAATATCATTCCCACAGTCGGTACCAACATAACTTTAGTTGCGCAATGTGCAAAACTTTCCAGTTTCCAATTAATTTGTACTTATTTATTATTGTATATGTTACTATGCTTTAAGTTTTTATTTAATTTTTAACTTTAAGTGTATATGTGTTTTTTTATTTTAAATTAAGTTAAATTATATTCGATTTTAATTTTTTATGCTTAAAAAATTATGCTTAATTTATTAAAAAAAAAAAAAAGAAAAAAAAAAGGAAGATAAGCTTTTAGCCAACACAAAAATATTCAAAGAAAGTGGAAAAAAAATCATGAATGTAATTCAAACTATAGTTATACATATGTACATACTAAATATATGTATGTATGTATGTATACATGTATATATAATTTATAATCTTAATTATTTTATAAGTAATTTTAACTTAAACGAAATGCGAATTAAGTTGTATCTAATTACACAATGCAAAACACGAAATCTATAGCTAAACCTTGAAAACTCACTTACTGTCTAAAATTTTTTGGGCTAGTACGAGCAATTAATATCTATACATACATGCATACATAAATACATAGCTATACCGTTATTAAGCGTGTATATATGTATGTCTGAGAGCTTGTAAATAAGCCTAAAAAGCAACAGTTTGAGTGAAACTAATGCACAGTTTACATGCAGCTATTTACTTAAAAAAAAATAAATAAAAAAATGGATACCTACCAATTTTTTTTTATAAACTTTTTTTACATTCATGTATGTATATTTTGTGCTGTTAATCCAATTGCATGCAACAACACTTGCTAAAGTAGGAAACACACAGACATAATATGTACATGTTATGTACAATAGTTTAACTCGTGAGAACTAAGAGTTTCAAAAAAGTATTGGTTTTTGTATTTAAAACATTTCTTTTGTTTTTGTTTTTCAAGCAACTATACATAATATGCATAATTGTAAAAAGCGCTAATTGTATTTATTATGTAAAGAAAAATTTAAAGCAAAATCAAAAAAAAAAATGGTAAAAAGAAAATGTTTAATAAACAAAATATAATCTGCTTGTAAATTTGCAATTTGTGAGAAACACATAAAAACCCAGTTACACTAAAACAAAAAAAAAAACAAAAACAAAACAAAAAGTAAAAGTGTAAAAGTAAAACGAAACAACCAACGAACACACATATTTATATAAAAATGTACATAATACATTATTATACATACATACATACATATATAATCATTACGAAACTAACAAAAATATTCCAAAATTTCACATACACATACATACATACATATGCACATTTAAAATGAAGTAACTAATAAGAGACATTTGGAACACTTTTACTGGTTTTTAAGAGTTCTTAAACTATTTTTATTTTTAAAAACAAACAAATAAAAAATATTATAAGCTACCCAGCAGTATTTATCAGCTGGAAAACAGCACATATTTCCTACTGAATATTCAGTAAAGATGTAGTTCTAATATCTGAACTTTCCCTTTCGTTTTTATATAGAGGTAGCGTCGAAAATCAACTACCTAAAAACTGCCGAACGAGAAGGGAGAGTTTCTGTAGGAAAAAAAGCCTGAATACGCAGGGAGAACTTCCATAGCATGTATTTCAGTACACCTGATGTCTTCACTGCGTGTTCGGTTATTTTTTCAGCAATGAATTTTGAACTTACTTTCAGGCTATTTTTCATAATGAATATTCTATTGAATATGCACCTCCTTACCTCAAATACTGCTGGGTAGTAACTAATGTACACATGCTTACATACATATGTATGTATGTGAATACGAACTCACATTAGCTATGCGTATTTAAAACAGAGAAAAAAATGGTTTAAAAATATTTTAAAAAATATTATAAAATATGGTTTAAAAAATATTCAAGAAAAAAAGTTAAAATCAAAAAAAGTTGGCATTAATTAATGTTAAAAAAGAATTGCGAAAAACAGCGCACATGCATACATACATATATAGGTACATATGTTTAAAAAAATGCTGAAAAAAGCTTTAGTAAATATATTTACTGAAATTATTGTGATAATGTAGTAGAACGACAAGCAAGTACATATAAATAAAAAGTACATATGTACAAACATTGTATGTATGATTTAGAAAAAAATTATTAAAAGCACACAAAGCAAAAAAGGGCAAGGAATAGCAACTATCGAGCAACAGCTAACACTGCAACGCCGGCGCCGCAAACCGACCACAAATGGATGCCCATGGCGGCCAAGGATTCTGCGTTTCTGTGCCTTTTCTACGAAAACATCGAAAAATCCGCGCTTGATGTTCTGCATTGGCAAATAATACATACATAAGTTCTTAGCTGTGCAGCAGAGCCTTGAGTGGAGTGGAAAGAAAAATAAAAAGAATAAAATACACATGTACATACATACATACATGCACAGTTATGCCCATGAGCACAAAAAGGACAATTCGAAGCTTTTGATTTTTCGGTATGTTTTGGTTTATTTTCTTTTTATTTCTGTATTAATTTTTTTTTTGTATTATTATATTTAAATATTCTTAAAATGCCATTTGCTTGCGTGTCCCACCCTGTATTTTGGTTTATACAGCCAAAACGCCGCAAAGTAGGCTTTAAGTTTTTTTATTGTGCTTCGCTAATTGTACTATCTTTTATTGGCTGCGCATACCAATGCAATGACATTTGAATTTTTTGAATATTGTTTTTTGTTGTTTTTTTCCAATTTTTGTGATCATAGAATATGATCTTACAATATTCTTAGTATTAAAAAATTTAGATTGTAATAAGAGAAAAAGAAATTTTTATTAAAAATTTTAAAATTTTGTAGAATATTTTATTTTTATTGTTTTAAAAATTTTTGTGAAAAAAATTTATTAAAAATTTGAAAATAGTTTATTAAAAATTTTAAAACTTTTTAGAATATTTTATTTTTGTGATTTTCATCATAAAATATGATCTTAAAATATTACCTGACAATATTTTTAGTATTAAACAAAATTTAGATTGAGACAAAGAAAGAAATGTTTAATAAAAATTTTTTAGAATATTTTATTTTGTTGTTTTTAAAATTTTTGTGATCATAGAATATGATTTGACAATATTTTTATTATTAAAAAAAATTTAGATTGATGCAAAGGAATAATTTTTATTAAAAATTTGAAAATTTTTTTGCAATATTTTATTTTGTTATTTTTTACAATTTCTGTGATCATAAAATGTGATCTTAGAATATTTTTTAGTATTAAACAAAATTTAGATTGAGACAAAAAAAAAGAAATGTTTAATAAAAATTTGAAACATTTTTTGGAATATTATTTTTGTTATTTTTTGCAATTTTTGTGATCATAAAATATGATCTTACAATATTTTTAGTATTGAACAAGATTTAGATTGAGACAAAAAAATAAATTTTTTATTAAAAATATTTTTTTTTTGTTGTATTTACAATTTTTGTGATCATAGAATATGATCTGGCAATATTTTTAGTATTAAACAAAAAAATTTATTAAAAATTTGAAAATTTTTTTGAATATTTTATTTTTGTTGTTTTTTATAATTTTTGTGATCATAGAATGTGAATGAACTTACAAAATTTAAAGCAGGGCTGCTCAACGCTCTTGTATTGAAAGTACAAAGCTCAATACATCTACAAATTTTGTATATGCACTGAAAAATTTTTTTGCTCATTTAAATTTTTTTATGAATTCCAATAAAATATTATTTTAGAATTTATTTTCAAATCGTAGTATCACATACATACAAATTTTTTTATTTTTTATATGAAAATTTTTTTAATACTAATTTTTTACAGTGCTTTCATTTTTTGAATTTTTTTTTCATTACACATTTGTTATTGTAAATTTCGATTTCTTACGGCAGTGCTCGAGCTCCTATACAAAGTGCCTTTGCTCTGCACATTCAATATGAATCATAGGCACATACATATGAAATTTTTTATATCTCAGTGCTTATGGCAGTGCAAAGAAAATTTTATTTTCATATTTGAAGTGAAAATATGTATCTGTGCCTATGATTCGGTACAAAACAAAAACAATTGTGCTTTGATTGCCTATGAGGTGAGCAGCCCTGATTTAAAGTATTAAAAAGAAATTAGATTGATACAAAAAAAAAACAAATGTTTTTTAAAAATTTAAAATTTTTTTAGAATATTTTATTTTTTTTTCGACTTTTCATTTTTTTGATCATAGAATGTGATTTTGCTTAATTTTTTTTTTATTTAACAAACTTTAGATAGCGACAAAAAAAAATTGATTAAAAAATGTTATTGTTAAAAGATTAGCATTAAGATACACAATAAAATTTTTTTCCTTTATACACATACATACATATACATATGAAGTGCATTTTTTGCTACTCTTTTTAACTACTGTCAAATTTTTGACAGCAATATCTATTTTTTTTTGTTGTTTTTTGAACTAAAGTTTCAATAAACCATAATTTTTGAGATTGAAACCCATCAACTTTTTTAGTAAACCTGACCTCGCACTTTTTGCAATGCGTTTGAATCAAACCAAATTTTTAAAACTAAAAAAAAAACACTTTATTAAATCCCTTACTAATAACTGTTCTATATTTTATATTTTATTATCATCATTTAGGCAAGAGTGCTTCGGTTCGGCCTTCTTCAGCGCCTGCGTCGAGGCTCTACAACTGCACGAAGACATGGACACATATAATGAATATCGCGGTACACTCGGCAGAAAGTAAGATGTTGATGAGGACAATGCACAGCAACAAAAATTTGTGGTAAAGCGGGATTGTGAGTGAAATGCGAGGAGAGTGAGAGTTGTTGCGCTATGATAAAAGTCTAGGACTGGACCCCCCACTATATTAGGAGAAGAAAAAACAACAAACACACAAAACAAAAAAACACGAAAAAATAATTTAACTGGATTATAATGATTAAAATGTGAACGATGTTAACAACGATGACGAGGATTATGATGTTGATGATGATGATGATGATGATTATGATGATGATTATGATGATGATGATGTATAAGAAGCATAATAGATGTTAATTAAATTGGCAGCTAAATAAAAATTATGAATACGGAATAAGGCAACAATAATTCAAATAACATGTATATGTATATTCAAAAACAATGAATTTTAAATAAAAAAAAAAATAAATAATAATAAACCTAAGGAAATTGAAATAAGAGCGCATATATGTACATATGCAACTAGAAATGATTAAGAAAATGCGTATACACATATTAATAACTGGAAATTAGTTTAACTAATGGAGTATTTAGCAAGCATAATGCAACAAAAACAAAAGAAAATAGTAAAAATGAAAACCGAATTCCCTTTCAATGTTGATTTATGTCTGTACAGAGCAAAGTTTAACAAAATATAGCATTTTCAGGTGAAATTAAAGCTTTTCAAGTCAAGTGAAACTTTTTTCAAGTCTAGTTTAATTTAATTTCAACTGTAAAAGGTTTATTCTCAATTCAAAAACGTTTAGATTTAATCGAAAAATGTTTCAATTCAATTGAAAAAGCTTTCACTAGCCTTGAAAAAAGTTGCACTTGACTTGAAAAAAGTTTCACTCGACTTGAAAAAAGTTTCACTTGCCTTGAAAAAAGTTTCACTTGACCTGAAAATGCTATAAATAAAAAACTAACAATAGAGTGCAGAAAAGGTCTTGCATATGAAAAAAACACTGATAAAAAGCCTCTTTACCTTTACTTTTCTACAATGGAAATCATTTCTTTCTTTTTTTTTTATTTTCTTTTGGAGTTTGAATAGTAGAATTAAATGTTGCAAAAAAGAAAAAAAAACATAAAATAGCAAACTTTGTGACCACTTCCAGTGCACTGGTTATACATACATATGTATTTATAGCCAAAAAAAATAAAAAAAAAACAAGTAAAACAGTAAATATATGTATAAATAAAATAAACAAACACACACACACAAATAAGTATTTTTTTAAATGTCTGATGTAAATATATGATTCGTAAATATTTTTACTGTTTCTTTTTATACGTATGTTTTTGCAATAATTTTAATTTTTAATTATAATTATACATATACATAGAAATACATACTTACATATCTAGATATTTTTACGGTTTCTAAGCAATTAACGTAAATCATTAATTACTACACATACATACATACATACTTATACATAAACTAAGTAGCAGCTAACAAATCATGAAGTTCTAATTTTTCTTACAATTCAACACATATTACATACATATGAACAATAGTGAAAACACATTTATCAACTTTTTTATGCAAAAAGTGGTTCACAAATTCATATGCTAAATATACACACTTATACACGCACACACACCACACACACAATGATTTAAAATCGCTAAATACTCTGTTTCTTTTCGTTTTCTTGTTTTTTTTTTCTGTTTCTACTTTGTTTTCGCGCTTTGTTTATTAAATATATATCATTATGTTACAAATTAAGTTATTTTATAAATACTAAATGTTACTATTAGCGTTTTATTTTATTTTATTTTATTTATTTTTTTTTTTTTTGAATTTTAAGTTTTTTTAATTTTTATTTTTAAATTAAAGCTTCTTTGGATCTAGTCGTAAAATAAAGATTGTATAATTCAAACTCGGAATAAATGGTGTGTTTATTTGTCTTTTGATTTGATAAAAAAAAGGTAAGTTATTTTGTGGTGAGCTTAGTGGTTTATCGCAAGATGGAAAAGAGTGCTCAACTGCTTGAACAGAAATCAGTCCTTCAGAAATTCGCTATAAGTAGTTATGTACATATGTACATATTTTTAAGTAATACATTTTTGTATATCATGGTTAAAAACTGGGGAAAATTTTCCATTAAAAATGCAGAAATTAAAAAGAAATGACTTTTTCAGAGGGGTGTCGGAGGCTTATAGTATACGAGATATTTGTCGTTAAAGTCGTAAAATTTACCAAACAAAACACCAACCTGCGCCCTATTACCGAGAAAAATCACGTATAAAGCACGCGCCTATGCATATAAATGTGTACAACACTTTAAGGTCCCCACAAACAGAAGCGATACGATACAGCCCACACAGCAAAATCGTATCGCGTCATGCACGTTCACGGTAAGCCGCGAACAACCAAACAAACAGCTGTGCCAATTGCAAAAGGAAATGACGTATGAGGACCTGATACTTTTTTCTAAAACCGAAAGAAATATGGCGGCCAGCGAACTGACATGACCTTTTAATTGGATCATGATGCACGTTTGCTGTGTGGGCTGTATCGTATCGCTTCTGTTTATTTATTTATTTATTTATTTATTTATTTATTGATGTCTAAAATAGTTCATATTTACACAGACATTTAAGCGTAATTTAATATAACAAATAAGTATAAATTTATGATCTGAATAGATACATAGTAAAAATATAGCAGAAAACGAAAAATTCAATGAGATATGCGTATACATATACAAAAGTTTCACTTAAATATAAAGGTAAACCGGAAGTTAAGTGCGCGCAAGATATGAGTTCAGTTCAAGAGCAGTCTGTATCGGATCAGTAAAGTCAATATCTAAGAAACCTGAGAAATAGTTAAACTCAGACATAGTTCTATTTAATGGTGCATTTGCGCTGTATACCGTTCTGCTTAAGCCAACTCTGAAAACATTAAAATTACGGAAATTCCGACTGGGAATATAGAAATGTATATTCTCAAGAATTGAGGGACAGTCAACATTCCCTATCACTATGCCCATTAAAAACGAGATAGCCTGAATAACTGCTCTATTACGTTTGTGGGGACCTTTAAAAAAAAATAACCTTCAGCCATCAGAATTCGCTTTCTGGGGTAATATCTATGTACCAGCGTTGCCGTTTGGGCCACTAAAGTGGCAATTTGAACCTTTTTTAAAGCCAGGCCACCTGAACCCAACTTTTTGAAAATATGCAATAATTGAACCTTTTTAAAAATTCGGGCCACTTTTGGTCCTTTTTTATTTTCAAAACTATAATTATTAAATAATTTTTAGTTTTTTCTTAAATATAAGAACAAAAAACCTCTTTATTACTATTTTAATTTGCATTGGCAACTCTCCGTTTCTTTATTTAATTTGTTTGCCAACACTACCCTTGAATACTTTGAAATTTGGGCTGTTCGTTGAGATAATGAAAACGCACGGAGCAGCCCAGACACACACAACAAACACATATAGCGTTCGTTGATCCGTAGGAAAGTGAAGAAGCATTTACATTCCTTCCACTCATATTCGCTCTTTTTTGGTAAAACTCCTACTTGCACTTTTCTACGGCTCATCGACCGCTATAACAGTTTTTTTTTTTAATTCCTTGCCTTTCTTGGGTTATTCCGTCTGCCCAACGAACGATCATATTCACGCTGCGTTAGTGTAGAGAATATTTTAAATTCCATTTTCTTCAATCATTAAATAAGCCACAAAAAGATATAAAAATGTGTTTTAGCTAAAAAAAAAATTGGGGCCACTTTTTTTAATTTTTTGGGCCACCTTTTGAAATTTTTGAGCGGCAATACTGCTATGGACCCATACAACTTTAACAACAAAAATCTCGCAAACTATAAGCCTACGGCAGGTTTTGATTTCAGTTTTGAGATCTGTGAAAGCCCCTCTACACCCCGGAAGAAGTGATTTTTCTCTGGGCGTGCTTCCATAATACAAAGCCGACCCAAAAAATGCCCCTCAACGTGTTAATAAAACACCTTTCCAATGTTCCATTTCTACCCATTTGCACATTTTGTCACTACGACCGCCTTATACTGTTCTTATTCCCACATGTTCCGATTTTAACGGCCACAATTCTGTTTTGTTGTCACGAAAAAGTTTATAAGTTGTATAAAAAATATTTTCTTAAAATAGCACATTTTAATTATTTAGCAATTTATGCTACCACAATGGATAACACGGCGGACGTAATCAAATTGGACAGTGATAATGAAGAGGGTGACCAAAAGTGCATATCCAGCGTTGATTTAACTTCCGATACTAGCTTCAATGAGAGTGTGATGGTTGTGGAGTCAGAAACCACACCGGCTGCGTCTGTTGCTGTCGACGAAATCACTGCCACAAAAAATATAAGACAATACGACGAGCCCCACACGCAAACTATTGATATTGAAGAAGGTGAATTAGAGGAAGCAGAAGAGGCGTTGGAAATATGTGAGTCAACTCCTTGCACCGGCAAGCAAGAATTAGCAGAAGAGCAAGACGAGGTGGAAGTGGAAGATTTGGCCTTTGAAATCAAATTTGAAAGTAATAAAATATTCAAAGAATATGCGCACACCGTATTGGATTCGTTAAATAAATCTTTGAATGCTTGGTTGGATGGAGTTGCAATAAAGAATAAATTCAAATTTAACATTATAAATGACAAAGATAACCATAATTGCATTAAGGCTTTCATTATGAGAAATAAAGTTGACAAAGACATACGACATTTGAGCGATTGTGAGGAAGCTGGTACAGTGACTGATGCACCGGTAGTGGTTGAGGTGATAGCAGACCCCGCGGATGTTGCAGCAGCATCTCAAAACTTCAAAAAACGTGTAACCAAGTACGATGCGGAAGTTTCAGAAGAGATAGACATATCCAAGGCTGTCATAGAGAAAATAGATTTCGTCGACTCCAAAGAACGAGATCGAGAATCTTCTCCTGATTTAGATATAAGCTCACTATTCACGATCGACACATCCGGCTCTAAAAAATTGGATACACAACGTGTACCTTCATATAAGCGTAGCATAAAGGATGTCCTCAAAGAGGAAACCGTTGAAAGTAAACGCCGTAAGACAGAGAAAGACGAAAATGAATGTCCGCGTGTGCGTTCAACGACCGCTTGTTTCAATTGCGGTGTCGGTGGTCATTCGATACGCGAATGTCCACGACCGAGGAATAATGCACGCATCAATCGCGCAAAGTTGGCACGCAAACAGGAACGTTATCATATTGATATCGAACAGAGATTTGGTCACTTTCGCCCCGGTGTCATAAGCGATAAGCTACAGGCGGCCATGGGTTTGAAGCGAGGCGAACTGCCATTCTTTTTTTACCGTATGCGCAAATTGGGTTATCCGCCGGCATGGCTGGAAGAGGCCAAGGTGGTGCATTCGGGCATATCGCTATTTAATTCGGATGTGAGTAAGATTAGAAAGATATTTGTTGAGCTGGTTGCATATTTTTTTCATATATGTTACACTCCAATAGGGCAACGATATGATGGCTTCCGAGGAGGACAATTCGCAGGGAAGCGATGAGCAAAAGTATGATATTTCTAAGCTAATCGACTTTCCCGGTTTTAATGTCGATCCGGGGCCAAATTTTTATGATGTGAGTTTTGCTTTTTATGATTTGAAATGCATTAAATTAAATTTCTCATTAACTTAACGCAGGACTACAAACACCACAACGTACCGCCATTTAGTCGTCATCAGCGTAAAGAGGAGTTCATCAAACAATTGGGTAGCAATGTTATAAAGGGCTATAAGCATAAGAAGCTAAAAAGTCTACCACAAGCCAGCTCTTCTACAACGCCTGAAAGCAGAATTGGTCGATTAGAAAATTCTACTGCCGATATGGAAATTGAAGATGATAATGCCGTAGAAAGAAATGTTATATTCTCACGTCCACCTTTACCACCAGAACCGGCAGTATCAGTGGCACCACCCCCACCACCGCCGCCTCCAACGCCACCGCCGCCACCAACACCACCACCACCAGAAACTGCACCGCATACGCCTCCCAGACCGGAACTCTCATTTAATAGTTTGCTAGGCGCAGATGAACGCACCGATTCGCCGACGTTAGCTGATTTGGAAGAACGCAAACGAAAGCTATTAGCTGAATTAAAGGACGGACTAAGCGATGCTGATCTATCACAAAGCACCATTAGTGTTGAAGCTTTATTATTTGAGAATAGTGTAGATGAAATGCAGCAGGTAGTAGATGAATGCCCAACAAAACTGTCAACAACCACAACAACAACAAATAGTCAAGATGAATGTTCGGTGAGTGAACCTACAACACCGACAACACTGACGGCGACGACGGCAACTGCGGCAAATGGCGCAGCACAACGTGCTCTAGATGTTATTAAAGAATCACACATGGGCACACCGGTGCTGCAATTTTCGCCATATGATAAATTGCCGGCTGGTGAAAATTTCAAAGTAGGCGTTAGTGATGTTATCAATTTTGAAAATTTACCCGATTCAACTGGTAAATATGAGCAAATGAAAGAGGTGATTAAGAAGGTGCGCCACATTGTTACTAAATTGCGTAATGATGATGACGATGATGATGATTGATTGAGTGAGGTTGCTGTCTGGGAGGAGCAAAAAGAGTGGCACTCGTTGTAAGTTAAATATTAAGAGTATTTTCTTACACACATATATATATATTTGTAATACATATACATAACTTACAAACACTTTCACTGGTCATCAACGTAATGCACGAAACTCTTGTTGAAATTAATTTTTTAATAGTGTAAGCTTTAGTTTTTTTTTTCATTTAAGCTACATACATATATCAGAGCTGTTAAGCCTTCATTGCATTTCTTAAAAAAAATATTTCACTAGTTTATTATGGGTAATTTAAGGAATTGTAAAAATTGGGCATTAACTGTCATTGTATAAAAAAAAAAGAGTTAAACAAAAATGCGACGCTTGCGCAAACAGTAATAATATAATAATGCAATAACAAAGCAATTAAATAAAGACATTAAAAAAACCATTAAAATTTATTTGACTGTAAAATACAGCTGTTGCTTTTTGTTTTAAAACAAAATGAGTAGCACGATTTGCTGTAAATTGTTTTAAAAATTTTACATTAAAAATATTGATAATGTAAACAGTAATTCCAAACGATTGTTTTCCAATTTTAAGTACGAAAAACGAAATTGCGTAGATTGTTTTGATTATTTCCATTTTTTTTTTATTTAAATTTCTAATTATTAATACAACTTGTAAAAATAATAAAAGGACATTAAAACAAAAAAAAAACAATTAATTTAGTATTCTTATATTCAACGGCTCTGATTTGTATAAAATGTTTAACTAAATAAAATAGAATAAAGGGTAAATAAATTATTGAACATTTTACATACAAATTTTTTGAGTACATTTTCGTAAACTATTCAATGTGTCTTTGTTTTTACGCTCGAATGACCTTTTAAACTGTGTTAAGTTAAAGTAAACTTACATACATTTCAGTCGTTTGACATAATTCTCTACGCTCTTTTTGTCCGCAAGTGCTAAGGAGCCGTTCCAGTACCACTTGCCGTGGAAACCACTTGGCCTTTTTTTTATTACTATTTTTCCAACATAATGCGAACACAGCGATACAGGTTTTGCTAATAAATATATTACCGAGCATTTAAAGAAATTTTGACGCTTGTTGACGTGCTGGTACAAACCAAAGATCTTTGGAGAAAATGGAAAAAGGAGAAATTTGGATATAATGCATCCGGACCCGGAATTTTTCGTTTCCTATAGCTCACTAAAATACTATCGGAAACTTATAGTTATACATAGTTTAGTAATATAAAATTTTTGCGTAGAACAAGCTCAACAGTGAGGGGCCTTCGGGCGCGCTTTAAAAAAATAACCCTCAGCCGGCAGAATTATCTTTCTGTAGTAAAATTTATGGACCGATTCACAGTACTTTTGAGTAGAACAACCTTTTGCGTTGGCAGCATTCGGCCTCGCTTTAATAAAATAACCCTGAGCTGGCAAAATTCGCTTTCGGGAGTTATATCTGTGGAGCGATTCACAGCATTTTTTGGTAGTCATGAGTGTCAAAATAAATAAAACTAATATCAACAGAACATTTTCTGAAAGCTTCATTGAAAAATTCCTAATGGTTTGAAAATAAATACGGCAGGCTCATTATACCGAAGCCGACCCTAAAAAATCATGGAAAGTGACGAGGATGACCTTGTGTTCCTTCGGGTATGTTCAGAAACGCAGCATGAAACGAAACAGCGACAGTAATTATTTTTTTGATGATTGTGATGAGCGACGCTTCGTGCAAAATTTACGTTTATGAACGCTCTGCTTGTACTACAAAAGCATGTTGCACTTCAAACTGAGTTTCTGAACAAAGCCTAATGCACTTAAACAAATAAAATATTATTTTGAATTTATTTGCTGTCAATACTGCGCCGGGAAATACATTCCACTTTTTTCCAATAAATTGCTTATGTTTAGCCAAGCCAGCTTGGCAGCGTTTTTGTTGCTTCGTCTCATTTTCTAAAAAAAATAAAATAAAACTACTTTGAAACAGTTTATTTAAAGTGTTTATTTACTATTTTTTTTTTTTAAACTAGCTGACCCGCCAGACGTTCTGCCTAAAATTTATTCCTATAAAGCCTAAAGGAAAAGTCCTAGATTACCGTGTTGCCGTATCCTATCCCTATCCGTAATCCCTATCCCTATCCCTATCCCTATCCCTGTCCCTGTCCCTATCCCTATACCTATCCCTATCCATATCCCTATCCCTATGCCTACCTCTATCCATATACCTATCCCTATCCCTATGCCTATTCTATCCCTCCAGACTTTCTAGGGTCACCCCTGGTCCACATTTTGGTCGATATCTCGGAAAACGGGTCGCATAGGGTCTTGAAAATCACCTCTTTTTTAAATACTCACCAACACCTTTTATTTGATACCCATTTTGTAGAAAACCCGTTTGGGGTCACATCTGGTTCATATTTCAGGAAATACCTCGAATACGGGGTCTTATATGGGACCAATAACTACACCATGTTCAAGCACTCGTCAACACCTTTCATTCTGATACCCATATCGTACCAACCCGTTATAGGGTTACCCTGGTCCACATTTTGTGGAATATCTCCAAAACCTTCCCGGATTCTTATACTTTTTTTGGCCATAAACCATGTCGGGCTCAATCGAAAACTACGTGCAAAATTTCATTTAATTCAGTCCAGCCGTTCTGGAGTTAAATCATCAGGGAGGAAAATGCGACTTATTTTTATATAATAGATGATATGGGAAAAGGCTACGTATAATAATTATTTCTCAGTTAAAAAAGACTCTGATGGAAAAGATTTTTTGGCAGCCGCTAGAGATATATTCTGTGTACCAATTTATGGAAGAAACCCGATTTCGAAAAATTTTGAGTTGTAACGCTTTTTGATTTAGTGTGCGATATGTATATTACTTTCTTATGAAATTTATTTTATTTTAAAATTGAAACGAATTGAACGAATTTCAAAAATTTTGTTTATTTTTTTTATTTTTTTCTAACGGAAATTTGTTGAACCAGAAACTTTGCCGTTAAAACAAATACTTTTTTTTTTACCAATCTATTATATAAAAATAAGTCGCATTTTTACTCCCTGATGATTTAACTCCAGAACGGCTGGACTGAATTAAATGAAATTTTGCACGTAGTTTTCGATTGAGCCCAACATGGTTTATGGCCAAAAAAAGTATAAGAATCCGGGAAGGTTCTGGAGATATTCCACAAAATGTGGACCAGGGTAACCCTATAACGGGTTCGTACGATATGGGTATCAAATGAAAGGTGTTGACGAGTGCTTGAACAAGGTGTAGTTATTGATCCCATATAAGACCCCGTATTCGAGGTATTTCCTGAAATATGAACCAGGTGTGACCCCAAACGGGTTTTCTACAAAATGGGTATCAAATAAAAGGTGTTTGTGAGTATTTAAAAAAGAGGTGATTTTCAAGACCCTATGCGACCCGTTTTCCGAGATATCGACCAAAATATGGACCAGGGGTGACCCTAGAAAGTGTGGAGGGATAGAATAGGCATAGGGCTAGAGATATGGATAGGGATAGGTATATGGATAGGGATAGGCATAGGGATAGGGATAGGGATAGGGATAGGGATAGGGATAGTGATAGGGATGGGGATAGGGATAGGGATAGGGATAGGGATAGGCATAGCGATAGGATCAAGGATTAGGGATAGGGATAGGAATGGGGATGGGGATGGGGATAGGGATAGGTATATGGATATGGATAGGGATAGGCATAGGGATAGGGATTAGGAATTAGGGATATGGAACATTCACGCTGGATTACTAAACGTCAAAATTTCTTGCCTACTACTATTTTTCACTCAAGAAATAGCTAAGTCGAAAAATTTCTTGAGCTTTTTCTTGAGTGGTCGATACCAGCCAAGGCCTATCCAAATAGATCTTTAGATAATTCTTGATACCAGCCTATGTAGGTGAAACTAACAAAAGCGTGTTAAAAAAATATGCAGAACTCTTAAACAAAGTCATATGTTAGCTGGTTATAAATGGTTTTATTCAAATTAAAATTGTATATAGGTATATATGTATGTATATGTGTGGGAAATTCATAAAATATACTAACACTTTATGTATCTACATATTACTCGTAACACATAAATATATTACAAAGGGCTTGCTTGTACATATAAATTTATAAATAGCTATTTCTTTTTTTTAAATTGTTTAAACAAAATCATTAACGAGTTGCATTCATTTAATTTACAAGACGCCAGCTCGAATTTCAATAAATTTAGATTTACTATTTGTGTAAGTGGTCATAAGACTTAACTTGAACAAAACTGCATTACTTTCATACAAATATTTATGCATTAAATAGTACATTACATATGTATATACGAGTATTTATGTATAAATTACAAATTGTTTTTTTTTTTTATATACATATATAAAGTGTAAATAAAAGAATATTTTGCATATGTAGTTGTTGGAGCATTGATATGCAAAGTATTTAATTTTTTTCTTTATTTTTTTTTTTTTGTGATTAATTAAGGGAAATTGAAAAAAAATCTGATTGTGGATGCACCCGGTCACAGAATTTTCATGTAGTTGAACAGATACACATTTGGAAAAAAAAATTTTTTTTTACTACTATTTTTTGCTTATTTTTTTTTTTTTTGTTTTTACTTCCGTGACTGAGTATAAACTAAATAAAATCAAGTATTTAATTAAAGCCGTAAGTTTTTGGAAGGATAAAGCAAATATAAAAAAAATAAATACTGGAAATTTTAAATAAATATTGGAAATTCTAAATAAAATTTGTCATGTAAGTTGCTCATTGTTAACCATAATTAGCATAGTGCGCGAAAATGAAATTTTCCACACACACAAACATTATAGACAATAATTTCTGTTTATTATTACTCAATCGTTAACATTTTTTTTCTTTTCTGCTTTCAAAAAAAAAAAAATACGCATTTTAAAGTAATAATAATAATAAAAAAAAAAACCATAAAGAAGGAAATTTTTAAATTTTTTTTGCAAAAAGCGTGACTTTTACTGTTGAAGTAAGCGTCACGGTGTGTGGTTCACGCTGGCTAAACCACATTTGCTGATGTGTTAACTCAAAATTTTTTCACACAATTCACATAGCAATTCATTGCATTCACAAACGACACACAACAATGACAACAAATTCATATAGTACAACACTAGCAATTTCCAACAATCTAAATGCCGCCACCATAACTGCCACCAATATTAATTGATGGCTGGTGGTGGCGGTGGTGGTGGTGGTAAGCCATTATCGGGATCTTGTCGCCGCTGTGAACGATGCTTTGTATTTGTCAATTTCATAATTGAATCGGGTCTAATCAAATACATGAGCACAGCGAAGAGCATTAGCATTGTGGTCATCATAGTGAAATTGCCGTCTTCATTGCCGTCATTGCCAGTGGTTGATGCGTCTCGAACGCGACCCGATACTGAAATAGAAGAGTGGATATTTTTTTAATACAATTGTATGAGATTTCTATGTTCAAAGTAACTAACCATCAATGCATTCCGTATCGCTACAATGATTTTGACTCTGACGGATCTGCAAGAAAGAGAGATAATTTATTAAAATACTGATCCATAAGGAATAGAAAAAGAAGGGCGTTGTTGTTGTTTTCGTAACGGAAAAGACACTGACAGAATTATGCCCATCTGCAAACATAGTATATAAAATATGAAAGAGCATTGGTGTTCATGGTGGAAAGGCGTTTATAAAACTCTGGTCATACATGTAAATGCATATTTTTGCTGGTTTATTATCCTTCCTTCGGCCACTTACAACAATCGCGATTCGATTAAAAGAAATGGCCTCAGCCCGTAGAATTCTTCTTCTGGCGAAGATAATATATGAACCCATCAAACTTTAGCAACAAATATCTCGTAAACTATAAGCCTCCGGCAAGTTTTGATTTCAGTTCTGAGATCTGTGAGAGCCCCTCTACACCATTGGAGAAGGTGATTTTTCTCGAGGCGTGCTTCCTTAATGGAAAGCCGGCCCCTAATAATTATTCAAAACCACTTACCATTGCCAAAAGTCGTTGCATGGCAAATTCATGCGACCAAACGCACTCGCAGCCATCAAACTCATCACCCATGATTATTTTGCTTTTTAGAAATTGTTTTTTTTTTAAATTCTTGTTATTTGCGTGCTTCAACTTGTGGGGCGTTTGTTTATTATCTTTTCTTTGTTATCGCTTGCTGTAACAGAAAAAAAAATTATTATTATAGTTTACCAATTTATTATACTTTAACTAATTTATATGAAACTTATGTATTTATATAAAACTAATTTATACAATTTATATACAATTTGAAGTACAAACAATAGCAGGTATTTTTAAATATCAAAATCGAACTTTTTAGCCAAACAGCACTCAACTCATGGCAATGCCTTATAGAAATTGCTTTGAGTAGCTTTTAAACTGAGAAAATTTGCGTGACCCTTCTGTGAATTAGGAAAGTACCTAAAATAAACCTTCCAGCACAATATGACTAACAGTTCTAGTTTCAATTATTGCTTTTTGGTTTCTAAAGCTAGACACATAAGCACTAAAATGTACTTACTTAATAATATATGTATATTTATTGTGCTCATACATATCTACATTTTACACTCTTAACAAAAGTATATAGGCGAATATATGTATGTATGTGTGTACACGTCGCCTTCAATTTACTGATAACGCTGACGAATTACAAATATGTATATAAACATACGAGTCCATATACATATATGTATGTACATAGGTACATATACAAATCTAGCCCTAGTCACGACAAAAAAATAAGCAACCGAGCTTTTCTTACAACGTTTCCTATGGCAACCGGATTCAAGTAACTTAACGACTTGGTTTTGTATCCGGTCAAGCACTGGAATAATTTAACTTTTGGGGGATTGTTACAACAAAATCTCTACTATAAAGCTGAATATGAAATGCCAGTACATGGATCACCCACCGTGGGCCTACATAAGGTGAATTGCTAGTTTAATTAACGGTCATACATGAATAAGTAACTTCTCCATTTAAGCTGTTAAAACCCGCAAAGATTAAAAGTTTTTTTGCAATTTCTCAGTTAATTTTAATTATTTTCGTACGTTATGACTTGTATAAGTATAATGTTCATACATATATGTAGGTATGTACGAATGTATGAATGTATGTATTCTCGCCATTTGAAGATAATTAATCAAGCAACAACAAAACGAAGGAAAAGAAGTGGAAATATATGAAAATTAATGTATTGTGTAGAAGTTATTGTGTTTAGTTGAAGCGGGGAGTTAACTTGAATTGAACTACATACGTGTACCAATAGCTTTACGACAATAACGTTTGGTGAGCAATGTGTAAACAAACCCTGCAAAAAAGTGTGCGATTAGTCCCGAAACATATTTGTCCCGGATTGATCTCTTTCAAGAACAATTGGTTCACAATTAGTCCCCGATTGTTCCCGTACGGGTATAAATGTAGACTAATTGTAGACAAATTGTTCCCGAACGGGTATAAATGTAGACTAACACCCCTATTGCGAGTGTCGACTGTGATAGATAATCGACTGTTGATCGATCAAAGAGCATGTAAATATAATGCTCCTGGATCGATCAACAGTCGATTATCTATCACAGTCGACACTCGCAATAGGGGTGTAATTGTAGCCCAATTGTTCCCTAAAGGGTATAAATGTAGTATAATCGCTTTCATCCCGAACGGGTATAAATGTAGATTAATCGCTTTCATTCCGAACGGGTACAAATC